>CM062816.1:889042922-889642922 GCA_031772625.1 Pinus tabuliformis | reverse complement strand
TCGCACGTTTTAGCACGCCCATGTATTGTCGTTGAATGCTAATCTGCACGCAAAAGATCATGTTTGACACTTGTCTTTCAATTCTGCACTAGCCCTGTCCTGCATTTAATGGTGTTCACCTGGTAAACCTCTTCATGCGTTGCGATTACCTGTTTCTTAAGAATACACACTTCTAACTTTGTTTAACAGAATTACCAGAAGTCCAAAAATATTTACCAGCCTGCATATACTCACTTTCCTCCGAATCCGAATTGTTTTCTTCGGTTTTTGAACAGAGATATCTGATTTCAATTTTGGAGCTTGTTAGATATGGAAATCGCGGGAGGATCCAAGCGAGCGGGGCAACTTTCACCTACGATGGCAGATCCTCCGAAAGCCACACGGACCATCCTCAAGAACATTCTGCAATCCGATCCTACCCTGCCTTCGACCAGCACCTGTTCATCAGACGAGAGTTTTGGCCTCAACAACAGCTCACCTATGAAGTCGAACGACAGCTTTCTGTCAGCGAGTGCCGTGTCTCCGATGAGATCCAGTCGCGCTTCTCCCTATGCGACGTCGCCGTGGCGCAACGCTTCGGCGTTCCCTTCGCCGTGGACATTCATGTCTCCTCTGCACTCCCCGCACTCGACGTCCTTGCTGGACGTTAGATCCTACGGATGCATCGCTACGATGGCGAGACAAGACGGCCACGGATATGCACTCGCGTTGTCTTGCGACGGCCTGCTTTACACGGGTTCAGAGGGTGAAAACATTCGTGTATGGAAACACCCCACCTTTCACGAATATGGCTGCTTTAAAGCTGGCAACGGGTTCGTCAAGGCTCTGCTGATTGCACGGGACTACGTTTTCAGCGCCCACCACGACCAGAAAATCCGCGTATGGTACCGCCGTCCAAAAGATTCCGGCGTTTACAGGCGAGTATGCACACTTCCTACCATGAAAGATCAAATACAAAGTTCCGTGAATCCCAAAAACTATGTACAGGTTCGGAGGCATCACAGTGCCCTTTGGATTAAGCACGTGGACGCCATTTCCTCGCTGGCTTATAACGAAGAACGACTGATGCTGTATTCGGGTTCCTGGGACAAAACCGTGAAGGTGTGGAGAACGCGGGATTGGAAATGCATGGAATCGATCGTGGCTCACGACGATGCCGTCAATTCCGTAGCCGTTGCTGCGGATGGATTTCTCTTTACCGGCTCTGCTGACAGAACAGTCAAAGTATGGGCTCCGATTCCGGGAAAGGCAAAATCAAAGCATGTGCTCGCACAAACTCTCAGCGTCCAACAATCTGCTACAGTGAACGCGCTCGCCCTTAGCACAGACGGAGCGATTCTCTACTCAGGATCGGCCGACGGGGCTGTTAATGTGTGGGAACGTGAAAAGCCCATCTACATGAATTCGATGCTCCAGCACGCGGGGATTCTGAGAGGTCACAGGCTTGCAGTGCTGTGTCTGGCCACCGTCAAAAATCTCCTTCTCAGCGGGTCAGCAGATAAGACGATACAGATATGGAGACGGGACCCTATTGGTGGCTTCCATTCGTGGTTAGCGGTGTTGCAGGGCCACAGTGGACCCGTAAAGTCCATCGCGGCCACTGTTGACTTTTCCATTTCCAGTGGTTTTCTTGTATACAGCGGGAGTATGGATCGGTCAGTGAAAGTATGGCGGGTCGAAGATAATGATTCTTCATCAATTCGAAACGCTACTTACTATCCCACAAATCCTCTGCTGTCGCCGCCTGGGTGCAAGAAAAATTCACAGAATTCACAATTGCCGTTCAACAAACTGCCGTGGACGGAGCTCTTAATCTATGAAGAAAAATTCACTGCACTTAAAAAACGTGCAATTAACGGGAATGCGCGTGCTGGAGCGGGAGGCAATATGATACATGGTTATGAATGACGTGAGAAATAAGTTATCGGGAGGCAATATGATGCATGGTTATGAATGACGTGAGAAGCAAGTTATCCTGGTTTGCTTTCTCACTGCAAAAGATACTCTTTTGTTATTCCATTAAGAATTTAAAAAAAGTACAAAACGCTTGCTGTAATATAACTTTTCCCCTCTTTCACAAAAAGGCTGCATGTGGAATAGCACAGAGAGCAGTATTTTTAGGCAATCAATATATCGGAATCTATAAATCCATTACTACAGAGTGGCAGTATATGTTACTCAATACAAAATCTAAATCTAACGGTTCGCATATATTGCCCACTGCAGAATATATTAATAACCATACTTTTAGAGCTGTCTGATCAATACATATGGAAAGAGGTGTTCTATTAATAACCATATTTTTAGAGCTGTCTGATCAATACATATGGAAAGAGGTGTTGGAAAGAGGTGTTATTTCATTTAGAATATAACTTTTCTTCTCTTCACAAAAGGGCTGCTTGTGGAATACCACAGAGAGCAGTATTTTTAGGGCTGTCTGATCTATACATATGGAAAGAGATATTTTATTAAGAATAAAAAAAAAGATTACAAAAAAGTTGCAGTAATATAATTTTTTTGGCTCTTCACAAAAGGTTGCATCTGGAATAGCACAAAGCAGTATTTTTAGGGCTCTTTGATTAATACATATGGAAAGAGGAACATAGATGCAATAAGGAAATAGTATAAAAAGTTTTGACTTTCAGGATGGTTGGTTAATACAAATAGTTATAATTTTATGTAGGATCTCAACAAAATAAACACTATAATATAGGGGGGTTTTAAGACAATATTTGAGATAATTAGAGTTGTCTCATCAATACAATGGAAAGAAGAAGATACATGTAATAAGGAAACAATATAAAAAGCTGTGATTTTCAAGGTTGTTGGGTCAATACAAATAGTTATAACTTTTTGTAGGATCTCAACAAAACAGACACTACAACATAAAGGGGGTTTTAAGACAATATTTGAGACAATTCTTGGGTAAACTGTCTTAAGTTAAGACAAAAAAAAAATTGTGTATTGTCTTAAGGAGTGTCTCAAATTATTATCTTAATAAAATTTCTTTATAAAGACAATATATAACAGAAGCATTACTGTCTCTTAGGAGACAATTTATTTTGTTTCTCTAGAGACAATAAAAAATTATATTTAAACACAACATAATATCACTTTTGTTTCTTTAGAGACAATATAAAACAATGAATCTAAAAAACTATTTCACCTTTGAAATAAATCAATATAAAGAAATTTATTTAAAAATAAACTACAATATCATTGACTAATTCATATTAGGGCACAGTGGAATTGAACCACATGCTTATAAGGTAGGTGCTTCCATTGAGTTAGCACCCTTTAAAGAATGAACAACTTTAGCTTATTATTACTTCGGTTTGAAAGGGATTTGTCAGTTTGTAGTTGTATAACATACTAATCCATTTACAACTATACAACTTAAACTTATTATTGCTTGAGACAAGTTTGAAAATGATTTGTGAGTTATAGTCGTCTAACATACTAATCCATTTACAACTATCTATTGGGTAGTGGTTGACTTTTCAATTCATAATCACATGCTCAAAATGTTTCTCAACTAGCAACACAATAAATATAGAGAAACTACAAAAGAAAATACACAATAATGCAATGGAGCACTTTAGGTGAATATACTTCTTACAATCAAAAGGAAGATCCACAATGAGAAAAAGTGTGAAGTGTAAATGATGCTTCAAAAACTATATCTCCTCCATGAATACATGAGATTGTGGTTCTATTCCTTGATTATTTTCTCAAATAGTTTGTGGTTGAACATTTTAGTTACAACTAATTGTTCTATTTGTGACTCACTATTCATTTTTTACTTTTAGTTGAGCACATGCAATTGAATTATGTAGTTATCCCAACTCTCGGGTGAGAAGCATGATATAATGTCAACATCTACTGGATGAAGTAATCAACCAAGACAATCCTTGGATCAACCAATGAAAGAAACGTTTCAAAAGACTGGGAAGCTAAGGACATAAATAATTGTGAATGAAGTTTTTTCAACAAAATTTTTAGCTCTAACCAGTATGCATCTTAGAGCAAAGAAGGCAAGAGACAAGTGTTGGGTAGGCAATTCCAATGGTCAGACACGAAAATGGTATCAGTTTCAACCAAAGACATTTTGTGTTTAACAATTTGTAATTGGATTTTCTATAGAAATTAACCAATTACTATTGATATTGTATTCATAAAACATATATGGTGTACCATCAAGAGAATACTCATAATCCATTCTAAGCAATATATTATGATTCTAATAAACAAATAGAGATCGAAATAGGGTTTGCAACTTCGTGTATATTCCGAAATGAACTGAAATAACATTAATGATGGTAAGATATGAAACAAATACCCAACTCAAATACAAAGCACTATTTTTTTCCAATTATAGTTAGCATTAAAAACACTCAAATTTTAGCATCTACAAATGAATAAGAACATCTAGATTTAACAAAAAGAATAAAAAATTACATACCTCATTTAGTTTCTTTCTTAGGCCTTTTGATTCAATTGGGAAACACCTAAGCATAAACAAAATCTTGCAGCAAAAGTGAAAGAAATATTAAAAAATAAAGCCTGGTTATTTTTATCATATTGACCTAGTCATAACATTAAACTTCAGCAATGGTGAATCAAGAAAAATATTTTCTGCTACATTGCACTAACTTCCACCATAAAATAAGAAGCCCAATGCAACAAAGAGTGATACAATTGTAGGGATCACATATTTTCCAAGTTAATACAATCTATGTTCAGTAAAGATCCTCTAGAATGAGCACATATTCTATAAGAGTTCTCTTATTGCAACAACCATAAACAAAGTCTACATCTATAATACAAATATCAAGCTACACCATGTGCAATAATATTATATATAAGCTGAGTTACTAAATTTTCCAAACAAAGGTAGACATTAATACCTACAAAGAAAAGTTTTGCAACTACCTCATATGCAACATTATCTTCTACCCCAAGGTATATTCAAATGCATTCCTAATTCAAAAAACATATTCATAAAAAGTGAGATAGAATTTTACACCACTAAAAGTTACAAAACTCTAGTAAATTGGTATCCATCATCCATCATATCAAAAATGTTGTAGCTAAAGCATCAAAAAGTTCTTGTCATGTCAGTAGTATGTTCAGAAGAGAATATCTACAAAACTAATAGCATGTCATTCATGACATACCTATATAAAATATAGACCGTCATTGATTGTCTAATAGGAAGGTTGAAGCAAATTTATAGGAATGCTTCTTGCCTATGAGAGAAGATATGATTAGGAATTCACCCACATACATAATTTCAATTGTGCATCCAAACAAGAAAATAAAGTATGCAACACAAATGTGACCTACTACACTTACCTAATAATAAATATTAGCCCAAAACAAGACAAATAATGTATATGTAGAAAATAACAAAAGACCAAGAAGATCTAGTAGAACAAATGTTAAAACCTACAAGTAAATAGAAAACATGCAAATGTAAGAATTAATAGATGCTCAATCCTAAATAAAAACAACAATATAGTGACATAAAAACTATAATATAGAGAACATTTCACGAACATGACTATGAATATAATTTCAAGAGGGTAATTCTTACCTTGAAAACACATTGAAAACATTTTGCAATGTTAAGGACTAAATTTTTGACTCCTGAGAAGACCCTTGAACTTTGCATGTATAATATAATATATAAATTTAATGTTGTTGAATTGAGGTTTCTGTGATCCATAATAGTTGTAAGAAGAACTTCGGCGTAAATCACATGTAGAAAGATCTTTGCCGACGCGTTTCGAACCAACCAGTGTGGTTCATCGTCAGGACAAGTTGAAGAAACAGATCCAGCTTTGCATGTTAAATAGTCTGAGCAGAGCCTCCAACGGCTATCTTGACCAACGACTAATTTTGACTTAGGGACCAGAGTCATAAAGTCAATTTTATAATTTAAAGGAAGCTAGTAATATTTTGTGACCATACCTTTAAAATATATATAAAAAATATATAAATAAAATAATTTTATCTGGTGCTTAAGTTAATAGTTAGTTAACAAGGTATTATTTAATAATTAAAAATTATAAGTTATTTGAAATATAAATGGGATTTAGTTATATGGAAGACCTTTCTTTTAATAAAAATATATATATATATATATATATATATATATATATATATATATAAGGTATTTTTAAGATAATAGTTAGTTAGAATAAATATAAATTAGTACGAGAAAATAATAATAAGTTAAAAATAAATAAAAAAAAAAATAAAAATAAAAATAAAAATAAAAATAAAAATAAATAAATAAAATAAAATAAAATAAATAAAAATAAAAATAAAAATAAAAATAAAAATAATAATAATAAAATAATAAAAAATAATAATAAAAATAAAATAAAATAAAATCAATAAATAAATTTAATTAAGAACAAAGCTAGTAAAGGTAAAAGTTAGTTGAAAAATAAATAAATAAATAAAAACAAAAGTAAAATAAATGAATAATTAAATAGATAAAATAATAAATAAATAAATATGCCCGAAGAAAAATAAATAAAAATAAATAAATAATGATAATAATACAAATATATATATAAGAATACCTTTATATATATATATATATATATATATATATATATATATATATATATATATATATATATATATATATATAGAAAGAACGACACAAAATAAAAAGAAAGAGAAGGACAGGAAAAAGACCATTAAAAAACCTCAGAGCACGAAGGATAAACCCTAGGAGGAAGGAAGGCTCCAGGGGGAACAACGAAAGCGTGAAAATGATAAAACCGGGGGGGGGGGGGGGGAAGGAAAAGGAAGACTAGGACGAAACTCTTGATTCATAAGGTTGTGAATATTAATAACTACTAGGTTATTATATAATTACATTATCCAAGTGCATAACAAGCAACACTCTCTAGGTTGTCATCTTTAAAGAATGGTGAGGCACTAATGTTCAGTTAGAAAGAACTCGCTCTCTAAAGGTGCCTTTAGGTTGTTTCTTCAATTTGGGTTCAGGACAAATATCTTGGCTCAATAAGAAGTAAGAATAATTGACGTTAAGTTTAGCAGAGATAGAGTACATGGCAACCAACATTGTTAGATGTAAATCCATGTGACTTAGAAAGTTGATAATAGAGCTAGTAGGTGAGATGTTGTAGCCAACTATGATCTATTATGACAATCAGAGTTGTATCAAAATCTATGAGAATCATGAATTCCACGACCACTCTAACACATTGACATCAAGTACCACGTTCTTTGGGACAAAGTTCAAAAGGGAATAATAACTTTACAATATGTTCAAAAAGATTAGCAGGTTGTAGATATCTTGACTAAGGCCCTGACAAAGGAGAAGTTTGAGATGTTCAAGAGAGACTAAGTTCGATGGTGAACACTTTATCACTAAAATGGAATGTTAATTTTTTACTTTCTTTAGCTCCAAGTCTTCTGTGCATTACGGGTTC
This sequence comes from Pinus tabuliformis, assembly GCA_031772625.1. Taxonomy (NCBI): domain Eukaryota; kingdom Viridiplantae; phylum Streptophyta; class Pinopsida; order Pinales; family Pinaceae; genus Pinus; species Pinus tabuliformis. Next base: position 889,635,447 of record CM062816.1, on the reverse strand, counting down.
ATATAACACCAATAAGTGGATAGTTATTTTGAGTCCATACAACAACAATATGGCAAAAATTTTCCCTGGTTCCCTCACAAAGTAGAGTGTGAGAGAGGCACAATTATGTAGGAGATTAGAGAGAAAATGCATGCACTACTTCTTATTATATTTCTAGTTTTGCCACCTTAATTTATATCCACTTTAATTCCATTCTAGAATTAGCAATTTCCAGTTTGCTTTAGTTTAGTTAAGTTTTATAATGCACATATGATTTATCCTTATAAAGAATGTAGATCCATAGATGACCCAAGGTGCGTGCATGGGCAAGTGGAGAGTGCAGTTCTTAAGGGGACACATTCTTGCATGCTCCATTTCATCTTAGCTGACACAACAATTATTCATGCAACTAAGGCACGCTATGTGATTAGATTAGGGTTAAGGTTTGACAGAGTCAACTCAGGTGCTTCATGCATGTGACTAGATTCATTGTATCTTCCTTCATCTTCATAACATATAAAGGATATGGAGAGCACACAATTGTATTGTTTGGACAATTTTTGTTTTGAGCAATTGCACTGTATTTTATTCTTTCCATATTTCATAGAAGATAGATGTGATTGAAAATTTAGAATTTTTTTTATAGGTTTCCATCTTTCAAATTTACCTAGCATTTTTAAAATTATTCCTCAACTTGAAAATATGCTTACCATAGTCTGGAAAACAATATATTTTCATCAAATTTGAATATTTTGTGTATGTTTTGGTTAACCATTTTTATGCTCATTTGTGATTTTGTGCTTGTTGGGTGTGGAGTCTGATTATCTTCTTTATTCAAAGGTATCACTACATTGGACCCCAGTTCGTAATGTGGCGGAAACGCCGCCCATTTTTGCACGCTGCCAGGGGGGTCCAGGGGGGACAACGACGATTATTTAGGGCCCCCCCTAGTGAGGGATCTTGGGCAATGCCCCCGAAGCTAAAAATAGATGTAAAATTTCCTTGTAAAATGCTGTAATTTTGTAGTCAATCTAGGCCATTCATTAGGCAGAAATATGACAGTAGAAGTTATGTTTAATTTAGTAATTTTTTTCCTAGAAGGCAACCCCTCACTATACAGAGGGAATTGTATTGCGGCTATGGATATGTCTATTTTGAGTGAGAAAGAGAGAAGAGATCGTGTGATAGCGAAGAGGGAATTATAGCGGAACTGTTGTAGGTTGTATCTCTTCAGTTTGATGGATAATATAAAAGGAAGGACTGGTTGTTTCTCCATGGACGTAGCCCAAATTGGGTGAACCACATATATCTGTGTCTCTCTTATTTTATGTGTTTTATGTGTTTATATTTCTATGTGTTACATTTATTTATAATATATAATTTTCTAACAGTGCTTGACTAGTTCGGTTCTAAGCCTAATACTAATAACTATGATATATAATATACCTAACATTTTGACACAAAAAACCAATTTTGAATGTCCATTAGAAAAACATCTTGCACACATTTAGAGTTCACATGATTTTACTTTCCTCACACGGAAATGTGTATTATATGGATATAGATATTTGTTTCAAGAACCAAATGCATGAACATGCACAACATACCATAAAATAATAAAAGAAGACATAAGAAACTAGGAAACTAGATAGAATTTTTTCAAAAATATAACATAAGTTCACCTATAGAAAGGGGAGGTAAGTTTACCTTTGGCCTAAGGATGAATTAGTATAATTTATACTAGGAGTGTAGTCCAACTGATTTGTGGGCACAAGTACACAAAGCTCATGGAAATTGCCCAACTCCTTGGGAGTCACATGAGTGAGGGAGTTCCTTGAAACATCGATCATTTCAATCATGGAATGTTTTCCAATCTCTGGTGGGATACCTACATCTAAAATATTTGAAAATGGGGAAATAGAACATAGTCTAGAATAATTCCCTAGTTGTGCAACACTTTCACCAGTCAACAAGTTTCTCTATAGATGGAAATATGCTAAAGGGATTGGCATATTCTCAGTATATTTGCTTCCATCGCTCCAAAGAGTTGATTGAAAGATGAATATAAGAATTTTAGCTCCATAAGATCCCCAAGGCTAGGGGAAATTGACCCATTTAGCATGCTTCCTACTAGATTTAATATTTTTAATTTGTGACATATGCCAAGCTCCATAAGAATTCTTCCAATAAGGAAATTATACACAAGGTTAAACACATGTAAGATACTTAATTCCTTTAATTATGACATAATTTTGGCAGTAAAAGAATTTTCCTGAAGTTCAAGTGCTTCCAGATCCCTTATTTTTGCAATCTCTTTAGATATTACATTATAAGGCAATAATAAATTGTGCAACTCTATTAAATTTCCAACAAATGGAGGAGATCTACCTATAAGTCTATAGGCCACATGATTTCCTCCTCGTTACCCAGTTGAAACATAAAAAATAGTTCATTTCTTACCAAAAACTGATGAAGCAAAAGACAGGTCAGATGGAGGAATCAATTTTTTCAAAGTCCTAGCTCCTGAACAACTTGTTGAAACTTCTATTCCAGATATGGCAAAGAGAAAAAACCTAGATCAGGGCTCCATGTGTTTTTATTCCCATCCCCTACTTCAAACTTAGAAGAGGAAAATCCCCTTGTTTGGTAATCTAAGCCACTACTAATGTTGAGGCCCACAACTCTTCTCAAGCCATCACATGTATCTGCACTCCATGAGAAAGGATAGTTGTGCTCATATCATAGAATATAACCTGAAATAAAAATATAAAAATAGTTTTTCTTCCATTACAACACATCCAATACAAACTAGTGGATAATAACACGTTCATGAACTCTCTCAGATACCCAAAAAACTCACAACATCAAGAATAAATTTGGAAACCAAAGAGAAAATATCTTATTCCTCTTAGGTCTGAAACATGAATTTTATGTAACAACCCTGGTGAAAATTCCATGTAAAAAAGTTAATAAAGGAAAAATAATAATCGTGATTGATGGGACACTTACTCCAAGATGAATGTTGCGAAAAATCCTAGTGTTGGAGATCACTTGTGATTGATTACTGGCTAAGGAAATTGGCAAAGGCAATGGATAAGCCTTTGGGAAGGCAAAATGGAATTTTTGGGACATGTATTTATGAAAATAATGGAAAATAGGAGAAAAGGGAGGTGAAAGTCATATGTTGCATGTGAGGACGGAATTGAAGGAAAATACTGGAAAATGAAGAAAATAGAGGCCTCATTAATAAAAAGGCTTTTGAGGATTAGTTGGTAACCATTTGCCAGTTCAGTTTTAGAGCTCTCTCATACTCTTGGATACTTAGAGTTTTCTTGGAGCACTCTTGGAGGGTGTGGCAGACTTGGATTTTTGGAGCAAGAAGGAAAAGGAAGAGAAGGAAAGTGCAAGACGACATTGGGATCAACAACTACAACAGGATTTGTTTGCAGGTACCGAGTTTCATGTACGTTTTCCTAACTATTTTTGGCAAGCATGTCATATGCATGTGGATTTTTGGTCATGGTTTGTCACACTCATGGAGGATTTCCTAGATTGACAGTGGATTGCCTAGCCTTGCCATTTCCTAGATAGCCATGGAGATTGTGGGTTTATTTTCCTTGTTTGTTTTGGTTGATTCTCATGTTTCCTTATCTTGGGTTGAATTATTAGTTCATGGAAGCCTTTGTTGGACAAACGCTCTGGAAGCCCTATAACAGCTTAGGTTGAGTTACCGGTCCTAGAAGCCTTGATTGGAAAAATGCTATGGAAGTCCTTACTGGGTTGAGTTACTAGTCCAGGAAGCCTTGGTTGGACAAACGCTCTGGAAACCCGATGATAATTGTGGGTTGAGTTACTAGTTCTGGAAGCCTTGGTTGAAACAAACGATCTGGAAGCCCTAGAAGACTTGGATAGAGACCAATCTAATGATGGTTTTGGGATGTTTGACGTTGAGGTGGAATCACTTTCGATGGGTTAAGATGGTTGGCCTCTGGAAGCCCTTGATGGTTTTGGATTGATGTGTTCTATGGGATCCCACATTCATGCTTGGAATATGGCATGGGGGTGAGTGACTGAAGAGAGATTTGGCTCAGCCATGCTACGGTTGGGTGGAACGTGGAATTTCCATCCCACGTTTGGATTTTTTCATCAATATGAGGTTATTTTTCCTTGTATTTCTATGAGTATTATACTGGTTTATGTGTGGATCATATGGCTGTGATTTCACTAGTATTTTTTTCCATATTATTTGGGTTATATATATGTTTTATGACAGAATCTGTGTATGGCTCTCAACATGTTTTTACTGGTAAATGAATGAACAATGTATCTATGACCTAATGGATGAAATGGAAGTTGATGTGTTGAGGCACGAATGTTTCCTAGCAATTCTTAGCTAAGTATGAGACTCCTACGCTTAGATATATTATTTACACCTGTAGATTACATATACGTGATATGTTTGAAGAAATGCCTTTCATGGCTAGTAGGGGTTCAGTCAAGGTCTCATTCAAATGATTTCATTTATACTGTCATTTCCTTGTTATTTTACTCTTTTGAAGATGTCATTCAATTCTGGGCAGTGACTTAGGCTCTAGGCCTGAAAAAGTGGCTCAAATCCTAGGGACACTAGCACAACACTGTGCAAAATAGTCCCTAGACTCTGGCTTGCAGGCATGTGAGAGCGTTCAGAGGTCCCTAGATGTTGGCATGCCCATAGCATGAGAGTGTCTAGAGGTAAAGTGGTCCAAAAGCTCAGTGGGACCTAGGGGCTAGATGGCAGAAGGGTTGGATTGGTTCCTGGGGGTCCTAATGTTGATGTTGAATGTCTGTATGGTGTGTTTCCATCGGTTCCACTTCCTTAACATGACTTAGGAGGTCGAATCATATCATCGTGGCCTCTCGTCACATATTTACCCCAGCTGACCGATTGCTTAGGTAGATGTGGGAAGGGGGTGTTACAGAGTAGTATAATAGCATGGTTTACCCTTCAGACTGGATGGGCTGCGTGTTTGTCATGCATGCATGCAAGTTGCATGTGTGTGTCTTACACTTGCATTCCATGTGCTCGTTGCATTTGCATGATGTTGATCATGGTTGTAGTGATGTCTCCATGTGGAAGTTGATGTCGTTATTGTGGGATGCATCGTCGTGAGTGTATGACTGGTTGCATATTGTTATATGTCACTTACATATATCATTATTGTATGATTGGTTACATTCTTGTATGTTTGGTTGTATTCTTGTACACTTGGTTACATGTATCATTCTTGTAGTTTTAGTTACAAGTATTGTTCGTTTAAGCTTGATTACATGTGTTTATGCATCTGTGTGGTTGGTAACACATTTCTTATGCATTTTAATGTTTACATGTGGTCAAGTGTACAATGACGTAATGGTTGTTTTTATGCATGAGGTCGTCGTATGCATTGTTGTTAAGGTCACACATTGATGACTGGACCTGTTGATGGTACTAGATCCAACAACATTTAGGGGATCTCCCTGTTATGAGGTCCTAATTATACCTCACATTGTTTTGTGTAAGAGTCCCATCCAATATAATGACACCACTGCCAAATACTTATAGGTTTTCCTTAGCTTTAGCTGTCAGCACATGAGAGTGTTGCAATGGTATCTTTGAAAAGAAAGGTGAGTGTGCCTGGTTAATGTGCAAAGTAACTGTGTCTAGGTTCTCTTATTGTAAAAGGGCAGAGAAAATTGAACCTCTAAGTGAGAGGTAACAGTATCACCCAGGAAGAGACACACGTGAACTAGGAGGGCCTTTCCAACATCCAGCAAAATAGTCCACAATGGATGCGACATTCGTTACAACCAATGAACAGGGAAAGATCCATCCACCATCCAACATAATAGTCCACAACGGATGTGATGGTCGTTATAACTGATGAGTAGGGAAAGGTCTATATAATGTCCTGCAGAATAGTCCACAAGGATGAGACAAAAATGACAACCATTATAGCACATTCCCAACAAGGTAAGCACTAAAACAATTGAAATAGTTCAACTATATTAGTACATGTGCAAACAAACATGAACTATAAATGCTCATAGAATAGTCTTACAAACATCCATAAGTCATGCATGGAAACGTGAAGGCCTTAAAAGGATTCTATATTAAGCGAAAGTTCCAAGACATATATTCACATCATACATCACTAGCCCCAGTAGTGGGACATTGGAGCCACTCCTTGCTCCTCAAAGAACTGATTGAAACTCTATATGATTTGTGGGAGGAGCGAAGGTGAAAATTCCTTTGCTCATACAATGAGGGGGTATATAGAACCAAGGGTTGATGCTTGAACCTTGTGACTCTTTGACTTCCCTCATGACCATTCAAATTCCTATGAATTTTCAAATGACATGATTCTTCATATCCATGTGTGTCCATTGGACTTCCACTTTACATTACATTTGATTACAATATACATGGTTCATAATAGGGATGTGGCCTTTGAAAATCATGACATGACTTGACATGACATTGCTAACATGGATTGGCTTACTGAGGCGACAATGTTAAGTCGTTGTTGCTGCTGAGTGATAGATGTGTTCTTGAAGTGTTGAGTTTTCTAGTTGGGAAGATTTTCGAAGAAATGGCTATGTGCAGCAAAATGTGAACTTGTGATCGCACACTTAGCATACTTAGACAACACAATAACATTGACCTTCAGGACAACAAGACACAACATTACCCTATGAGTTACTGTCCTAGAATAGAAAGTGACAAGTGTGAAACTTGCGATAGACTTTAGGACGACCGTGATGACATTTGTGCGATATTTCTTAAAAAATTGTGTATGAGTGCGAAGGATGTTTACATAGATAGGACCAATCAAATACACAAAGAATAACCTTCGAAACCACTAGAAACGGTCTGCAAGCATGGTAAAACAATCAAACATGCCAAAAGATGACAGTTGATCAAACAAGCAAAATGGGTGAAAAGGCTCTAAGAAAGCTCATGAAATGAGCTCAATTGTTTACACAATAAAGGGAAAGACCAAGGAAGGCTCTGAAATTTGACTGCAAGCCGAAATTTTGGAAGGTGTTGTAGCTGCTACAACACTTGGTGACACACTAGTTGAATTCCAGCTTCTTTGTCTTGGTTCATCTTTTAGTGCAGGGCCTTGGTCCTTCAAGGAGTATTGATTCATCGTATATATTACTTTGGTTTCCCCACTTACCCCATGGGTGGACATGGTCTCCTTTGTACCTTCTCAGTTTAACACAACACAATATTCAACCAGATCACAATGTTTCTGATGAGCCTCATAAATGGCTAACTATATGGGCTCATTTTACTTCCTAAGCTAGTCAAATCAACCATTCTCTTAGCTTATTATATGATTTTCTAATTATATTTATGCTTATAGAGTGAGTTGAGTTAGTTATTGTGCCAGGTGGTCTAACATGTATTTAATGCAGATTATTGATGGATTTCGAGGTCAAAGTCAAGGATTCAATGGACAAATGGTAGCAATAACTCGAAGTGGACAGAGGAGAGGACTTATAGGAGGGAACCTCCTCATTTATTACTCCTCACTTTGAATTCCCTTTCATTCATCTCAGAGTACAAGCAGCTGAATCATGCACTAGAAGGCAACCGAGCAAGTGGAGGATGACTGATGATTATCTCGAGTTTTGGGAGCCAAGCCTCCCTAATTTTAAGGAAGCTATTGGTAGCTTCATTTGTATAAGTAGAGAGGCCTAGGGCCTTACTATGGTTGAATTTTCGCTTATGTAAACTCTGCTCAAAATTTGAGCTTATTTTTGTGACAATTTCATGTAAACTTGCTATTTTTTTTATAATAAAGATGGAATCATTTTTGAGCTAGCATTGAGTTACCTCAGAGGGCTGAAGCTCTTGGTTTAGGGCCCAATCCAAGTAGCCAAGCTTCTCTTCAATTGTGTTTTTATGCTTTACTTCAGTTGTAGATTAGTTTGTTGTTAGACATATTTCTTTTATGGTTAAGAATAGGTTGCTTTTGATGATTTAGTAGTTTTCTTCCATTTGTGCTTTTTGTAGCAGGTTAAGTAGTGACCAGCAAAGATTCAAAAGGCTAGCAATAGTGCCTTGGCCTCTCTTCCTCCCTCTAGGTCCATGATTTGAGGCAAAGACTCTCTTGCTGCCCCAAAAACACAGATTTTCCTCCTTTATAGGACTTCTAGTGTTTGCAGCTTTTTAGTAGGTTAATAGTCCAGCTTTGCTTTGCTTTAGATCTTCTTCATCATGCTCACTTCCTGATTCGAAATAGTATTCTTTCATGCTTTCCTTGCTTGCAACATTTCTCAGCATTTCCTTTCATAGATCATAGTTTAGATCATCTTTATGCAAAACTCTGTTTTTCCTAAATGCATTCATTTCACTTGTCGCTTGATTTCCTTGGTTGACTGTTAGTTTCTATGAAGCAGATCTCTTCCAGAAGTAGGCCAGCTTATCATCAATCAAACCTTCCATCTGATCGATGCCCTATAGGTCTCCCAAATCTCACCTCAAATTTTCCCTAGTTTCCTGCATTTTTCCATAGAACTTCTTCCTCTCTCCTTGAGCAAACCCAATCATCTTTCTCTCTCCTGGTGATTTATGGTAGAGCTTAGGCACCCTAACACCTCCTTCCAACCTTCATCCACCTTTCTCACCCACTCTCACACCCCCAAAATAGTGAAAACTGCTCTCGGCCTCCTCTTGTAGGCCTCCTGTAGTTTCCCTGTTTTCCTCCTATAGATTTCCTGTGTCCTCCTGTAGATTTTCTTGTAGGCTTTCTTTTAAAGGCTGAGTGTGGGAAAAGCCTCCAAAAGGCCACTTGAGATCTCCTAGGACCCATCCACACCATCCTACATCCTCTCAAGTCCCAAAACCGCCCTTCAACGCCACCTATTCACTGCCACACTCACACACAATAAATTACATGCATGTCAAATTCACATAAAAATCCAAAAATATGTTTTTTTGCTTATTTACTTCCAGAAATAGCATAGTTTGATGTTGTTTACTTCCTCAAGTAGGTAATGGAATTCCTTTCATGGTTTTCATAGTGCTTTCTGCAAAAGTAGAATTAGTTGGTTAATTAGGGTTTACTAGGTTTGCTTTACATTTCAGTCTTTCTCCTTTCTGCAGTTAGAATAGCATATGTAGAGTAATCTTTCTTTCCTTTCATCACATATAGAGCTTCTTCTGGAATCCATAGAAGTTGGCTTGAGCTCCTAGTGATCTTGCGCCGACTAACCAAGTGATAACCTGCAGTGAGAACTAGTACTTGTGCATACAGCACCGACACTTCCAAGTTTGTTACGAACTACAGGGTTGATAAGAGTAAAGTAGGCAGCCCAGGAGGTGCAGCATTATTGTTGCAATACTGGCGCTCAGCACTTTTTGGCGCCACTGCTGGGGAAGCGTCAGAGTATTATGTGATTAGTGCTTTCTTCTATTTCCTATTGCAACATTCTGCTAATAGTTTATTTCGGCAAAAGTAGACTAGTCATTTCCTTATCTTTCAAGTTCTACATTTCTTTGCTTTCCTTTCCAATTCTGCAAATTTAATTTTGGCAAAAGTAGACTAGTTATTTCCTTTCTTCAAGTTCTGCATTTCCTTGCTTTCCTTTTCAATTCTGCAAATTTCCATTTCAGCAAGTTCATTTTAGCTAGTTGCAATTTGTTTTGTTCAATCAGAATTTCAGTTTCTGCAGGTACTATCAGTGTGGGGAAAAAGAAACAAAAAACAAAAAATATTTCCTTTCATGCCTCGTAGGAATAAAGATAACTCAGGAAATTTTTTCCCAACACCCCCACTACTTCACACAGCCAACCTTCTCTCTTCTTCGGTTGCTGCGATCAAGAAAAACCCTTAGGTGAACAACCAGACATATTTGAAGAACCTATAGGGGAAGAAGAAGAACAAAACATTCCTCTGGAGCCAATGGCCTAAAATAGAAATGCTAGGGGGAATGGAGAGAGAATAGAGGGTACCTTTCCCATTCGGGAGTCCAATGGGGACACCAAAATGAAGAATATAAGCCTTTACGCCCTACCTCATTTCCATTGTCTAGCTACAGAAGATCCTGACACCTTCTTGTTCAAGTTTGCTGTCATCTGTCGAACTTATGACTATGTAGAACATGAGCAAAAGTTGAAACTGTTCCCTTCTACTCTCAAAGATGCAGCACTGCGCTGGTTCATGGGATTACCTGGCAATATCATCACAACTTGGGCTCAGATGCAGTAAGCCTTTAGCAACAAGTATTGAGACTATTGTAGGTCAAAAGATACCAAAGAAGAAATCTTCCAAATGACCATAGGAAGTGATGAGTCCCTGGAAGACTATGAAGATAGGTTCCAGCTCAGTTACAAAAGGGCTGGGTGTACACTTGACCCTGAGTCTCTGAAGTTGGTCCTGCTCAGGGGAATTCGGGAAGACCTTCTAGACACGCTCCATCCACTGGTTGAGGGAGACATTTACCAACTATCCTATGAGGACATAAAGACTATTTCTAGAAACCATTCTAGAGCAGCCAGAAATAAAGGTGGGGGGGTTAACCCATAGCTTGTACCTCTTCTTCCAATTCATCCATTAAAGGTGAAATTGGAAACATGCTGGAAGATTTCAAGAGTGAGATGCTGCAGACTCTTGCCATGCAAATGGATACCTTACATATCAAAAGAAAGCAAGAGGAAGCAGAGAGGGCTTTGGCCATTTTTTTCCCTAGATGCACCAGGAGGCATCCTAGGAATGAATGCCCATTGAACTCTATATAGGTTTTTTCAATCTGTGAAGAAAATCATTCTACAGATAAGTGCCCTTCCTTGCCTGGACTTAAAGCTGTATACCAAGGGGCCGAAGGAGTCACTGAATAGATCTATTACATAAACCAAAGGAGGCCACATGGACCTAGACCATACCAGTAGGGGATGCATGGGACATCTCAGGCATACTATACCCCCAACCAAGTTCCCTCCATACCTTCTTGGAGTCCCCCTGCTCATCCTTCTTGGTCCACACCACCTCCTTGATCCTTCACATCTCAATATCATGCCCAACTAGCCACCCATTCATTTCAATCCTATGCTCAGCCACAACCTCAGTGGAATGCATCTCATCAGGGGTGGAGGCTCCAATACAACTCTCTTCCTGCTCTTTTGCCTCCACCACTTGCCCAACCACAACTGTTACCTTCTGCTCCACCAAAGCAACCCCAAATGCCTGCCTAGCCAAATCTGAACCCAAACAACATACATGCTCAACAAGTGTATAATGGGGAACCATCATGCCCAACTTATGCTGTGGAGTTTCAAGAAATTAACTTGAGATATGGGAAAGTCCACCTAGATAGCCAGCCTCCACCCAGGGAGGTTCAGGAAGATAAAGTGGAAAGTGAACCTAAAGCAAACCCACCCTTTCCTGAGAGACTATCCGCTACAGTCCAGCCTACCCCAGAAGAGACTGAACTCATGGGAGAATTGAAACATTTATGTGTAAAGATACCATTGCTCCAAGCCATAAAAGATGTGCCTATCTACAATAGGTTGATCAAAGAGAAGTTCTTTAGGCATCCAAGAAGGCGCAAGAGAGATGCCCCAACCATCAATATCATAGGACAACTGTTCGACCTGATGTTGGGGCAAGTAATCTGTCCAAAATATTTGGACCCTAGAAGCCTAGTAGTTGATGTCCACATCAATGGCACAATGGTCCCACATACCTTGATTGATCTGGGAGCTGCCATTAATGTGATGACGAAGGACACAATGCTCAAACTTAATCTCCAGGGCTCCTTGAGGAAGACCACGACAGTGCTTCAGTTAGGAGACCACTCCACCGTGACCCCTGAGGGGATTGTGGAAGATATGATGGTCTCCATTGATTCTTGGGAGTACCCTGCGGATTTCTTAATTCTCCAACGAAAGGCAAAGCTCACTGGGTATCCTCTCATCCTGGGAAGACCCTGGTTGGCTACAGCCGATGCCTACATCAGCTACCGAGCTGGGAACATGACCATAAATAATGGGCACATGTCCAAGCAATTAACCCTATATCCTCCTACCAAACCCTTACTAGAACATGATCTACCTCTCTAGTTGGAGGAAGAGGATGAGGATGAAGTTTATTCTGCACCACTTTGTACATTAGAAATCGCCATGGGGGGAATACCGCAACATGAGGATGATATGATTTAAAATTTGATTCAGAATCCACCTCCCAATGTATCACCATTAGAAGACATAGTAAGAGAAACCCAAAACAACCCCTCAACTGATCTCTATGTGGCCGATCCTACTTCTCCCCATGCCAAAAATATAGAGTTCGGCCCAGAAAGAACGTTGAAAATCAATCCATCCCTATCTCCTTCCCAGGAGAAGGAGCTATGCAACCTACTGACAAAACATCTAGATGCCTTCGCCTGGAGTTATAGGGAGATGAAGGGAGTGCACCCTTCAGTATGTACTCATCATATATACATCAAGGAAGATTGCAAATCAGTTAGGCAACCTCAAAGGGGGATGAATCCAGCACTTAAAGATATTCTTAAGGAAGAACTGCAGAAATTGCTTGATGCAGGATTCAACTATCCCATCTCTGACAGTGAATGGGTCTCTCCTTTGGTGCTAGTGCCAAAGAAAAATGGTAAGTGGAGAATCTGTGTCGACTATCAGGAATTGAACAAAGCCACTAAAAAGGACCACTTTCCTTTACCTTTCATAGATCAAGTGTTAGACGGTTTGGTAGGGAAAAAGTTTTTCTCTTTCCTAGATGGGTTTAGCGGGTATAATCAGATTCAAATCAGCCCAGAATACCAAGATAAGACCACTTCCACTTGTCCTTGGGGTACCTTTGCTACCAGGTCCTTCCTTTTGGTTTTTGCAACTCTCCAGCCACTTTCCAAAGAGCAGTATTGAATATATTTTCTGAAATAGTTCATGATGCAGTAGAAATATACATGGATTATTTTACTCCTTATCGTTCTGACTTTCAAGAAGCTTTATCTAACCTAGAAAAAGTTCTAGATAAGTGTATTGAGATGAACCTGTCCCTCAGTCTGGAAAAATGTGAATTCTTAATGACTGAAGGGACTGTGCTAGGTCATGCAATATCTCAACAAGGACTGCAGGTGGACCCCAACAAAATTGCCATCATCCAAAGGGCCCCACCTCCTTAAAAGGTGAGAGATGTTAGAGGTTTCCTACGCTTAGCCAGATATTACAGAAGATTCATTAAAGACTTCAGCAAGATAGCCTCTCCTTTTTTTGGCCTCCTAGGCAAAGATGTTGAGTTCATATGGTCGGAAAACTATCAGGAAGCCTTAGATACCTTGAAAAGAAAGCAAGTGACTGCCCCAATTCTCAAAGGCCCAAACTGGGCCCTGCCATTTCACATTCATACAGATGCCTCGAAAAAAATGATAGGAGCAGCCTTAGGACAAGTTGATGAAAAGTTACCTTATGCCATATACTTTATAAGCAAGAACTTGTCGAAGGCAGAGTTAAACTATACAGTGATCGAGAGGGAACTCCTAGTTGTCGTGCATTCCTTAAACAAATTCAGACATTATATCATAGGCTATCAAACCTTTGTGCACACTGATCATGCTACAATTAGATATTTAATGAAAAAACTAGATGTAAATGCTCGAATTATTAGATGGTTGCTTTTACTGCAGCAGTTTGATTTGACAATTATTGATAAGCCTGGTAAAGAGAATGTTGTTGCTGACTTTTTGTCTAGAGTGAATTTGTCTGCAAGTGAAGAAGGAATGGTGGATGAACAAATGCTAGATGAACATCTGTTTGCTATATCAATACTCTCTCCATGGTTTGCTGATATAGAAAACTACTTGGTTTCAGCACAGTTCCCACCAAACCTATCCTCAAAAGAGAAGAGCAAGATAGTAAGGAAAAGCACCCCTTTCACCTAGATTGGAGGAAATCTCTTCAAACTTGGCCTAGATTAGATCTTGAGAAGATGTGTCAGGGAGGAGGAAGTCTTTGACATCCTCCTAACCTGTCATGATGGGCCTTGTGGAGGTCATTTTGCAGCAAAAAGAACTGCCTTCAAGATATTGCAAGTAGGCTACTACTAGCCCACTCTTCATTAGGATGTGAGGAGATACATTTGCCAGTGTGATTGGTTTCAGAGGATGGGGAAACCCACTCCAAAGGATGAAATTCCCATGCAACCTCAAGTGACCTTTAAGCCATTCGAGAAGTGGGGCATGGACTTTGTGGGGCCTATCAACCCCCCTTCAAAGCAGAAGCAGTACATCATTATGTGCACCGACTACCTGACAAAGTGGGTAGAGACAAAAGCAATCAAAGCAGTGACAAAAGAAAAAGTAGCTGAGTTTTTGAGAGAAAATATATTCTACAAGTTTGGGTATCCAAGAGAGTTGGTCACAGACCAAGGCAGTCAATTCACTTCCAGCCTGATTGAAGACCTGCTCACACATCATAAGATCAAGCACAAGACTTCCACCCATTACCATCCACAAGCCAATGGGCAAGTGGAGGTCACTAACAAAGAATTGCAAGGGATCCTAACCAAGGTAGTAAGCAGCAACAGAAAAGACTGGGTGGACGGATTAGTTGAGGCCAATTGGGCCTACAACACCACATGGAAGACCCCACCGGGTTCACACCCTGTGAACTGGTCTATGGGAAGAAGGCTTTGCTATCAATAGAATTTGAGTTCAATACACTAAGGATGGTAGATCAACTAGACCTAGACCTTAGCCATGCATATAAGGAGATATTACTTCAGCTCAATGGATTGGATGAATACAGATTACAAACCCTTCTCCATACAGAGGTAGTTTAGCTTTAGAGAAAGATATGGCATGGCAAAAATATCAAGGAGAAGAAATTCCAAGAGGGAGATTAGGCACTACTCTATGATTCAAGATACAAGGATTTCAAAGGCAAGCTGAGGACAAGATGGCTGGGACCCTACATTGTGGAGAAATGCAATGACAATGGTTCAGTTCTGATCAGAACCATTGATGATGAAGCCATCCCCATGCTTGTCAATGGACATCGGTTGAAAGTCTACAAGAAACCTCTCTCCAAACAAGAGTTTATTGAAGATCTGAATAAAACAATGATGGTAGTGGAGCATGTCTTAGCTTTCACTTCACCCACTCACTGAAGAAAAGAAAAAATAAAATAATAAGGACTCAAGTGAAAACCTCCATGAGGCACTTGAGTCCCATCATTGGGTTGAAAACATCTTCTGAGGCGACCCAGTGATGTCAAGAGAGAGAGAGAAAAAAGAATAAGATCCCTGGGTGAAAACCTCCCTTGGAGATGCCCAGGGCCAGCAATTAGGGTGAAAACCTATATGAGGCGCCCTAGTTGTTTTTCAAAAAAAAATAAAAAAATAAAAAAATAAAAGAAAAAAGAAGAAAGAAAATGAATTTTTTGTTGCATTGCAGGTTTGCAGGAGGACTACAGGGAGCAGAAGAAGGTGCCAACGGGACTTTGACTTTCATAACAGCACTCATCTCATCTTCTCCACAACTTCCTCCAACATTTTTGGCATTTATTTCACCCCACTATACCTCTTTTTCAAAAACTGTGTTTTCTATAGGAGGCACCTGTAGGAATTACAGAGAGCCAGAAGTGGCTACAGAAGGTAGTTTGAGGGACAAATAAGCTTCATGAAGAACCTATAATCCCCCCTACAATCTTCAAACCTCCTTGCCATCATTTCCAAACTTGCATCACACCCCAAGCATCAATTTTCTTCATGTCCAAGAAAAACACAGAAAAATAGTTTTTCAGTTTCAAAAAAAAAAACAAACAAACAAAAAACAAAAAAATGAGAGGAAAAAGCACCATCAACCTCACCTGAAGCCTACCTACTACCTCTCCATCTTTATCTACACCTTTGGCATCATCCTTGAGCTCCAAGCATAGGAAGAAGTTGAAGTTTCAAGGGGAGAAGCAGCTACAAGAGCTCCTGTAGGAATTCCTGTAGTAGATGATCCCATAGAAATCTAGCATCAACATCAAGAGAGTGCAAACATGAAGGTTGAAAAGGCACCTAAAGCTCAGATCCAACCAGAGAAGAACCTACACAAGCACACAACCACACATCAGTAAGCAGAGATAGCATGCAAAAAGGGAAATAAAGGCATGCAGCAGAGAAAGCCACAACACCTCACAGCAAATGCACTCGGATCATAGGTAAGTAACTAAGTCACTCTTCTATTTGCATTTGTGTAATTATAAGTGATGAAAAAGCAACGAGATGGTTGAGGTTGAACGAGGGAAAGGTGGCCAGTTAACTTGGCCACCTTCATCTAGTTGACTCCACTCATCTAAGATGTCACCCACACATGTGCACAGTCAACTCCAGCACAAGATGCCAAGGACAGGTAGTGGAGGAAGTGTGAACTCCGATGCAATAATGAGGGATGATTATGGGGGGGGCCATGATGACCAAGTAGGTGGGGACCAATGGTCTGAATATGGCCAATGTATACCTTTCTAGCTCAGCACTCATCACCGAAAATATCCATAAAGGGTAATAAGTACTCCTCCCTGAGCATTCTCACCACCTTTTCCTTCATTCTCTCCTCGTAACTCGGCTACAACAGTCTCCTTGTGCCCCCACAACCTCGTAACCACCATCCTCCATCGATCTCTCCCATATTCTTGCTCTCGGCATTTTCTACAGGAGCACCTACAGGTTTTCTACAGGAGCACCTACAACAAATCTATAGGAGGGACAACAGGGTTTTATAGGAGGGGCAGTGAGTCGTTTTGAAGGGAGAAAACACGATTTCTAGCACAATTTTTAGTCTGAAGAGGTAGGGTTCATGCATGCCCCCTGTTGAATATCAATATATGAAATAAGTGGTCTCAATTTTAGGAGGAAATAAGTCTTTAGGAGAGGAGAAAATACATAAATTTTTTTTGCTTATTTAAAAAACACAGTCTCCTCTGTTTCTTTGTTTTTCTCAAAATTCCTTGTCTCCAGCTCCATATTTGGTTTTCCAAAAGAGTATAGACTATATGATAGGAGGGTTTATGAGAAAGGAGCCCACTAACTCCACTAGGTTCCATGCACATCCTCAAGTGGTGGACATCTTCACAAGGGCAAACTGGATGAATTTCTTTGAGAAATTTCAAGGGTTTGATGGGGAGATTGCCCAAGAGTTTTCTCTGTCTCTAGTCCCTCACACAAGAACTCATGCCACTGTGACCATTAGATGTATTTCCATGGAGATAACCCCCAAATTTATCAGTAGGGTCACTAACCTTCCTCTTGGGCTTCCTTGGAGTATGGATGAGAAACCAATTGGCCACGCTGCCAAGAAGAACTTTTTTCAAAATAATGAAACACCTGTTGAAGATAAAAATGGCATTAGAAGGGCTAGCATACCATATCCCTGGCATGAGGTTAGCTATCAAATAATCAAATACATGTCCTGTGAGGGGAGGTACACCATTGTTTATGGTTATCACTTTAGAATCCTCCAAGAATTAAGGTATGGCATGGACACTCCAGCACCTTAGAAGCTCAGTATCCCTTACTTCCTCCTGCAGTCCCTCATTGACTCCAGCACCAAGCTACAAGCAGGAAATTCAAAGCAGCTAGCTCACCATGGCTTAATCAAAATCCTAGTAGAGGAGTCCCTCCATACCTTTACACTCCCTATAGCATGGGAATTTTTCCGAAACATGATAGCTGATGATGACGTAAAGGCTTTAACCTATGATGTCAGCCCTACTGGCAGTGAGGAGGAAGAACATCAAGTGGGAGAAGGTGGAGCCAGGGGTGACATAGTAGAACAAGAAAGGATGGAGGAAGGAGCTGAAATAGAGGAGGAGAGAGCTGAAGAAATAGAGCAGGAAGAGATAGAAAAAGAGACAAAAGAAGGAGAAAAAGAGGCAGAGAAGGCAGAACAAGGAGAAGAGTCCCCTGAGACTTTGGAAAGGGAGGCAACAGCTGCCCTCACTGCCCTCAGTACACCAATCAAGCCAAAGTAAAAGAGGAAAAGACACACCTCCATGTATTTCAGGGCTAGGAAGAGCACAAGAAATAAAATAGGAAAACCTCAGCCCTCTTCAAAAGTGACAATTACCATTGAAGATTCACCCTCTGCTAAGGGGAAAGAATCTCCTTCCAAGACACCTATAACATATGAAAGGGGGACTCCTAAATCTTCCACATGGAAGGAAAAGGCAGTACTACGGGACCCAAAATCAGTCCTACAGGAGGCTCAGACAGTTCTACAGGAGACACTGTCAGAACTATAGGAGACCCAAAAGCTTAAGAAAAGGATAGAAGGATAGCCACAGGTGAAGGAGGAAGCAGAAGAGATACAAGAACCTGATCCATAACCTAGTCTTGCCTCCTATTACAATCTACTTGAGGGAGGAAGGATAATCCCATAGAAATTTGCAATTCCACTATTTTTTGAATTGAGGATGTTGGTCATATGGAAAACAAGCTCAGGGAAATGGGCAGAGAGTTGAGTGCTCTCAGAGACAGGGAAGCAGTTACAAGAAGCCACCTTGAAACTGAAAATGAATTGCTAAGGAGGAAGCTGCAAGAGAAAGAGACCCAACTGGAATGCATGGCCAACTTATCCATGGAGGCATTGCAATGAAAAACACCAGCCAAATCCTATGGCCTCTATCTAAAGGACCAATGGTTAAAATTCCAAATAAAGACTTTGGGACAAAGAGGCACAATGCCTTTCCAAGACTACAGGTAGTTCATGGATTTGTGTGACCAAAGCAGCTCAGAGGATAAAGCAAAGATGGCAGAATTATACTTACACAACATGGCCTCATAGACATGAATGTGTGGGATGCCAATGCCAAGCTAGGGGACCTGCAATTAATGGCCATGGCCTCATGGGTGAACCATGAAGAATTGAGGGCAGCAGAAATAAAAAGATTGATGATAAAGGAGTAGAATGAGCCATTAATGATAATAGTTGAGCCATCAGATCCTGTGGCACTCATCAGCATAGACAACTTGCTTGCCAATGACCCACAGATTGCCCCTAGATATCTCACCAATCAGGCACGAGCCATTGAACACTTTGAGGATGTGAAAAGGCTACTTGGGATGACTGTGTGCATGCATGCATGAGGAGATGGAACACCTTACCACATAGTTTGCAGATTAGGGAATATCATTCCCCCATGAGGTTGAAGGAGGCATTGAAAAGAGTGCCAATGTACAAGTGTTCCATGCAGAGGCTAAAGGTCAATTGGATTGGCCTCAAACTGAGTCCCCCACTGCTGTTAGGCATGATGGAAGGTAGAAGAGAAGAAGAAGAGGAGGAATAGTGGAAGGACATAGACAAGAAGCCAAGAGTCTATGGCAAAGAAGAGCAAACCACATCAGAAGCCTGGGATGCTAGGGAGGCCACCATGGCCATAAAAGATGAGGAGATTAACTAGGTTGCTCAGAGGATGAGTAACACCTTTAGTAGGGGGGTGATGATGAGCCTCATAAATGGGTAATTATATGGGATCATTTTACCTCCTAACCTAGTAAAATCAACCATTTTCTTAGCTTATTATATGATTTTCTGATTATATTTATGCTTATAGAGTGAGTTGAGTTAGTTATTGTGCCAGGTGGTCTAACATGTATTTAATACAGATTATTGATGGATTTCGAGGTCAAAGTCAAGGATTCAGTGGACAAATGGCAGCAATAACTTGAAGTGGACAGAGGAGAGGACTTATAGGAGGGAATCCCCCTCATTTATTACTCCTCACTTTGAATTCCCCTTCATTCAGCTCGGAGTACAAGCAGCTGAATCATGCACTAGAAGGCAGCCGAGCAAGTGGAGGATGATTGATGATTATCTCAAGTTTTGGGAGCCAAGCCTCCCTGATTTTAAGGAAGCTGTTGGTAGCTTCATTTGTATAAGTAGAGAGGCCTAGGGCCTCACTAGGGTCGAATTTTTTCTTATGTAAACTTTGCTCAAAGTTCAACCTTATTTTTGTCACAGTTTCATGTAAACTTGCTATTTTTTTGATAATGAAGATGGAATATTTCTTGAGCTAGCACTGAGTTACCTCAGAGGGCTGAATCTCTTGGGTTAGGGCCCAATCCAAGTAGCCAAGCTTCTCTTCAATTGTATTTGTGTGCTTTACTTCAGTTGTAGATTAGTTTTCTGTTAGACATATTTCTTTTATGGTTAAGAATATGTTGCTTTTGATGATTTAGTAGTTTGCTTCCATTTGTGCTTTTTGTAGCTGGTTAAGCAGTGACCAAAAAAGATTCAAAAGGCTAGCAATAATGCCTGGTCCTCTCTTCCTCCCTATGGGGCCATGATTTGAGGCAAAGACTCTCTTGCTGCCCCAAACACACAGATTTTCCTCCTTCATAGGACTTCTAGTGTTTGCAGCTTTTTAGTTGGTTAATAGTCTAGATTTTCTTTGCTTTAGATCTTCTTCATCATGCTCGCTTCATGATTCCCAATAGTCTTCTTTCATGCTTTCCTTTCTTGCATCAATTCTTAGCATTTCCTTTCATAGATCATAGTTTAGATCATCTTTATGCAAAACTCTGTTTTTCCTAATTAAATTCATTTCCCTTGTTGCTTGATTTCCTTGGTTGACTGTCAATTTCTATGCAACAGATCTCTTCTAGAAATAGGCCAGCTTATCAACAATCACACTCTCCATCTGATCCATGCCCTATAGGTCTCCAAATCTCACCTCAATTTTGCCCTAGTTTCCTGCATTTTTCCATAGAACTTCTTCCTCTCTCCTTGAGCAAACCCAATCATCTTTCTCTCTCTTGGTGATTCATGGTAAACATTAGGTGCCCTAACACCTCCTTCCAACCTTCATCCACCTTTTTCACCCACTCTCACACCCCCAAAATAGTGAAAACTGCTCTCGGCCTCCTCCTGTAGGCCTCCTATAGTTTCCCTGTTGTCCTCCTATAGATTTCCTGTGTCCTCTTGTAGATTTTCCTGTAGGCTTTCTTTTAAAGGCCGAGTGTGGGAAAAGCCTCTAGAAGGACACCTGAGACCTCCTAGGACCCATCCACACCATCGTACATCCTCTCAAGTCCCAAAACCGCCCTTCAATGCCACCTATTCGCTGCCACATTGACACACAATAAATTACATGCATGTCAAATTCACATAAAAATACATAAAAATCCAAAAATATGTTTTTTTGCTTATTTACTTCCAGAAATAACATAGTTAGATGTTGTTTACTTCCTTGAGTAGGTAATGGCATTCCTTTCATGGTTTTCATAGTGCTTTCTGCAAAAGTAGAATTAGTTGGTTAATTAGGGTTTACTAGGTTTGCTTTACATTTTAGTCTTTCTCCTTTCTGCAGTTAGAATAACATCTGTAGAGTAATCTTTCTTTCCTTTCATCACATATAGAGCTTCTTCTGTAATCCATAGAAGTTGGCTTGAGCTCCTAGTGATCTTGCGCCAACTGACCAATTGACAACTTGCAGTGAGAACTAGTACTTGTGCATACAACACCGATGCTTCCAAGTTTGTTACGAACTACCGGGTTGATACGAGTAAAGTAGGCAACCCAAGAGTTGCAACATTGTTGCTGCAATATTGGTGCTCACCAGTTTCAAATTGGGAAGGGTAGTTTAACTCATGAGCTTATGATTTTCAGAGTATAGTTTTCATCTCTGGTGTTGCTCCATTTCCAATAGGCCTGAACAGTTTCCCGGTGGAGTCACACAGGAACATAAGCATTGCTCCACTACAAATGAGCCTGGACAGTACCCCGTTGGAGTTTCATGCTTCACCTTTCTGCATAGGAAGCCTTTCTCTTCTTTTGCCTTTATATATTTGTTTAAAGAGAACTGTGCATCAACAAATATTTGTTTTGGGGCGGAAGAGGGATCCCAACTTATTTGGAGAAGGAGAGGTTGTTCCTTCAATGAATCATATAAATACCTCTGATTTAGGTTTATTCATTTAGATTTTCCCCTTCTCCATTTCTACTAGTTGTATAAGCTTGAAAACACCAAAACATAAAACTGAGTATAGGCATGAGGTCTCTAGACTGGACACAGGTTCATGGTTGGACCAAAAATCTCCTTATGGATGGATCATATTTTCTGTCAGAACTTCATCGGCCAAAAGGTACAACCAATATAAGGAAGATGAACACAGGACTGGCCAAGGGCTATAGTGCCACAAGACTCTTTGAACTTTAGCCACACACACACCTGGATGACACAACAAAGTAAGGCACAACACTTATTTACATGAGAAAAACAACAGAAAACCAAAGAAAACATAACAAAAAAAAAAAAAAGAATATGTACATAGTGCAGGGCATAGCCCCAGATTTTCATTGAAAATAATATTTTAAGTCTTGGCCATTGACAGGGAGAGAGTCAATCTTCTCGTCAAGTGATTGAAGATGATATGTGTATTGGCCAAGCTTTTCGTGGACTGTGTAAGGACCAATCCACAGGGATTGAAACTTAGTGTGCTTGCCTTTGTCCTTGTGGACTTTGTCCCACTTCAAGACTAAGTCACCCACACTAAAGCTAGTCTTCCCTACAGACTTTCTGTCAAACCATCTCTTGATACGGCCCCGATGGAGTGAAATTTTTTCTTTTGCTTTCAACCTTTCTTCCTGTAGCAGAAAAGTTTCCATCCTACACTGAACTAAGAGAGATGGCTTGCCCTAGGATTCTTGGGACAATTAGAGAGCATGAAAGTATATGTTCGGCGGGAGGATGGATTCCTTTCTGTACACTAGGAAGTAAGGGGAGGTATTTAGGAAAGGTTTAGGTGTGACTCGGTCAACCCATAAAGAATTAACCAAAGCGTAGTGCCAGTTTTGCTACTTAAAGAATATGGTCTTTTTGATGATACGAATGAGGTTCTTATTTGTGGATTCAGCAAGACCATTCCTCTGTGGATAATAGTTAGCAGAATGTTTCAATATAATACCATTTTTCAATGCAAAATCATAAAGCTTTAATGAAGAAAAGTATATTGCATTGTCCAAAACAAGTGACGTAGGAACGCCGAACCTGGAAATGATATTCTGCTATAGAAAGCTGATGACTTCATGATTATTCACTTTTTTCAGTGGAATTGCCTCTGTCCACTGCATGAAATAATCTGTAGCCATCAAAATATAGCGGTGCTACTTCAATGAATGAGAGAAAATTCCCTAATCATATCCAAGCCTCACTGTTGGAATGGTTCTTCCACTGCAACAGGCTGTAGCAGGGCTGCTGACTTCTAATTTCTGTCGATGCACCTTTGACAGACCAGACACTTTCAGGCATAGGCATGGGAATCCTTGAATAATGTAGGGCAGTAAAAATTGGCCTGCATGACCTTGTGTGCTGTGGTGTTTCCCACGAAGTGTCCCCCAGCTATTCCTTTGTGGAGATCATGTAAAACCTTGGCTGAATCCTTTGCCTCCAGGCACCTCAGCAATATCCCATTGTGGTTCTTTCTGTATAGCACCCCATGCACCAGCTGATATGATAATGCTTTGATTTAGAGTGCCCTCTTCTGCTGCATATAAAAATGAGAGGGCATGGTGTCATGCTCAAGGTACCGATGCACATCTTTGTACCAAGAGTTTCTATATAAAGTTGGAGAGGCTCGCTCAACATTGTACCTTTCAATTTTTTGCTCCCAACCTGTGAGATCTTCTTCTTCCTCTTGTGTGTTGACTGATTCTACTGCTAACTTAGAAAGACCACGACCCTTGATGGTGTGAACTGGTTTGATGTCAAGATCATATTCTTGTAATCCAGTCATCCAGTTCGCCCTTCTCTTACCAAACACTTGTTGAACAAACAGTGATCTGACTGCTGGGTGTGGAACACAGATAATACAATGGTTTTTTAACAAGTAGGGTTTGAAGTACTTCACCGCCCTGTATACTATACATGAGCTTGTTTGTCCGTGACAGGGTAGTTGAGCTTTGGTCCTTGCAGGATCATGCTCATGAAGGAGATAGTTCATTCATTGTTCAACTCGTCCTTCTGAGTGAGCACAACAACAATGTAAGTGTCAGAGGTGAAAGTGTAGAGCAAGAAGTCTTTGCTGAAGTCTAGACTGTATAATGCCGGTGCTTCAGCTATTGCTTCCTTAATATGGGTGAAGGTGTCCTTCCCCCTTTTATCCCATTTATAGACTGCGTCCTTCTTGATCATCTCCTATATAGGTTTGATGATCTGAGCATAGTCAGAGATGAACTTTTAGAGGAATTTGATCTTCCCCAAGAAATACTACATAACTTTCTTGTTCACTGGGTTGGGAATCTGCGTGATGGTCCAAACCTGGTATGGTTCTACCTTGATCCCACTTTTAGCAATAATGTGTCCAAGCAGGTTACCCTCGAACACTACGAAGATAACCTTCTTGGGATTCAAGGATATCTTATATTTTTGGCATCACTCAAAAATTTTCTTGAGGTGGCACCATTGTCTTGAAAACAATGTTACGTCATCAAGATAGATCTCTACACTCTTTCTAATAAGCCTATGGACGCTGATTTCCATTGCACGTTGAAATGTTGCACCTGCATCAACCAACCCAAACGACATTTGGAGAAACACGAACATACCCCACTTGGTACAGAATGTAGTCTTTAGATTGTCAGACTCTACTACAAGAACCTGGTTGTAGCCTGAGAAACCATCTAATAAAGAATATATTTCTGCCCTAGATACTATCTGTAATATGTGCTCCATGGACGACACTCGGTAATTATCCTTGTCTGAGGCACGGTTGAGATTGCGTAAATACACACACAGGTAGATCTCCCCAGAATTCTTCATTACAGGGAGTAAGTTAGACTCCCACATCGAATGTCACACATTGTAAATGATCCGAGCATCCAACAATTTTCTTAATTCTTTCTATATGAGGGCCTCAAGTGTTGGATGAACTTTACTTAATTTATGCTGAAAAGGCTTGGCCACTTCCTTGATTGGTATCACATGTTGGATTATCCGCATGTCATATGTCATGAGATCATTGTATGTCCATGCGAAGACATCAAAGTACTGCTTTAATAGGTGGATACAATCTTGTCGCTCTTGTGGTGTACAACAAATACTGAGATTCACATACTTAAGATATTTTTCTGTTTCCAGATTGATCTACTCATGCCACAATGTAGAGTTGTGGGTCTTAGCATTCATAGGTCCTTGAAAATGGTTATGCAAGTCATACAACTTTTCCAGTGATACCACACCTTGGGTATGAGGTTACCTTTTCTTGTACTGGCTACATCCTGCAGAGTCTGCTCGTGCCCATCCTCATCTATCGTCGCATCTTTGAATATGTCACCGTTGACAATAAAATGTAGCATTTGTTGATCATCATAAAAAATGCGTAAATTAGTGATGTTGTCTGGGATGGATGGTTTATACAAAATTTCAATAGTAAAATTGTCCCTTAATGGTAACATCCTAGTAGTTGTGTTTTCCAAGGCATCCACAACTGCATTACGCATTCTTGGTACTGAAATAATATTGAAATCTTGGAAATGAAAAATGAGTCACCATACCTCTTGTTGGTAACTCTTAAGATAGGGTGACACATAGTGTATAGTGTTACGTACCTCATGCACCACGATTTCAGAGTCATCTACCACTTTCATGATGGAAACATTGAGGTCAATGGATTTCTGTAAGCCCAAGATGAGTGCTTCATATTCTGTGGTGTTGTTCGTGCACTCGAATTCCAAGTGACTAGAGATTAAGTGTTTTCTCTGTAGCAGGTCTATTAAAACACAACCAGCTCCAGAGCCCTCCTGTGTTTTGGATCTGTCGAAGTACATGGTCCACATATCATCTGTATAGGGACCGTTTACGCACTACTACTAGTAGTACTACTATTACTACTACTTACTCTAAAAAGTTCATTTTCGCCAGTTGAACATGGAAGGAGGTCGTGTGTCTGGTGGGACTGGGGATGGCTCTGCAAGATAGAAACCCAACTGTAACGGTAACATCCTAGCAATTCCATTTGCCAAGGCATCCAAAGATGCATTACGTGTTCTTGGTACTGAAATAATATTGAAGTCTTGGACATGAGAAATGAGTCACCATACTTCTTGTTGATAACTCTTAAGACAAGGTGACACATAGTGTAGAATGTTATGTACCTCACGCACCACGATTTCAGAGCCACCTACCACTTTCATGTCAGCAACATTGAGGTCAATGGATTTTTGTAAGCCTAAGAAAAGTGCTTCATATTCAGTGGTGTTGTTCGTGCATTCAAATTCCAAGTGACTAGATATTAAGTGTTTTCTCTGTAGCCCTAGATCCCTCCTTTGTTTTGGATCTATTGAAGTACATGGTCCAAATATCATCTTTACTGGGACCACTTACCTCACTAGTACTACTACTATTACTACTACTTACTCTAAAAAGTTCATTTTCACCAGTTGAACATGGAAGGAGGTCCAACTGTGTGTCTAGTGGGACTGGGGATGGCTCTGCAAGATAGCACCCCAACTGTGTCTCTAGATAATAATTACCAAAAACAAGTTCCGTGAAAGCTAATGACTTGTTATGTCCATTCAAGGGAGTTACGTTGTACTTCACGTATCTTTCTAACAATAATCAGATTTGGTTGTTCCTACCCTTATACGGAAGCCATAAGTGTGACCAGTTAGTGGAAAAATATCCTTGCAGCTTGCTTGACCAGTCTCTGCTATGCAATACCCAATATGCTTCCGGGATGTCCACAATCACAGTTTTGATGCATTGATGAACTCATTCGACAGATGATAGCCAAATGGTCACATCCTTGAGATCACCAATTGATGGGACAAAAGTTTTGTCGAGTTGGATGATCTGTGCATCTATCTTACTCCATTGAGCATTAATATTCTTGGCCACAGAGAGTGGCGTGACATCGACTGATGTGTTGGAATAAGGAATTGCTGAGAGGGGGTGGGGAGGGGTGAATCGGTAATTTAAGAATATGTTACTTTTATTTTCTTATTGTACTTTCTTATATGAGAGAATTCATTCATGAACTAGTAAATTACTAAAAGTTTAGAAACACAGACTCAAACAACAATCTCATGTAAAGCATACATTTGACACAGTGTTTTCATGTGGAAACCAAAAGTGAAAAAACCGCCAATTTGTTATTTGTTTTATGATGTAATTTAAGCACCAACTTAATTACATCTGTTTTTTTATGAGCACCCACTCACTAGAGGCGCCAACCCCCTTTGTTTCAGTAAGCACCAACTTGCCAAGAGGCACCAACCCCTTTGCTTCAGCATGCACCAACTTGCCAAGAGGCACCAACCCCTTTGTTTTAGCAAGAACCAACTTGCCAAGAGGCACCAACCCCTTAAGTATTCAAGCACCAACCTGTCACTGCCACTGTTCTACTTTTTCATACAATTTTCAAACTGAAAACAAAGGCATATAATATTACAAGTAAAATACCATCTAATGGATGTCTGTAGATACAATTTCTACACTCTGCTTTCTGAACACTTGTGGCAGTCCTCCTCTTGTTGCTTTCTCTGTGTTCTGCAATCTCTGCTCAGGGCTCTCCATTGTTTTCAACACAACACTACCCTTGCAACACTCTACACCTATGTCTTAGGCCACAACTCTGCTCTTGCTTACTCTCACATCTGCTCACTCTCCCACTTTGCTCATTAGAGGTTAACCATTTTGTTCATGTGCTACTCTTGGCTCGATGCACTCACTGTCATCATCAAATATGCCCAAATGTGTACTACTGGCATGGCTCCCCATTCTTTTTCTGAAACACACTCCCCTTGTGTTGTCGTTGCATTTAGGATCAGAGGAATGGGTGATGATCACTTCTCTATCATGTTGCAGGAACTCCATGTTGTGTATTAAATCTCAGCTCTCCTTACATATTTCACAGAGACTCCCCATGATCATTTATGGCTCGCATTAAATCTCAGTTCTCCTTACATGTTTCACAGAAGCTCCCCATGATCATTTATGGCTCGCAAATATTTAGTTTGACATTATCATGTCACAGTTGTTCTACATTTATCTTTACAATGCATGCATGGGAGTTCTTCGGCCATCAACCTTACTAAACTGCATTCAAAGCCACAACTGCTGATTCATACATCTTTAATACACTTTTGTACTATTGTTATATTGGTGGATTTTCACTATAGAACAATATCATAGCCTTTTCCATATCAACGCTTTTACACATAAAAGCTACACAAAAACAACGAACTCCGATAGTCCTCAACTCCTTATGTATAAGCCCCTCTTTGTGTTTTCCCCCATAGAAATGAGCGTTATGACCGAGGGCTCATCCTTAAGGTGCTAAGGATTCCAAACCCTCTATGAGAGCTATCTTTCTTTTGTTGGCCCCTTACACATTTGTTCATAAAATCGGCGGTTTATACCCCAGGAGGCCATTTATCGGAGAATTCTTTATGATGCAGCAATGCCAGCCACCTAGGATCGCCAATCACCAATTGTTGAAGTGATTTCATCACTTGCCACGTGGTGTATGTTTAACCAGTGACACGTGTCAACCGGATATGGCCCATTAGGCCATCCAAAACCATGAAATATCCTGCCACATGTCCCTCCGTATTGTGATGTCATGCTAACATTAGCAACCACCTAGAATTATCAGAATCAATCAAATACTACCATGTGTCCTTGTCGAAGCTTCTTTGATGCTACCATCTGTCCTTGTCGAATCCAACCAGACACCTCCACGTGTTCTCCTAGAGGAGAGAGGAAAATGCCCACCATGATTGGTTTTGCAGCGAATTCCTTTATAAAAATGTTTTTGGCCCTCCTGACAATTTAACACTAGAGGCGTCAATCCCAGTGTCACTTTTGAAATGCCAAACGCCGATTGTCAATGCACCACTGTGTGTTGACCTCCAATATTACGATTGCCGATATCACTAATCACATATCACATTTTGTTGTTGTGCTTCACAAAATAACCTCCAATCGCTATTGTGATTTGTTGGGACCTCTGATATGCGATATTGCAAATCGCTAATCAGTGGTTTACTTCTGCCTTGCTCTGAGCCTTGAAT
The DNA here is from genome assembly GCA_031772625.1 of Pinus tabuliformis. NCBI lineage: Eukaryota > Viridiplantae > Streptophyta > Pinopsida > Pinales > Pinaceae > Pinus > Pinus tabuliformis. Next base: position 889,606,428 of record CM062816.1, on the reverse strand, counting down.
CCCTCTATCACTGATTGTCGGCACCTCCGATCTCCAATATTCCTTATTGCATAAGGCTTGAATCACCCTGAACTCTAGCATGCCATATATTTCAAACCGCAAGTCCATTTCTGGACTTCCCCATATCGTTGGAAAGATCTTTCAGAGAACTTTCCCGTGAAAGGAGTACGATTAGCCATTGAGCCCATCTGCTACCTTAAAAGATTGCTCCAAAGTCTCTACATAGCATATCATCACAACCACGACGGCATGAAGCCCCATCACCAGGTTGAGCCTTGTTTGACATTAATGCCAACACTTGCATAGCTAGCCACCTTCATACCATCAAATGTCCAACAATCTCCTCATTTGGCATTAATGGCAACATTGCATACTCCCCCTCACGATAGGCATGATCTTCTCTGATACCAAATTTTCCCCCTTTGACATCAATGGAAGGAAAACTTCACTTGCACTCCCCCTAAAGTAATGCAACCTACTCTCCCATGAATTCCTCTTGCAAAGTAGCTGCCACCTCCTTCCAATATGAAGTCATTTGGAGGGAGGAGTCACAAGTCCTATCTCCTTCCTGAGATACTCAAATGGTTCTCTTGTAAGTGGCTTGGTAAAGATATTTGTCAGTTTCTTTTTAGTGGGCACATACACAAATTTAACAGTGTTGGTTGCAACTTGTTCCCTAAAGAAATGATACTTGATGGGAATATTCTTGATTTTTAAATGCATGACTAGATTGTTTGAGCTGCTAATTGCACTAGTGTTGTCACACATTATTGGAATGTGATTAGACAACTCTACTTGTATATCCTTTAAGGTCTACTTCATACAAAGAATCTGTGTACACCAAGTCACAACAACAATATATTCTGCTGATCCAGGTGGATGTTGGTGGCCACCCACCTACCCCATTTGGACCCCCACAACTGTCTCTTTCAGCATTTTTAGTTTCCTTAATTGTAGCACAACTTACTATTTTTAGCAGTTTTTCGGTTCCTGAACTTCCGGAGCCGTTTTGAGGCCCTAAACGACGTTTTTTGGGAAATATGGGGGCAACATGGGTCCATGGGATGTTTCCCTTCCCAAACTGGTAGTGCTCGGATAGATCTTTCTAACGGGCTATTGTATGCGTCAAATGGAGATCGTATGCCAAAGTTACGACCCCGGGAAATTGATGTACCAATTTACCCAAACGGGGCCCACAATTTGGCGTTTCATCTTCTAGGGTTAGGTTTCGGGATGGGAAGGGTTTTCCATTGTTCCTCAACAATAAATAGGCCTTTGAGCCTCATTGTAACATAGTTCAGAGGCATGTAGCCACCACATCTCTTCTCAGAGATAAGCTACCATCGCCTTAACTGGTTTATTTCCATTTCTGGTTGTAAGCATATTTCAGTATTTTCCATTAATGAAATGAAGTATTATTTCCGCTGCATCTTTGTGTATATGGTTATCTCTGTATTTTGTTGCATTCCTGTTTAAATCTGGATCAGTGGTATCGGAGCGGTCTGCTTTTTCTCTGTTTTTCTTTGCATGTCCCCAACGAGGTCAGGATATAAGTAGTTAGGGCTTGAACTGGTCAAACCTTTGCAAGACCAGCCTCGCAAATCTCGACGACCTCCTATGGCGGATGAGAAGAAAGATGAGGGGGCAGGAGATCCTATCAAAATATTGCTCGAAGAAGCTCTCGAGCGACAACGAAACGCGATGATGGATAACTTTGCCCAGATCCTTTAGCGGCTACCCAGAAGCGACGCATCGACTTCCAACAGCTACTCTGGAAACGCCACGCCCTTTAAGGTACAAGTTAATTTTGAAATCCCCATATTCGAGGGTTAGATAGATGCAGATGTCATAGATAAATGGTTAAATCTGCTAGAGGGTTATTTTTCTGTTCATGAATTTTCGAGTCGGGAAAAGATTGTTTTCGCTCTTCTCAAAGTAGCCCCCCACGTCAAGGACTGGTGGGAAACCTACTGCAAGTAGAAGGATGAAAGTACAGGCTCACTATTTTCAGCCGCACCCACTTGGAATGACTTTCGGGATGCCATCAAGGAGCAGTACTACCCTGTCAAAAGCTATGAGGACAAATACATCAAGTGGACCACGCTGCGACAGGGAAGGGACCAAGATGTGCTGAAGTTCACAAACATTTTTCATACCCTTCCCACACAGTTGGGTATCAAAGATTCTGAGCTGCATCTAGTACTCAAATACCGCGGCTGCCTACATAGATACATCCAGGAAGAGATGGAGTTCTTGAACATCTCCTCACTCGGCACAACATACCGATACGCTGTCAAAATCGAGCAAAAGTTCAAATAGAAGAAGCGAGACTTTGGATCTGCAAATCCGAAGCCCAAAGGACAAAGCCAAGGCGGAGTGACCCAAGACAACCCCTCGAAGCCGCAAGAAAAGAACAACTCCACGAAGCTGAAGAAGGACACAGGAAAGTGGTGTGAGTTCCACAAGAGTCCCACTCATAACACAAGTGAGTGTCGAACCAAGCAGTCGCTGGTGGCCAAGTTGAAGCCTTCCGAATCAGATGCATGTTTCGACCTTGAGCCAGAACCCGACAAGGGGAATGGTAAAGGGAAGTAGATCTTTGATGCAGATCCCAGCGCCACAGTTCCCACCACCAAGATCTAGAAAAATGAGCTCGAAAATCCAGAGGAAGGGGAACGTCTTTTCCACTCACAGATGTGGGTGAAGGGTTCACTGCTGCAATTCATTGTCGACAGTGGCAGCCAAAAGAACCTCATTTCAGCAGAGGTCATGAAGCGGTTGGGCCTACCGACTACACCACACCCGCAACCATACAGTATTGGGTGGTTTCATGAAGGATGAGATCTCAAGGTTCACCAGCAGTGTCGCCTTCCCTACAGCATCAAACCCTTCACAAACGAGGTACTGTGTGATGTTACAACTCTGGATGTTTGCGATGTATTATTAGGCTAGCCATACTTGTGGAGGAGACATTCTGTGTATGAGTCAAGGCCTCGTGCTATCATTATTTCTTTGAATAGTTCATTATACAGGATACTGAAGGTAGCCCCACCTACTGCCACATCTTTGATCATTGCTAATAAAGGCAGCAAGCTCATCTCCTAGACCAGGAAATTCATCTGTCTGGTTCACTCCCAAAGTAAGGGGAAGATTGTCACCACATCCATGACCTCCGCGAAGGATTCCTCTATGCAACAGCATCAACAAAGGGATACGGTCATGACAGAACACAAGAACAACTTCTCCTCACCCATAGGGGTACCACACAAGTTTCAGGTGGGCGACAAAGTTTGGTTACATCTGCAGAGAGAACACCTTACCAGAACCAATTAGAAGCTCAGACCACTCCGACATGGTCCTTACACTAGTACCAAGGCTACGGGAAACAATGCTTTGAAGCACAACATTTCTCCATTCCTTCGCTTGCACCGATTGTTCAATGTGGACCATCATCGAACATTCTTCCCACCATTTCTGGACATATCAGAGATTGCAGAACAACTCACCAGAGACCCAAATCAGCAAAAGCTTCCTCATCTCAGGGAGGAATTCAGTGCAATGGGGACCATTGCTTCCTAAGGGGGAAGGAATGATCCAAGTGGATGTTGGTGGCCACCCACCTACCCCATTTGGACCCCCACAACTGTCTCTTTCAGCATTTTCAGTTTCCTTAATTGTAGCACAACTTACTATTTTTAGCAGTTTTTCAGGTCCTGAACTTCCGGAGCTGTTTTGAGGCCCTAAACGATGTTTTTTGGAAAATATTGGGGCAACATGGGTCAATGGACCGATGTTACCCTTCCCAAAGTGGTAGTGCTCGGATAGATCTTTCTAATGAGCTATTGTACGCGTCAAATGGAGATCGTATGCCAATGTTACAACCCCGGGAAATTGATGTACCAATTTACCCAAACGGGGCCCATAATTTGGCGTTTCATCTTCTAGGGTTAGGTTTCGGGATGTGAAGGGTTTTCCATTGTTTCTCAACAATAAACAGGCCTTTGAGCCTCATTGTAACATAGTTCAGAGGAATGTAGCCACCACATCTCTTCTCAGAGATAAGCTACCATCGCCCTAGCTGGTTTATTTCCATTTCTGGTTGTAAGCATATTTAAGTATTTTCCATTAATGAAATGAAGTATTATTTCCACTGCATCTTTGTGTATATGGTTATCTCTATATTTTGTTATGTTCCTATTTAAATCCGGATCATCTGCTTCAGTAGTTGATAGAGAGATAGAGCCCTGTTTCTTACTAACACATGATACCAAGCAGTCACCCAAAAAGAAGACTGCACCTGAAGTACTTTTCCTATCATCAAGACTTCCAACCCAATATGCATCGGTGTAGGCCTTCAAATTGAAGTCTTCACTCCTAGCATACCACAACCCATATTCTTCTATACCTTGAAGATATTTGAAAATCCTCTTAACAACCACCACATGAATTTCTTATGGACAGGTCTGGAATCTTGCCATAATTCCCACTGCTTGCATGATATCTGGCCTTGAAGTTGTCAGATATAGTAAGCTTCCTATCATTGATCTTTATTCAGTTTGATTTACATATGGCATTTCATCTTCCTTACATAATTTACAGCCTATAGTCATGGGTGTGCTAACCGGTTTGCAGTCCTCCATTCCAAACTTCTTCAAAGTTTCCTTGAGGTATTTGGATTGAGATATAAAAACTCCTTGTGGAGATTATGTAATTTTCAGACCCAAGAAAAAGGAAAACTCACCAATCATGGACATTTCAAACTCTGTTTTCATATAGTTTGCAAACCAATGCCTTAACTACTCTAGATTGCTTCCAAATATGATGTCATCCACATACACAACCACTATCAGAAGATGATCATTTTCAGATTTTACATAGAGATTGTTGTCAACTGAGCCTTTCTTAAAACCTTGTTGCTGGAGATACTTGTCCAGCCTTTCATACTAGGCTCTAGGGGCCTGTTTCAAACCATACATAACCTTCTTTAATTTGCATACAAACCCTTCATCAGAGGAGAGAAGAAAACCTTTAGGCTGCTCTATGTAAACCTCCTCTTCTAAGTCTCCATTGAGAAAGGCATACTTTACATCCATATGATAAACTTTGATGTTATTATGAATGGAAAGAGCAAGGAAGATTATAATGGCTTCTAGAAAAGCTACTGGTGCAAAGGTTTCTTCAGAGTCTATTCCTTCTATCTGGGCATACCCTTTGTAGACTAACCAAGTTTTGTTGCCGATTACTTGACCTTTTTCATTCAGTTTGTTCTTGAAAACCCACTTGGTTCCAATAACATTTTTCTCCTTTGGTCTTGGGACAAGCTCCCATGTGTCATTCTTATCAATTTGGTCTAGCTCTTCATTCACGACTTTCACCCAGAACTTATCTTCACTTGCTTGATAGAGGTTCTTGGTTTCTATTTGTGACAATAGAGATAAATTGGCAAGATTTGTACCTCCCACAAGTTTCCTTCTATTCTGGATCCCCTGTTTTTGATCTCCAAGGGTCTGACTCTTAAGGTGTTGCCTTTGTAGATACCTAGAAGGTGTTTTTGGCCTTGAAGATGTGATTGCTTCCTCACCTCCATTGTCTGAATTTGTTTCATTCAGATCTGCGACCCTCAACTTTGAACTCTCTTCATTATCTAAGTTCAAATTACTTACATAGGGTTCAGGTTATGAGCCTACTTCATCAACCGCTATGTCAATGCAGTCTTCTATCTTCCTTGTCCTCTTGTTGTAGCATTTGTACTCTTTGCTTTGAATAAAATATCCAAGAAGTATTCCTTGATTAGTGGCTGAGTCGAGATTTCCAAGGTTCTTTTTATTTCTTTGAATGAAACACTTCCTCCCAAACACCTTGAGGTGTTTAACTGATGCAGGTCTACCCTTCCATAACTCATATGGAGTTTTGTCACTGTCAGGTCTGAGATGTGTTCTGTTTGACAAGTATACTCCTGCCTGAGTTTCTTCTCCTTAGAAGTGGCAAGCCACTCCTGCTTCATCTAACATCGCTCTGGCCATTTCCTAGATTGTTCGGTTCTTCCTCTCCACAACTCCATTTTGTTGAGGAGTTCTGGACACTAATAATTGCCTTCTAATACCTTTCTCTTCACAGAATTGCTCAAAGTGTTTTGAGGTGAATTCTCCTCCTCTGTCTGATCTCAAGAATTTTGTCTTCAAATCTTTCTCATTCTCTACCTAATCCTTAAACTTCTTGAAGTGCTCAAATTCTTCTAACTTTTCTTTTAAGAGGAGAATCCAGGTAGCCCTAGTAAAATCATCAATGAACAGCAAGAAGTACCTTTCTCCTTTTGATGTTTTTGTTCTAGTGGGGCCACAGATATCTGTGTGGATAAGCTCCAGAGGTCTGGATGAGAAGAACTCTTTTGATTTGAAATGAGTCTTGGTATGCTTGCCAAAATGACATACTTTCAGATAGTGTTATCAGGTCTTGACAATCTAGGCAATCCTTTTACTGTACCTATCTTGCTTATCTTTATCAGGCTATCAAAATTCATGTTCCCGAGCCTTTTATGCCACAGTTGTATTTCACTTGTTTTACTCAAATAACAACTAACCCTTGAGTCATCAAACAAATAAATGTTATTGTGAGTACTGTCTTCCTTTCCCACTAGTTTTCCATGTTTTATATTGCAGATCTCACAATCTTTAGATCGGAAGGTCACATTATACCCGTTGTCACACATTTGACTAACACTGGGTGTATTGTGTTTGAGGCCTTCCACAAACATCACATTTTGTGCTTCTGTCTTCTGATCAAGGTTGACCACTCCTTTTCCCTTGATTCTTGCTGGATAATTGTTACCAAAGGTGACATTGCCTCCTCTGTCTTTTTCATTTTGTGATAGAAACTTGCTTTTGTCTCCAGTCATGTGTTTTACCATTTATTTTCCTTATCATGCACTAGTAATGCGAGCCCACATGGAATGTTATTCTTTGTCTTTTGTTTCTAGCTTCCTTTATCCTTTTGTAGATGTGTCTATCTATCATTTTAAGATTTAGACAACCATTCAAACCTTCTTCTACAGTCATTGGCTTTGTGCCTGAAATTATTACCTTTAAAACATTCAACTTCACTTTGTAGGGGAGTGAAGGCATTCCAATTCCTTAAAGAGGAATCTTGAGACTTAGTAGTCCGATGTGTATTAAACTTTAGATTTTCATCTCTTTCAATTTTAACACTTCTACAATCAAGAGCTTTGTGTCCAAATATATGACACTTATAGCAGTGACCATAAAACAAGTAGGCACGCCTATTGTTAAAAACATTGTAAGATTTAGCAGAGAAATACCTTGGTCGACTGGCTGTTCAACTCGTCCTCCATTGATGATCTCCTCTTTGTTTGGCTTCTATTTTGTCTTCATGAACTCTTTCATGATGATTCCTCCTATGACTTTGTGGTTCTTCAACTCCTACGAACCTGAAGTTTATCTTCTTCTTATTCTTGATAGAATATTCTTGTTCCTTTGAGTACCCCAGTCTAGTTCTCGTTCCCGAGAGCCTTTGACAGCTCATAATATGATTTAGTCTTCTACCTCCTTCAATAAATCTCTCATTTAGAACTTTCTTGGTCTTTTTTTTCTCAAGGTCAATTCTTAAAGAGACCACCTCTACTTCAAGACTCTTGTAGTTTTATTCCCATTCTTGAATCATATCTTGAAGTACTTCCTTATTTCATCTGGCTTCCTCTAGCTCAACCTTCAAAGGCAGATAATCATCTTTGCAAGTTTTTGAGGTCGTTTCCCTCTTTAACTTGAACATCTCCTATTTCAGCTAGTTGTTCTCCACTTCTAATCTTTCACAGTTTCCTTTCTCTCCTTTTAGGAGAATAGCTAGACTATTCTTTCTCTTGATAGCTTCTTCAAGTTTTTCTTTCTGGTATGCAAACTCCTCATTATCTGATTTGTACATTCCTTCTTCTGCACGTTGCAATTGTTCCTTCATCTACTTATTTTTCTTTCTTTCTTTCTTCAACTCATCAAGGGCACTGATGAGTTTTCCTTCAAGGTCTACCACTCCTTCCTCTTATTCCTCTTAAGAGTCCGTAAGACCTTGTTTCTTGGAGTCTGTTTCGAGGGCCATAAGAAGATAATTATTTGACTCATTCTCTGATGAGTCTTCACAGTCTGATTTTAGAGGCGAACTATCTTCTTAAGAATAGAACCCCTTCTTTTTGTAGGGTTTCTTCTTCTGAAACGTCCGAGAATTATTTCTAAATTTCAGATCTTCTTCTCCTTCATCATTTTCTTTGTAGGGGCATTTGGAAGATAAGACCTTGTTTCTTGGAGTCTTTTTCGAGGGCCATAAGAAGATAATTATTTGACTCATTCTCTGATGAGTCTTCACATTCTGATTTTAGAGGCGAACTATCTTCTTTAGAATAGAACCCCTTCTTTTTGTAGGGTTTCGTCTTCTGAAACGTTCGAGAATTATTTCTAAATTTTAGATCTTCTTCTCCTTCATAATTTTCTTTGTAGGGGCATTTGGAAGATAAATGTCGAACTCTTCCACAATCAAAACATTTAGAGGGCAACTTCCCTTTATATTTAAGAGAGACATGCTTCATTTTTCTGGTTAGTTGAACCATATCGTGATCAGATTCACTGCAAGAGAAGTCTTGATGAACTTTTTTCTCCTTGCCCTTATTGGATACTCTGAATTTCACATCCTTTGGTTCAGATTTCTCCATTCCTACTTTCATCTCATAGGCTGTGAGAGTACCATGTAGCTAATCTATTTTGAGATCCTTCAAGTTGACCATTTCCTCTATGGCTGAGATTTTTGGATTAAATCTCATAGGTAGAGATCTCAATACCTTTTGAATGATAAATTATTCCCTGACTTCCTCACCAACTCCTCTAATATTATTAACTACTTCATCAACTTTGAGGAAGTATTCAAAAATTCTTTCATTCTCAGTCATCTTCAAGATTTTAAACCTCATTTTGAAGGTTTGAAGTTTTGCTTGCTTCACTTTTTCATCTCCTTCATGGTACTAGTTAATATTCTCCCACATTTCATAAGAGGGCTTACAGTGCATGAATTCCACAAGTTCAGACTGACAAAGACCAACCAAAATGGTATGCTTGGATTTACCATTGCTTAGATATAGTTTCTTGCCATATGCATATGTGGGAGGTATATCTAGGACATTGTAATTTACTATTACAGAGGTCCAATCATCTTCTCCTAGGGACATGAGATATGCCTCCATTCTTACTTTCCAAAAGGCATAATTGGCTCCATCAAGGACCAGTACTGTACTCGAGTAAACTTCTTGACTCTCTTTCCTATTCGTAATTCCTTAAGGATATACCTTCCAGTTGTTAAACAATTACTGAAGGAACTTGGCTCTGATACCAATTGTTGGAATAAGGAATTTCTTTTGGGGGGGGGGTGAATTAGTAATTTAAGAAACTATTACTTTTCTTTTCTTATTGTACTTTCTTATATGAGAGCATTCATTCATGAACTAGTAAATTTACTAAAATTTTAGATACACAGACTCAAACAAAAATCTTGTGTAAAGCATACATTTGACATAGTGTTTTGACGTGGAAAACCAGAGGGAAAAAAACACCAATTTGTTGTTTGTTTTATGATTTAGTTTAAGCACCAACTTAGTTACATCTATTTGTTTGTGAGCACCCACTCACTAGAGGCATCAAACCCCTTTGTTTCAGGAAGCACCAACTTGCCAAGAGGCACCAACCCCTTTGTTTCAACAAGAACCAACTTGTGAAGAGGCACAAACCCCTTAAGTATTCAGACACCAACCTCTCACTACCACTCTTCTACTTTTTCATACAATTTTCAAAATAAAAATAGGGCAAATAATGTTACAAGTAAAATACCATCTAATGGATGTCTGCAGATACAATTTCTACACTTTTCTTTCTAAACATGTGGCAGTCCTCCTCTTGCTATTTTCTCTCCGTTCTGCAATCTCTGCTTAGGGCTCTCCAATGTTTTCAACACAACACTACCCTTGCAACACTATGCACCTATGTCTTAGGCCACAACTCTTCTCTTTCTTACTCTCACATCTGCTCACTCTCCCACTTTACTCAATGGAGGTTCATCATTTTGTTCTTGTGTTGATCTTGGCTCGATGTACTCACTGTCATCATCAAATCTGCCCAAATGTGTACTACTGGCATGGCTCCCCATTCTTTTGTTGTAACACACTTCCCTTGTGCTATCGCTGCTTTCATGATCAGAGGAATGGGCGATGATCATTTCTTTGTCATGCTGCAAGAAATCCATGTTGTGTATTAAATCTCAACTCTCCTAACATATTTCACAGAGGCTCCCCATGATCATTTATGGTTTGCATTAAATCTCAGTTCTCCTTACACGTTTCATAGAAGCTCCACATGATCATTTATGGCTCACAGATACTTAGCTAAACATTATCATAGCACCTCCATTCTTAGCTTTTCTTTATAATGCATGCACGAGAGTTCTTCGGTCATCAACCATACTAAACTACATTTAAAGCCAAGAATATTGATTCATACATCTTTAATACACCTTTATACTATTTTTATATCAGTGGATTTTCACTATAGAACACTATCAAAGACTTTTCCATATCGATGCTTTTACGCATAAAAGGCATACAGAAACAACGAACTTTGATAGTCCTCAACCCCTTATTTATAAGCCCCTCTTTGTTTTTTCCTCCATAGAATTGAGGGTTGTGACTGAGGGCTCATCCTTAAGGTGCTAAGGCCTCCACACCCTCGACAAGGGCTATATTTCCTTTGTTGGCCCCTTACAAATTTCTTTCATAAAACCAACGTTTTATACCCCATGAGGCCATTTATCGGAGAATTCCTTGTGATGCATCTATGCCAACCACCAAGGATCGTTGATCGTTAATTGCCGAAGTGATGTCATCACATGACACATGGCGTCTTTCGAATAGTGACACATGTCACCTATATATGGCCCATTAGGCCATCCAAAACCCTTAAATAGCCTGCCACGCATCCCTCCATATCATGATGTCATGCTGACATTAGTAGCCACCTGGCATTATCAGAATCAATCAAATGATGCCATGTGTCCTCATCGAAGCTTCTCTGATGCTGCCATTTGTCCTTAACAAAGCCAACCAGACACCTCCATGTGTCCTCTTGGAGGAGAGAGAAAAAGGCCCACCATGGTTGTTTTTGCAGCGAATTCATTTGTAAAAATGTTTTTCTCTCTCTCGGTGATTTAACACTAGAGGTCTCAATCTTGGCATCAATTTTGAAACACTGACCACCGATCATCGATGCAACACTGTATGTCGACCTCCAATATTGTGATTGTCGATATCAATATTGTGATTGTCGATATCGCTAATCGCATATCACATATTGCTGTTGTGCTTCAAAATATAACCTTCAATTGCCGATTGCAATTTTTCGGGACCTCTGGTATGCAATATTGCAAATCGCTAATTAGTGGTTCACTTCCATCGTGGTCTGAGCCTTGAATCCCTCGATCGCCGATTTTCAGGACCTCCTATCTTCAATATTCATCGCTGCATAAGGCCTGAATCACCCTGAACTCTAGCAAGCCATATGTTTCTAACTGCAAGTCCACTTCTAGACTTCCCCATACTGTTTGAAAGATCTTTCAGAGAACCTTCCAATGAAAGGAGTCTGATTAGCCACTGAGCCCATATGCTACCTCAAAATATGGCTCCAAAGTCTCTACATAGTAGATCACCACAACCACTAAGGCATGAAGCCCCATCATCAGGCTGAGCCTTGTTTTACATCAATTCCAACACTTGCACAACCAAACACCTTCATACCATAAAATGTCCAACACGATGCACCAGAATCAACCAAGAAGTTGAGATCATTGAAGTTAAATATTTCAAATAACGTCAAGAATGGTGGGCAGAGTGAGTTTTCCTCTAGACGGAGCATGTTAAGCACATATGCGAGAGTGTCAGGTGACTTACTAGATCCCTTGTCTGAAGAAGTGGCATCACCAGTAGAAGATTTCCCATGTGCGCATAGAAGAATGTCCCGGTGGTTCGTGATTTTTGTAAGTTCAAGTAGAGTGATATTTCACGAGCCTTACTCATGTATTCTACAATGTTGTACTCTATTGCGGGAAGACTCACCGAGGTGTCCAGGGGTGGAACTGAATTTATGGTTTCCGGTGGGATGGTTCTGTCTTTACTGCTTATGGAAACACTTTTCATTGAAGTTGTCTTCCCAGACTTGCTCTGAGTGTTCTGTGTTGAGTCAACTAGAGGACTCATTTTCCTTAAAAAAATTTCTCTGAATTTCTATTTTGGCACGTCAATCACAGTGGTGGCCCCTTGAATTCTCAAGTTGTATCGGTTATTTTGCTTCTGGGCCGAACCATCACTAGGAGGTTCCTTATCAGTGGTGCTTTTATGGGCTACAAAAACATACTGATACATGTTTACTACATGCCCAGTGCTTGGAGCTTCATCATTTGTAGCTGGTTCTTCTTCTTCATCAGGCTTTGGTTTTTCGTCAACCATGACTGTGTCACACAACTCTGTAACGAGACTACTCATTCCATGGTTCCATTCTGGGCATGTTTTTTCTGAATGATGCATGTAGTGGAACCTATAGTATGTATCCGTGATGACTTTCTCAATGTTCAAAACCATGTTGGAGCTCTGTGCAGATTTGGTTGGCTGACTACTGCTGTTGCTAGAAGCTGCATTCTTCTTTTGCAGGTACCTAGGGGGCTTGCTACTCAGAGTGATCTCTCTTATTCTCTATTTAAGTTCATCCATTTCGGTGGTTAGGGAGTTGATGAGATGAGTAAGGCTTTCAATATCATTCATTTCCTTTTCCTTGGCCTTGCTCATGGAGGTTTGAGACCTCTTACCCATGTCTTTGGAGTCCTTACTGGGTTCATCGTCTGTGATGACTCCAGTAGCACAGGTCCTTCTCTATGACAATGTTTGCTTCATAGTTTTATGTTAAAGTTGGTTTTACTTCTTTCTTGATGAACTACACAATACTGGTTGGAAAAGCAGAAGTGTAGTAGTCAATAGTGATGGAGTCATGATGTTTTGTGTTGTCCGAGAACTTGTTCAAAATACGGTTGAACCTTTGATTGAAATCTTTGACATTTTTTTTTTTGCTCCATCTTGAGACTACCCAACTCCTTCAGTAGCATGGCAGAGATTTTATCTTCAACAAATTTCTCAAGAAAGATACTTTTGAATGCCATCCAATTCTATATGGATTTTGTAGGAAGGTTGTGGCACCATACAATTTCTCTACCATCCAAGGTACATGGAAACAATCTACATGCAACATCAGCATAACGTACCTTGAGTTTTTGTAGAGCTTCTCCATCAGGGTCATATTTTGGTAAGAGTTTCTCCATGTGTCTTGGCATCTTGTGCAGGACACCCAAAAGTACCAATGGGCCCTGAGTCATCTAATCTAGATTTTTGTTTTCCATATTGTCTTCTTCATTGTATTCCTCTTCCTCTTCTAAATCTGTTGGGTCCTCTTCTTCTTCTCCTTCAACTTTGTTTCCTTCCCCTCCGCCTCCTCCACCGGAACTTGAAACTGAGAGTAATGGGTTGCCTTCTCCTCCTCCTTGAAAGAGCAAAATTTCTTCTTCCTTCTCCACAACTTCTACTTGCTCTTCAAGGGTGGTGAGGGTAAATTCTTCAACATATGTCACTACTACTCCCGTGGGGATAGTCCTATTCTTCTTTTGAGAATATGGAAGAGTGAACACTCTCAGAACCAATCCAACAACTTTTGTAAATTGACGGGTGATGGGACAGAGAGCCTAGATTTGATGGTACAGGATTTCACATTCATGCCTAGGAGGTGAGGAATTACCAACATCAAAGTTCCAGGTAGGGAAGAGGGAGTGAACATTACTTCTTTGACTAGAAGATGGATGGGTGGGGTCAGCGGGTCAATCAACCATAAATAACGACAACCCTCCTTCTAGCAAAAAACATATTGATGGTGCGGGATCTGACAACATTTAGGGGATCTCCCCGATATGAGGTCCCAATTAGACCTCACACTATTTGGTGTAGGAGTCCCATTCAATTTAATGGAACGGTTTCGAAATACTTAAAGATTTTCCTCGGCTCTAACTGTTAGCACATGAGAGCGTTGCAATGGTATATTCGAAAAGCAAGGTGAGTGTGAAATGTAACTGTGCCTAGGTTCCCTTCCTACAAAAGGGGGGAGAAAAGTTAGCCTCTAAGTGAGAGGTAATAGTACCAACTAGGAAGAGACACAGGTGAACCAGGAATTCTTGTCCGACATCCAGCAGAATAGTCCACAACGGATGTAGCAATTGTTTCAACCAAAGAACATGGAAAGATCCATCTACCATCTAGCAGAATAGTCCACAACGGATGCAATAGTCATTATAATCGATGAGTAGGGAAAGGTATGTCTAATATCCTGTGGAATAGTCCACAAGGATGAGACAACAGTGACAACCATTACAGAACATTCACAACATGATAAGCACTAAAACGACCGAAATAGTTCAACTATCTTAGTATATGTGAAAACAAACATGGAGTATAAATGCTCACAGAATAGTCTTACAAACATCCATAAGTCATGCATGGAAACGTGCTGGACTAAAAAGGATTTTGTATTAAGAAAAAGTTCCAAGACACATATTTACAGCATACATCACTAGCCCCATTAGTGGAACATTAGAGCCACTCCTTGCTCGTCGAAGAACTGACTGAAACTCTCTATGGTTTGCGGGAGGAGCCAAGGTGAAAAGTCATTTTCTCATACAATGATGGGATATATATAACCAAGAGGCGATGCTTGACCCTTGTTACTCTTTGACTTCCCTCATGATTTTTCAACTTCCTATGACTTTTCAACTGACATGACTCTTCATATCCATGTGTGTCCATTGGACTTCCACTTTACATTACATTTGATTTAAAATATACATGGCTCATAATAGTGATGTGGCCTTTGAAAACTCATTACATGACTTGACATGACATTGCTGACAAGGATTGGCTTCCTGAGGTGGAAATGTCAAGCCATTGTCACTGCTGAGTGATAGATGTGTTCTTGGATGTGATTTGTCTTCTCCTTTGCATAGCTTGATGATGCAGTGTCTTCAATGATATTTGGTCTTGAAAGGTGGTTGCATACATGTGCTCATTTTTCTTGCTTTTAATAAGTTTCTTTATTCGTCCAACTGTGAGTGAGTCTTCAAGCATGTTTCCTCCTTCTTAGCCTTCTCCATCATCTCGCCATGATCTAACAGTGTACTTGTTCCTGCAATTCACTCATGATGGGATGACATCAATCCAAAAACTCCCTAGTCTAAGATGATGCATTATTATCCATGGAATGGGCCTAGGACATGTGACAGGTTGGGAAAGAGGGCCAATTAACTATGCATTACACAATTCTAGGTGACAGGGAGAGAGGCTGGTGACTGAGACTGTGTAGAGCACAGCTCAGGCTTGGATAAGGAACTTCTGAGCACAATCCTCACTGAGGGGAAAAATTGCATAGCGGCCACTGGGAGACGAGATTGCACAGTTGAGATAGTAAGTGGGTGATGAAGGATGGGATCCTGGGAGGCAGGTCTGTGTAGTTTTCATGGGCAAGGCAAGATTTGGTAGTAGATGGACCCTAGAAGATAGATCTGTACAGTTCATGAGGTTAGTGAGCTCCGGCTGAGGGAGGACACTAGGGGACACTTTTGTGTAGTTCTGCGAGGCAAGGCAAGCTGGGTTCTCTATGCATTATGGGGTTCCTATAGGTAAGGGGGGAAGCTTGAGGTCTAATATTGCGAAATCCGAAATTTAGGTCAAGATAGGAGGAGTTACTACGCAATTCTAGGGATGAAGGGAGGCTGCTAAGCTCTGGAATTGCGTAAGGAAACTTCTCTAGGGTGTAGTGATTATGAACTATGTAGTTCAAGGCTGGATGGTAGCATCAATAAGGGCTGAGGCTGTGCAGTGCATAGTTTAGTCGAGTTCCAGTGAAACTGAGTTGTCTGGTCGAGAAGATTTTTGGTGAAATGGCTAAGTGCAAGAAAATGTGAACTTGTGAAGAACTTGAACTTGTGATTTCACACATAGCATACTTTGACAACACGACAACATTGACCTCCGGGACAACAAGACAAAGAATTACCCTTTGAGTGATTGTCCTAGAACAGAAAGCGATAAGTGTGACACTTGAGATAGACTTTAGGATGACTGTGACGACACTTGTGCGAAAATGCTTAAAATTTTTTGTATGACAGTGATAGATGTTTACATAGCTAGGACCGCTTGAATACACAAATACCAACCTTAAAAACCACCGGAAAAGGTCCACAAGCATGGTAAAACAATCAAACATGCCAAAAGACGACAATTGATCAAACAAGAAAAAGGGGTGAAAAGACTCTAAGAAAGCTCATGAAATGAGCTCAAGTGTTTGCAACAATAAAAGGAAAGACCAAGGAAGGCTTCGAAATTTGAGTGCAAGCAATAATTTTGGAGGGTGTTGTAGCCACTACAACAGGACCGTAGCTAGAATGATGGTTTATGGTTATATGCTTACGTGTTATGTTTCTATATGCTGTCATGATTATGTTATACATGTATCACGTTGATTTGTTGATCTTGCAGACAATGTATCCTCCCTGAGCTATACTAAGGTACATTGGTTTATTGTGATTTGGTTTAGCTGACATGATATACCTTGTAGGAAGAAATATCAAATGGATAGCAAGATGGTAGACTATAAAGACTCTCCCTATGAATCAGAAGAGCAGTATGGTGTTGGGAACTCTTTCGATTTGGTAGATACATTGAGAACCTTAAATAAATAAATAAGGATTTGTAAGGCAGATAATGACAGAATCATGCAGGCACAAGAGAAACAAGCAGAGGTAAATGCAATGATACTTCAGAGTTTGTTTGATTTGCAGTGACAGGGACCACGTTGGATCAACTATGAGTAGGGGGACAAAACTAATGGAGCATATGGTAGTAGGTCACGTGGCGGTTACAAGTCAGATAGAGATGACATGGTTAGAGATGGTAGATTGCTGGACTCTCTGGAAAGGAGGAGGGATAGACACACGTACCATTCTAATTTTGGTTCTGACATACATGATGATTGATATCGTTATCATTCGTACAGGAGGAGTGATAAGGGATACTTGCTATATGATTTTAAGAAAGCAAATCCACCTACTTTTGATGGAGATATGAAGAAACCATAGAATGAAGAGGCATGGTTTATTAGCATGAAGAAGTTATTCAGGTTGCATGATGATTTAGAGAACATGAAAGGAAAGGTAGCTACATTCAGTCTCAAAGGTAAAGCTAACATTTGGTGGGGATATGTGAAGAATTTCATATGTATACATAAGGAAGACTTGGCTTGGAGTGAGTTTGAGTGGTTATTGAAGACGAAGTATCTGTCGGAGAGATACTTTGATGACAAGGAAAAATAATTCTATGAGCTAAAGATGGGATCCATGAAAGATGAGGATACACTACAAGGTTCTTCAACTTACTGAGGTATGTGCCTTATCTCGTGGTGGAGAAGGCCAAGATTTAGAGGTTTATTAGTGGATTACTAGTTGCATTCAAGGAGAAGATTGAGTTTGATGAGCCTAGATCATTGGAGGAGGCCATTCGAAAGTAAAGGCATTGCTATAAACAATTGAAGCGCAGATCTGAGACTAAGCCAGACTGGAAAGGTAATGAAAAGAACAAAGGAAGATGGGACAAAAAGTGAGCAAGAACTCATAGTACAGGTAATAAAGATAATGTAGTGCCATCTAAGAAGTTCAATGCATCAGACAGAGGACAGGGACATCGATCTGAGGAGAAGAATAAGGGTGTAGGATGGAAGCCTATAGACTATTGGACTTGTGGAAAAGATCATCGCAGGAGAGATTTTCTGTAGAATCAGGGTGGTAGGCCTCATATATATAGTGCACAAGATGCACATACTATTGGGGATGTTGGTCATAGCATTCCTCATATTTATGAAACATTGGATAATAAATAGGCATACCATGAGGCATTTACTATTGAGATGGACAGTAAGCTTTGTGACCAAGTTATTTATATTTTGATTGACCCTGGATCTAATTATAGCTATGTTAGTTCTGAATTGGTGGATAAGTGTGGTTTGAGTAAGGAATTTCATACATAATCTTGGTTAGTGCATCTGGATACAAGTACAAAGAAGTGAGTTCACCATTAGGTAAGTTCTTGTGCATTTGATTTGAATGACATGCCTAACGTGGCACATTTGAATTTATTACTTTTGGTATTATACAATATGTTGTTGGGCATGGATTTCTTATATCTTCATAGAACCAAGGTAGACTATTATGACAAATCTATTGAGTGTGTGGATGACAATGTGGAACCAAAATTCTTACAGGGAAAGAAGGAAGCCACATCAGTTAGGATGGTGATATCTATGCAAGAAAAGTGTAGTCGTAGGAAAGGGTGTGTGTTATTTGAAATGCATATCTCTAGTGATAAAGGTAAGGAAGTTGAGGATGCAAATGTTTTGAGAAGGTACCCAGTTCTACAACAGTTTCAGGATGTATTTCTTGAGGACATTTCAAATTTTCTACCTCATAGGGAGGTTTAATTTTCTATTGTGTTGAACAAAGTGACCATCAAAGTGACAGGCAATTGAACAAAGTGACCATCAAGAACATGTATTTGTTGCCGAGGATTGATGACTTATTCAATCAGTCGAAGGGAGAAGCAGTGTTCTCGATGATCGATTTGAGATCTGGATATCATCAAGTACACATCAAAGAGGAGGACATTTACAAGACAATTTTCCAGACCAGGTATGGGCATTATGAGTTTGCTGTAGTTCCATTCATTTTAACTAATCCTCCATCTACATTTATGTGCTTGATGAATAGTGTTTTGCATCCATACTTGGATAAGTTTGTTATTGTGTTCATTGATGACATATTGGTATATTCTAAAAATGAGGAAGAGCATGCAGAGCATTTAACAACAACGTTGAGGTTGTTGAGAGAACATAAGTTGTATGCTAAGCTCAACAAGTGTAGTTTCTTTCAGACTTAGGTAAATTTATTGGGGCATGTTGTCTCCAAGGAGGGCCATCATGGAGTGGGTAGCTCCTAACAATGTAGATGAGGTGAGCTCTTTCCTGGGGTTGTCAGGCTATTATAGGGGGTTCATCAAGAACTTCTCACAGATTTCTTATCCTATCACATCATTACAGAGGAAATGTAAGAAGTTTGAATGGATAAAGGAATGTGAGGCCATTTTTGAACAAATTAAGCAGTTGTTGACACATGCAATAGTGTTAAAGATTGCAGATCCAACAAAGAGTTTGTAGTGTGCACATACTCTTGGAAGAAAGGACTTGGTGGAATCCTTATCCAGGATGGATAGGTGATATGTTATGAGTCACAAAAACTGAATGAGCACAAAGAGAACTACCCCACACATGATCTTGAGTTGGAAGAAATTATACATGTGTTGAATGTGTGGAGACACTATCTTTTGGGTAGGAGGTTTACATTGATGAGTGATCACAGTGGTTTGCGGTATCTATTTTACCAACCGAACCTGAATGGTAGGTAAGCTGGGTGGTTGGCCAAGATTAGTGAGTTCAATTTCAAGATAAGGTACATGAAAGGAAAATAGAACATAGTGGAAGATGCTCTTAGCAGGCAGATATAGGTAAATCACTTAGTAGTTATGAGCTCCTATGGGACAAACTTACAGGATAGGATCTTTTAGGCAGGTCAACATGATGTCAGATATATGGATATTATGCACAGGTTGTAGTAGAGTAATGGTACATGTATAGGTGATGGCACATGTACATGTACAAGTGAAAATAGAGGTACAGGTACAGGTAATGGTACATGTAAAGGTACAAGTGCATGTACACATGATGTGGACTATTGCCTTACAACATATGGATTGGTTAGATTCAGAGACATGATATATGTGCCAGATAATAGTAAGCTCAAGAAGGTGATCTTGAGGGAGTTTTATGCGAAACCATATTCGGGTCACCTAGTTTATCATAAGACACTGACAACAGTGAAGATATTTTATTATTGGATGAACCTGAAGAGGGATGTAGCAGAGTTTTTGGCTAGGTGTTTTGATTGTCAGTGTGTGAAGGAAGAGTGTAAACATCTAGGTGGACTGCTACAGCCAATTGAAATTCCATAGTGGAAATGCAAAGTCATTTCCATGGACTTCATCACAGGTTTTCCGAGGATAGTGAGACAACATGATTCCATCATGATTATTGTGGACAGTTTGACAAAGGTTGCACATTTAATTCTAGTGAAGTCTACATTCTCAACTAGTGATGTAGCACAGATATTCATTAGAGATGTGGTCAGATTGCATGGTATTCCAAAGAAGATTGTGTCAAACAAGGATGCGATGTTCACTTCCAAGTTTTAGAAGGAATTATTTGTAGGTTTGGGCACAGTGTTAGCCTCCAGTACATGTTATCATCCAGAGATAGATGGACAAATATAGAGGGTCAACATCATATTGGAGGACATGTTGAGGATGCATTTAATGCATCAACAATGAAAGTGGGAAGAGTATCTTCCACTAGTAGAGTTCACTTACAACAATGGGTATCAGGAATCTTTTAAGATGAGTCCGTTTGAGGCATTATATGGGTGGATTTGAAATACTACCATCAGTTGGAGTGATTCATTTAATAGGGTGTTGATTGGAATTAACATGATGGCAGACATGGAACAAGAGATGCATGTTATAAAGAAGAATCTAAAGGAAACACAAGATAGGCAGAAGATCTATGTAGATCGAAATAGGTTGTTCAAGGAGTTCTAGGTTGGGGAACATGTGTACCTGCACATCAAATTGAAGAATATCACCTTACGAATTGGATCATGAGCCAAGCTGGCACCGTGATTTTGTGGACCCTTCAATATCATTGAGAGGATTGGGCCAACAACCTATCGAATTGCATTGCCTACGATAGTGAAAGTCCATGAGTTTTTCCATGTGTCATTGCTTAAGAAGTATGTTAAAGATGATTATCATGTAATTGAATGGTCTGTATTACAGGTGGAGCCAAGTGGAGAATTCTAGCTGGAGCCTCAGTGTATATTGCAAAAAAAGGTGCTCATGCTCTAGAATTGAGCAATCGCGCAGGTTAAGGTGTAATGTGAGCACTTTGGGCCCGATGAAGCTACATAGGAGATGGATGATCAGATGCGGGCTATGTATCCTTCCTTGTTTTCCAGTTGATGCAAAGCATTTTTGGTATGGTGTTTTTGTATATGTCTTGGTATATGTTTTGTTACATGTTTTGGTGATGTTTTGTATATGTACATATGTATATGGATGTAAATACCATTGTGAGCTATATTATAAATCTCCAATAAAGGGTATGGGTTTCATGTCATTATGATGTCACGTGTTTATGTTTTCATTCTGGTTTGGTTCATAGTAGGATGATAATTGTAAACATTGCATCAAGCTAAGTTATAAATCTCCAACGACAGTATATTTTGCTTATAGATGTTTTGTGGTTATATATGTTTTTGAACACTGATGATGGTGTTCCCCCAAGGGGGAGGGTTATGTAACAAACCTAGTGAAAATTACATGTAAAAAAGTTAATAAAGGCAAATAATAACCACGGTTGATGAGACATTTATTCCTTGCCAAATGTTGGGAAAAATCCTAGTGATGGGGATCACTTGTGATTGATTAATGGCTAAGGAAATTGGAAAAGGAAATGGCTAAGGCTTTGGGAAGGAAAAATGGCATTTTGTCACATTTGTTTATGAAAATAAT
Organism: Pinus tabuliformis; assembly: GCA_031772625.1. NCBI lineage: Eukaryota > Viridiplantae > Streptophyta > Pinopsida > Pinales > Pinaceae > Pinus > Pinus tabuliformis. The sequence goes on along the minus strand of CM062816.1, from coordinate 889,584,578 downwards.
GGAAATTAGGAGAAAAGGAGGTGAAAGTTCATAGGTTGCATGTGAGGAGGAAAATGAAGGAAAATAATGGAAAATGAAGAAAGTAAAGGCCTCATTTATAAAAAGGCTTCTGAAGATCAGTTAGTAACCTTTTGTAAGTTCAGTTTTGGAGCTCTTTCATTATTCTCTCTCTCTCTCATACTCTTGGATACTTAGAGTTTTCATGGAGCACTCTTGGAGGGTGTGGCATACTAGATTTTTGGAGAAAGAAGGCAAATGAAGAGAAGGAAAGTGCAAGAGGACATCAGGATCAGAAGCTACGTCAGGATTTTCTTGCAGGTACCAAGTTGCATGTATGTTTTCCTCACTAGTTTTGGCATGCATGGCATATGCATTTGGAATTTTGGTCATGATGTGTCATTGGCATGAAGGATTTCCTAGATTGAAAGTGGATTGCCTAGCCTTACCATTTCCTAGATAGCCATGGAGATTGTGGGTTTATTTTCCTTGTTTGTTTTGGTTGGTTCTCATGTTTCCTTAGCTAGGGTTGAGTTATTAGTTCCTTGAAGATCTGGTTGGAAAAATGCTCGGGAACCCCTGTAACAGCCTATGTTGAGTTATTGGTCTTGGAAGACTTGGTTGGAAAAGCGCTCTAGAGGCGTTTGTGGGTTGAGTTACTAGTCCTGAAAGCCTTGGTTGGATAAACGCTCTGGAAGCCCGACAACAACTTTGGGTTGAGTTACTAGCCCTGGAATCCTTGGTTAGAAGAAACACTCTGGAAGCCCTCGAAGGCTTGGATAGAGACCAATATGATGATGGTTTTGTGATATACAACTGTGAGGTGGAATCACTGTTGATGGGTTGAAGTGGGTGTCCTCTGGAAGCCCTAGATGGTTTTGGATTGATGTGTTCTATGAGATCCCGCATTCATGCTTGGAATATGGCATGAGGGTGAATGGATGAAGAGAGATTTGGCTCAGCCATTCTACAGTCGGGTGGAATGTGGAAGTCCCATCCCGTGCTTGGATTTCTCATCATCAATATGAGGTTATTTATCCTTGTATTTATATGAGTATTATACTAGCTTTTATGTGGATAATATGGCTATGATTTTATTGGTATTTATGTTACTATTATGCTAGTTATATATATGTTTTATGACAGAATCTATGTATGCCTCTCATCACGTTTTTACTAGTAAAAGATTGAACAATGTATCTATGAGCTAATGGATGAAATGGAAATTGATGTGTTAAGGCATCAATGTTTCTTAGTGATTCTCAGCTAAGTATGAGACACCTATGCTCAGATATATTATTTACACCTGTAGATTACATATTGGTGATATGTTTGATGAAATTCCTATCATGTCCAGTAGGGGTCCATTCAAGATCTCATTCAAGTGATTGCATTTATAATTTCATTTCCTTGTTATTTTACTGTTATAAAGATGTCATTTAATTTTGGGCAGTGACTTGGGCTCTGGGCCTGAAAAAGTGGCTCAAATCCTAGGGATGCTAGCACAACACTATGAAAAATAGTCCTTGGACACTGGCTTGTAGGCCTGTGAAAGCATCCAGATGTCCCTAGATGTTGGCATGCCCATAGAAAGAGAGCGTCTAGAGGTCAAGTGGTCCATAAGCTTAGTGGGACCTAGGGGTTGGTTAGCAGAAGGGTTGGATTAGTTCCCGAGGGTCCTAGTGTTGATGTTGAATGTATGTATGGTGTGTTTCCATCGATTACACTTCCTTAACATGGCTTAAAAGGTAGAATCATATCATAGTGGCCTCTCATCGCATGTTTACCCTAGTTGGCCAGTTGCTTGGGTATATGTGGGAGGAGGGTGTTACATTTTATCTGAGAATTATTTATACTTTGGATTCTTTGTCATTATTTTATGTAACTTTACTTCATTTGAGAGGGAGAGGTATTGAGATTCATGTTGGGATTATTGGAGGAAAATAAGTAGGTTAGACTAAAAATTCCACTTTTCAATTCCTTTTCACTCCTCATGCACTTAAGCACATTAGAAACAATATCCACCCTAAAATTTATAGAGTAATACCTTTCAAACCCCTTATGGCTATTATTTCTCTTACTAAAGTTGCTTTCCACTTGCAAATTCTCTCCAAATCCTTCAACGCAATATTTCCAAAAGCATTCCTCGATGGGATTTCAGAAAATATATTTGGACTTGTGCTTTAAAATTGTGGCCTATTGATCCTCATTTTCAAGTATTTATTATTCATATGTTGTGTGATCAAGGGTTTGATATTAATCCTCAGGGGCTTGTAAAGAATTAAGTTGCAAAACAGTTCGTCCAAACCAAGATCCAAATATTGGAGAAAAAATCAAGTTGAAGCGTAGTCAACTATCGAGTCACAAGGTGGTAACAATGATTGTGACACACTCGAGGGTTTAATCTCTATAAACGGTAGGTTCATGAGATATTTTATTTTCTTGGAAGGGTTGGGAGAAGGGATTGAGGTTTGGGATTTCTTGAGGCTGAGTAGCTCCTTCCACTAGCTAGGAGAAAACTTTGGTGCCTTTGGAGATGGATCATTGGCAATGACATTGGAGTCCACTAGAATTTAAATTAGAAATTGTGTAGATGGAGGGATTTGAGTGTAAGCTTATTTCCCCATGCATTTGGGATTTCTTGCTCTCTCATGAAATCCCAAGAAATCCATCTTATCACCATGAAATGATCTTTTCCTTCTCATTTCTCCCACTGCAATTTACTCCTAAGAAACTCCACAAGTTGGATTGTGGACATAAAGTCCTTTGAATGCAATGGAAAATGATACCTCAAGTTAAATCTCTTCAGGGTTGCAAGAATGAATAAAAAATTGGAGAAGTTTTAGAAATAAATCTCTCAATCAACAATCCCCCTCCCCTTCATTTTTTTGGGAGGGAATGAGAATAGAAAGTCCTAGAACATAGATTCCTCTATATGTATCACTTTTGAGTACTTCAAAAAATACATGGATGGCATGTTGGAGTGAGCCAGGGTCTTATAACTTAGTCGTTGCAGATAGATGGTAAGAGCATTCCAATAGACCTGCCAATTTGCAATAATATGTTTAAAGAATACACAAGGTGGTCTATAATAGAATGTCAACATAACAAATGGTGATTTCTAATAGGTTCTTGAAAAACTACGTAAGTTTGTTAAGGAACCTCTACTTAAATAATTCCTTCAGCATAATAAACTTGAAGATAAACCTTTTGTGACCACAATGAGCTTGAACCAAGAGTTGAAAAAAAGTTTCCCTTCATCTGGCAAAGTATTTACCGAAAAACCTGAAGGGTTTTCAAGTTACAATCCCTCGTAAAGAAATATTTAAAAATTTCAAACATCAAGAACCATCATAAGACTCGAATGTTTAGAGAACAGGGAAAATTGATCAAAATGTGGGTTAATACCTGGCAGTGTTTAACTACGTCTATGGAAAGTGTGCTATTGATAGAGAGGGGATTTCCTCATTCAACATTGCTTGTAATCAAACCCGAGAATATTTCGAATTCAAAAACATTCATCATACCTACAAATGCAGAAACCCTCATGTTACTTAAACTAAGCAGTTTATATGTAAGACAATTCCCTTTATAATAAAATTAAATGAAATGAACAATTAACATATTGTACCAGGGATTTCATGGGTTCACATCCTTGACTCAAACCATGAAACCTTGATACAACTACCTCATTGTAGAAAATTGTTGACAATTTATGCTGTTTAGATGGTACAAAGGGTACATTTCCAGAATACCCTCATAAGAACCCTAGGAAAAAATTTGAAACATAGAATTAATTTTCAATCATCATAAAATTACCTTCATTAACCCCTAAGGTTCCTGCAAACAAAGAAAAAATATTAATTAGTATAATATTTTCAAAATCTCTTGTAATAACTTAGAAAGGAATTATTAGTCCAAGATTTGATGACCAATTTATCTCCAAAGAAACCTTAGGCGGCTCAGTTAATAGACTATTCATCAAAGGAAAGTTTACCTACAACATGTAGTTTGAATGGAAACCACAAATGACACTCTTCTTATCTTTTTGTATGGAGGAACCTGATTCCATAAGACACACATACGAATGCATATTACATGCAAAATATAGAGGTTCCCAAGTAAATGAAAAACCACATAAAATTCTAGAAATAAAATACTTAGAAATCAATCACCTACCTTCCAACAAATTCAATCGCATCCTCTTATGTTAGATAGCTTGCAGGTTTCCTCACTATAAGTGTCATCGGAAGTTCACTAGCTTCTTCATCTAGGTATCTACGAACACATACTAAAAAAAATATCTGTTAATGTGAACCCAATATATAATGATGCAACATAATGATTTATATTCTCCTCTTATTAATTTTATTCGAATTTTTGTTATCCACTCAATCAAACTGCCCCCTCCTGAAAAAATAAGTCTCTACTCAAGATTCTCTCATTACAATTCCATTGCCAAAAAAATGCAATGGAAAACTGGCAATTCTCATGGTATTATTACAAAGTATTCAATTTCTGGATTATACAACAAAAGCTCTTCCAGTTTGGCTAGCGTTTTCTGAAATGGTTTTCCATTCCATAATAAACAATATCTCATGAATGTAATTGTAAAATTTCTCAAGTGGGTATAGTTAAATATTGTCAACATTAAATGAGAGGTAAGTAGACATACCTAGAGGCCTTTGTATTTGATGAGCTATTTTAGTCTGTCTATGATATATACATTCCCTTCTTCATTGATACAACAAATATCTCTAGAATGAAATGAATCTTTTGAATCTATGAACGATGATGTCACTTCTTTCTTCTTGTAGTATCCTATAGAGATTCATAACCGAGCAGACTATGTCTTTCACAGTTTATAAATGAAACTTTTAAGAAAAATAATGATGCCTAGCATGAAATCCTTCTATGCTATCAAAAGAAAATGTGGGCACCACTTTCCTCGAAGAGCCCTGAAGGATCTAGTGTATGATTACTCCTTGGGATAATATTGCATGATCTATGGAAAATAATCAAAAGATAATAATTTTTTTAAAATCCTTAATATATAGAAAAAAGTATTGGAAGAAAATAGAGAAAAGAGTAAAGCTAGAAACCTCAATCCTATGATGGCAAATAATTGTGACTACAGAAGAGAGATGGTATCGGTTAATGAAGTGGTGTCAAATTTAGGAAGTGTATAGTACTAGGACAAGTGAAATGCTTTAAAAATTTGCGAATATAAAAGACAAGTTCTATTGATGTTGGTTATTGTGGACTTGATGAAATTGAAGTAGAAAGATCCACAATAACCTAATCCGATGAAATTTGAAAGCAGATTACTCTGATGATTATGTATACATATATATGAACACCATAATTTACAAATGGAAATAGGTGAATAATGTGTCAATTCATCTTAAGGGCATAGATTAGTGGTTGATATATAATTTTGCTGGTGGAGTTCAAAAAAGTCTGTGTAAAGTTGCAATTGTTTTCATTTAAGCAAATTAATTTTACATAAAATTATTAAAAAAAAAACAATTAATTAAATCAATAAATTATAATCAAACTAATAAATTAATAATTAATAAACAAATTAATAAATAATAAATAATAAATAATAAAATTAATTAATTAATCTATTCTTTTATCTAATAAATCATATAAATTAATTAATCATCTAAACAAATTAATGAATTAACTAAAAAAATTATTTAAATAATTAATCCAATAGAGAATAAAATTAATTAATTAATTAATTCCTTTAATCTTATTAATTAACTAATTAATTAAACAAATTAATAAATTAATTAAATAATAATAATAATAATAAATGAAAAATTAATAAGATAATGGCCGACTAAATTTCATATATCTTTCCTTTAAAAAACCTATATATACGATAAATTGAGCTCTTGGATAAATCATTAAAATCTAGTGAATATCTATTGACGCATCCCCTGATGATGGACTCACTTGGTAGTCCGAAACGTTGGCTTCACAAAACTCTATAACAGGTCATTCCTCATTCTCATCTATAAAATTGTTTTCTTCTCATAATTTTTTTTAAGGGTGCTAATAAAATTCATATCATCCCATAAATGATTTACAATCTACCATAATGTGTTTTAACCTTTCATAACCATAGGGCCTCAGAAGCATAATTCACCTCTTCTGTTGGGAGGCAAGGGCTTCCCTGTTACAATATCAACAACCTTAGCCTCCACATTTGGGACTAGTATGCCTACTGAACCATAATGCTTGATGTCATTTCCTTCACTCTCTATGACTGAACCATTCATCTCAGTCATTCCATATATCTGCAGAAATTATTAGTAGAATAATTAGGTAAAAACCAGTTATAGATTGAAAGAGAAACTTTTCATTGGCATAAATGTTTAGAAGATTTAGGTAAAATCGAGCCAATGACTGAAAATGAGATACATTCTACTTGGGTGATACATTCGTCAAGTCTTTGTTTTTATAAGCATATAAGTCATTGCAAATATCAACATCAACATGTGCCCACCTCATGTCTAAAACTGGAGTATGCAGATCTTGGGTTTACACATAAATGGAATTTTCAGACATGTTCCTCAAAGTTACAAAAATGCATCAGAAAAGAAAGTAGACTCGCATGATGGAAGTAGAATAAAGAATTTATGAAGCTCATAGGGAAAACCCATAATTCATTAAAAATGACAATTCTGAAGGTATAAAATAAATCTCAACTTTCTAAGGTTGAATTTGAGAGAAATAGAGAGACTTTTCCCCACCCTCCAAAACCCCAATAGACATGACCATCTCAATCTATGTATATCTTAATCCGTAATGATAAGTGGAGAAGAAGAAATCAACCCTTCCTAAGCCCAAGAAATCATGAATATCATAATATATATAGGTCCTACTTTGCAACAAAAAGTGGATGAAAAGGCAACGATTCTAATTAAACCAAAAAACCCATCAATACCACAATGTATTCATATCCTACTCTGCAACAACAAGTGGCAAAGAAGAAATCAGCTGGACCATTCTTTTCATAGCAACAACAGTTCAAGATCACACCTTACTCATGTCTATTGTATAATTTTCAAGACCCAATAAACCATTAATATCACAATGTATATAGATTGATCTCTGCAAAAACAAGTAGGAGAGAAGAAATCAACCTCTCCTAAACCCAACGACCCATAAATATCACAATCTAAGCAGATCCTTCTTTGTAACAACAAGTGGCAAATACAAAATTAGCTGGATTTTTTTTTTCCACAACTACAATAGTTGAAGCTTATATCTTACATATGTCTATTGTATAATTGTCAAAAACGAAGTTTGCTTATGTCAACATAGTTTTTAAGAGAGGATCAATTTTTTTATATGATTTATAGATAGTGATCCACTCAATTTTCTTAAGATCATAAGATTATACTAATTTTTGAATAGAGTCCCTCACCATGGACCTTAGTACCAATCCCTAACAATTGTATTTTATAAATCATCAATTACTTTCCCACCCATACGACCCACTTATCAAGAATTGAGTTGGGTATTATATGTTGAAACTGCATTATGCTAAAGAATGCAAGGCTTCACAAAGGTGTCTATTCTGGGAATATGTAGAAACGATAAGCATTCCAAGACACAAGATTCCATCAAGCACATTAGTAACAATAAAATTATCTTCAAATATACCTTTAGATCAAATTCAAATACCCATTCTGAGAATATACATAAATGATAATATTCAGATTCAAATACACTTCTAATAGATTCAAATGTAATTATACATCATACTAATTATTTGTGGACAGAGAGAACTATAGAGAAAAACAGTCAACTGAGGACTAAGCATAATGTTGGATGGGAAACAATAGATCTACACGGTTACATTTTGATGATAATGAGGCTAAAATTGAAGAGATAAATTCAAAGAAACTTTTCTTTTTAGATTCTAGCATTAACATGAACTATGAACCTAAATATTTCTGTAATGAAAAATATGTGGAGAGGTTCTCCCATAATTTTAGTGGATTTAGTATGGATAAGGATAAGAATTAAGTTTCAGATTACGGTCTCAAGTGAGCTTTTTTCAATCCTATAAGATGCATTCCATTGCTATTGTCGTATGTGTTGCTCTTAGTTCTATCATTCACTACCTCTCCCATTCATAAAATAGCTTCTACAACAAGTCTGCTACCTATTAGTTCTTTATGTTGTTATTTATTGAAATTTTGGCTCACATGCGGATTACTATTAGCTTTTCCACAAGAGATACATATGGGTTATGCGATTGGCATACCATTTCTATTACTGTAACTAAAATTTCCTAATAAGTAAGGAGTTAGAGTTGACACATTGCATTTACTTCTTTTGGCTACCTGGTTGTTATGTATGGCATATATAATACTAATCGTCCATTGGGATTCATATGTGAACAAATGAAAATATACTTTAACCTCTTCTAGAAGAACTATTTACGCCTTACTCTACTCTCTTTACTTTGTAATATTTTTTTCTGATTTTTACTACATTAATCGTACTTTAAAAACTAGCATGGAAATAGAGTGAACCACTTTTACATACTTCATCAAACTTCCTTTCAATTTTTTTTTGTTTTTTGTTTTTTGTTTTATGTTTAATAAAGTCCTATACACAAAATCCTTAAGAAAAAATCTATGTAGCCATAATTCATTTGACAAAAAGCATCACATATGTCATAATCGCAAGCTTCCATTCACACTAGATGGTAATTTCAAAACCTTTCGGTAAACTAATTCTCATATTCTAGTAGCTGCAGTCAACTATACACACCCTAAGAGGTTCAACATTTTTGCTCGTGGCTTAAAAGTTAAAATAATCCTTATCTTCAACCTTATAATAATAATAAAAGTTAAATCACACTGTTTTGACATGAAATTTAGATTGTCAGGACTTAGGAAGGTTATGTTGAACTTGTATAGCTATATATTAGTTTAAAAAATTGCTTGAAACAATTCTAAAAAACTCCTCCACGCTAAATCTAAAGCCACAGAATAAGACCTTGTTGTGGTGAAACTACAACACCCCCATTTCTAGTTTGTTATTTTCATAATGATTATGGGGACCCTTTTCGTAAATTGTGGCTAAATTTCTATTTGATGTTTTTTCTGGTTAAGTGTTCGACAATTTCATGATATTTTTATTTTATTGAGATTTATATTCTCATTGCTTCAATGCGTTGGATGTTTCATTGGCTTTCCATCAGTTCTCGTTTCATCTCATTTGGATGCATGATTTACAAATGGTGCTTATACGAAGTTCCATGAGTTTTACTGCCAAGGCTAAAAAAGTGTACAAAATATATATTGTTTCATTCTTTGTAAGTTAACTGTAAATGTTGATTTTATATTGATTTTTTAATTAATTTTTATTTTTTACTAGTGGTCCTAAAAAATCACCAAAACCAAATTGTAGAACAATTAAAATTATGAGTTCTCAGATTTCAGAAGTTAATTTAAATTTGAATTCTTAGTGCTTTCAAAATCTAGAAACTCAAGTGGCTATAATTTTTATGTGATCGAGACTTTTGTTATAAAGTGGTTGTAGTTTATGATGGAAAGTCCCACTCCACATGGAGCTTACTTCACACCTCCCTCTTATATCCTCACCCTTGATTTCAGAGTTTTTATTTTTCGTAAATGCCATTTCAAAGTAGCTCCAAAATCTTACTCTCTGAAGCCTTCCACTCCTCACCTTACGTCACTAGCTCACTCCTTGGACCTCAACGCTTATTATTCCGTAACTTTATTTCAAACTCCTCCAAAATGTACAAACCTGATGACCTATTTAATAACCTCGACACTTATGTTTTTGGGGTCTATTTAAAAAGAACTCTGAAATTAGAAACCAACCATGGAATTCAACTCTGATGGCTTGTTGATGTATGGTTTTATTTTCCCAAGGCCTCATCTCGGACCTTGGGACATTATGGTTTCAAAGCCTCTTTTAAGCAACTCCTGGATTAATCCTATCTCAAATTAGAAAGTGATATCTCATAATTTGATATTTACTTGACCAAATGAAGATCACAATAACTCGTTGGAAAGATAAGTCTCAAGAGAATAATCTGAGAATGTTAATTTTAGAAGATTTAATCATTTAATGACCCAAAAAATTAGCAGAAGATAAAGTGAAAAATTTGCAACAACAATTAGTTTTTTCAAATTTGATTTGGGAAAATTTCATTTACGTGGGAAAACTGTTGTCACTAATTCATCTTCCAGTATTGATTTAAAGGCTAATGAGATCCATTCAAAGCAATTACATCTTGGAATTTCTTTAGATTTTATTTATTTTCATTTAGCAATTTCATGAGAGTTTGCTTTTTATGATTTCTAATTTGCAATTTAATTTAATATATTTTTGCTTTGATTGGTTTGTGGCATGAGATCAATTGGAGAAATTCATATTTGAGGCATTTTGGAACAATGGAAAGAGACCAAAAAAGAGAAAATTGGAGAATCTGCAGCTCTAATTCAAGATTTGGAAAACCACTATGAACAACTCTCCTATTTTGGATTTTTGTAAACTATTAAATAACTGTCTTGAGAATGAGGAAGGGGTTCCTCTTATCTACAACTAGAAGCTCTGAAGGAGCTATTGTATAGGATATTATAGCTGTAGGTGAGGGGAATACTTCATATCTGAGGTATTTGGGGAAATATCTATGATTTGTCTTGCTAGACATCTGCATTTTTGTAATGGACAGAAAGTTGAGTTATAGAGAGATATAACATTTTTGGCTTTGAGATGAAGAATTGTTTTGCACTACTGTAGACAAGTTTTCTTCAAGGAGCTAAAGCTTTTCATGGACTGTAGATTTTTGTAATGAAGTTTTGGTATGATTTAAATAAATTTCCATTCCAATGCACTATTGTTTGGATTGTGAATTAATACGCTACCGCTAAAATTTCTATAATTAATTTTAATTCTTGTTTTAAATAGATTATTTCATTCTGATATTGAGCAATATTGTTGTATTGATTATTTTATGCTATTGAGGTTATGTAAGAGCTATCTCTGAGGATCAGAACAAAATCAAAATTGATATGAATTCATTGAAATAGGAATGTATTGGGCAGTAACTATTTATTGTTTAAATACATTTCCATTTTGTTTTCTCTTTCATTAATTAAATGAACTACTTCTTTAACTGTTGAAAATTGTATAATGAATTCAATCATATAAATAATCCTTTTCCCCTAGTTAATTAGTTTATCTGCTCTTGAATTGAGAGAGGGATATCACTTTCTAATTTGAGATAGGATTAATTTTACTTGCATCTTACCATAAGTCTGCATTTAAATTTAATTTTGCATTTTAGAAGTCCCCTCATATAGGGGAAGACCTTAGTTGTGGCTTGGCTGAGTTATAAAGTCAACTTAAGGATATGTTTGCTTGCATATGGACAACAATAGGGAAGATCTGATTTCTCTCTTTCTATTGGGAAGTAATAGGTATATTATAAGCCAACATAGAGGGAGACAAGGTAAATGGACCCAATTGAACGATTTGGAACCATTATAGAAATGGATAGGAGTTTGGTTTGGGACTCTAACCGACTGTTCTCCCTTACATGTTGATGAGCTTATTTTTTACCATCAACATTTTTGGAGCTAGAAGGAGGGCACAGTAAATTGTGTCTTTGAAGATTTTGTGCTTTAAAAATTTATCTTATTACTATGGCTCCACTTAAACTATCACCTTGGAGTTTATTTACCAGGATTCCACTAGCTTCTACTCCAAAAAGGTAGTTGAGACTCTGTCTAAGATCAAATTTGATGGTAAGACTTCTACTTTTGATCATCTCCTTTAGTTTATTTTAAATTGCAAGAATATTAGTATTGAAGAAGGTGTGATTTGTAGGATCTTCACTCTTACGCTAACAAGTCAAGCTAAAGACTGGTGCCAATCCTTTCTAGTTGTCTCTCTACATAGTTGGGATGAATTTTCGAAGATTTTTGTTTAGTATTTTTAGGAATATGATAATGAAAAGGTGTGTGATCAGTTAGAAGAATTGTGTAGGATGAAATGTGAGACTTTAGATAATTTTTACATTAGAATTAAATTAACTTTAATGCAATTTTGGTCCAAAGATTTTCCGCCTCAATTCCAATTAATTGGATGGTTTTGACATTTAATGTCTTCGTCTTTTGATGATTATGAAGAAATGGAAAGCACATCCATTGTTGATAAAGAATCAATTGCTCAAAATGACAATGTCGATCCTCCACAAATTAACATTGCAAATACTGATCATCAATCTCAATTAGAAATTGTTTTTGTTGCTTAATTAAATTATGTTTCTTTTACATTTGTTCCGAATTTAAATAATGCTGCTATATATGATGAAATGGAAAATCAACAAGATGCATAGTTCACTAGCAACAACCGACATCAAGTAATTCAACAACAATTAAATCAACAAAAAGCAGATAAACTAAAGAACGTCAACAACTTACAAATTGTTGCAATTAATTTAGAATATTCTTCTCCTCGTAATAAATCCCAAACTTAAGAACAACCTACAAATAATTTGTATATCATTCAAACATATGGTAAATCTAATTTTTGGCAAGAAATTATCAACAGTCAGAAGTTTGCAATGACCCAAATGTAGAAGAATCTGAATTATGCATGTTAGAAAATGAGCAATCTTCCGTAAAGAGAGAAAATTTCAGGTATTTATATTTATCCTCTTATTTATGTCTCTATCATAATCATTTTAGTAATGATGACTTAAATGTTAATCAATTAACAGACTCCTCGGACAAAAATTTAATTTTAGAAAACAAAGGAGTTGTTACTAATTTATTTAATGTTGAATCATCATCTAATTCTGATTTTGATAGAGAAAATTTAAATATTTATAATGATCCTCGAGATTCTTCTTATCTTGCATATGATATTTTTGCCTGGTTCTGATTTATTTCATTCAAAGGAACATAACACAAATGAAATTATTTCTGATGATGAATTGAAAACTAAAAATTCTGAGTATCATTTTGCCTTTTTTTTTAAATTATTTTAACTTGATCACATATTCCAATTCCTTAATAAAATGCATTTTTGAAGATGAAGAGAACAATAATCAAGAAATAATTTCGGTGCATTCTAGTTCTCAAAATAAGTTTAGTTTTTCGAACTTGTTAGATGTACATAATAGTTTGATTTTTCCATTTAATAATTTAGCCGCAGTTTTATTTTTTATATAGGAGGAATGACCTGTTGTATAGTTTTAGTGAACCCAACGTTTCGGACTATCTAAAAACTATCCTCACCTGTATGGATTCATTATTTAACAAGTTTTATTTTTGTTGATTTTTGACTTTTTCATTAGTGCAGAAATAAAATTGAGAGAACAACTTAATTGTAAGTATGAATATACTTAGTCATATACTTTCTCAGTCAGTTAGATTAGGAATAGAATTAGTTTAGTTATATTTCTCTTTCCTATTTTTATTTATTTCAATATTGCTGATTTCTAATAAACATCTAATGAAGCCCAAACATTTACCTTAATATTCACTTGATTTTTGGTAAAGAGTGGCTCAGAGAATATTTACCATCTTGTATTTTTAGATCATTTTCATGCTTGTGGTGCACTTGTTTATCTTTCTCCATTACATCTAGGCACTTTTGAAATAATAATTTCTGAAGCAGTGCTAAGTGATCTTATTCACCATTCTTGCTCTTTCACCACTCTTGTTCTTCAATATGAAGTGGATATAAATAAGTAGCTCATTACTTAGTATTTAATTTATGCTGGATAAGAAGATGATTTTGAACATATGTAAAATCAAATATAATACATGAGAGAATGTCAAGATCGATAAGGTAAAGTTATCATCAGACTCTTCTAAGTATGCATAGACATGTTCATCTTGATCTAATGTTGATTTCTCTTTTTCATAGTTTATTTCTTATTTCTTTTTTGCTTCTTTTTGTAGGTCCTAATTAATTTGATTTGGAGACTTAATTTTTACAAGAAAATTTAATTAGCTTTAGAATAAAGCAAGCAGTCAGCCCTTTCCAGACCATTAACATGTTCAAGGCATAATTTGCTTTCTCATCAAAGTTTTGGTATTTTTGTATTTGTGCTTCTGTTCATATTTATTTTCTTTGCAGATTTTCAAGAATATTCAAGAATCATATTTTTATTTGTGTTAAAGAAACTAAAAGTGAATACTTGGCTTCTTCTTGTTTAGATTTGTCACAAGCCTGTAGCTTCCTACATTTCAAATGATTAATAAAAGATCTTACTAGGAAAGGAAAATCACAAAATCTTGCAACAATTATTCTTGTCCATGATTTCTTCACATCCTGAATCTTACTTTTGCGAGGTTGATATGAACCTTTGCACTAAACTTAGTTATTTTGCATCCACTTTTGTCACATTCCTTTCTTTTGAATTGACTCAGAGCCTCTAATTGGTAAATCTTGGAATCCTGATCCTCTGCTTTTCTTTACCTGAGATCTTTCCTTGAAATTTCACACCTTCTAAATTATTAAACTCTTGGGTTTATGTTATATCATAATAATTTTAAAACACATTCTGAAATTTGTCTCCCTAAGATCCACGTGGCCTATTTTATTTCTCCGCCCAAATTCCTTATTCTCGAAATCTCGTAAATCTATATTAAATTATTATTGTACCCAAGTTTTTGATTTTATGTTTCTATCCAATAGTAATCTCAGGCTTCCTTTTATTGTTACTCTTATCTAAATAATTTATGAGAAATCCATTCCGAAGCCTCCTCTTATTTTAGGATCTCGGGATATCGAGCTATTCTTATAGATCAATTTAAATCACTTCCTAGAATATCCTTTTAACCTCTTTTCACCTTAAAACTTCGGCATATTGCATTATGTATTTTTATAGGTTTCTGGTCAATCCATTCATTACTAAAGAATTTTCCCTATCACTATGTTCACATGGAGTCATCTTTGATTATCTTTGTATATTTATGCTAATTTTCATGTTATCACGGTGTTCAAGAGCATGGATCTATTTTCAATTATAATTTCATCAAACTCCCAAACATTCATTCATCGGGATGACTAATTGACTTTAAGAATATCCATTATACATGATGTGTGCACATAGATTGCTATGGTTGGTATGAATTTATTAAGCCTGGAGCCATGATTGTTCTTTAAATGTATTTCTCTTTCATCCTCAAATATTCTCGCAATCTTGGAATCTAAGAATCTCAAAACACTTTCACAACCCCATTTTAAGTATTATATGAGATCCAAGAATCCTAGTATCATGTCACTCACTTAATTGATATATCCCATACCCTCTCACTCGCTTAAATCTAATTCTGACGTCCTTCTGAGAACCAGATCTCCAAGTGACGATATTTTAACCTTTTATATATCGATGGGATTTCAACTCCATTTATTCCTTTTCATTCTGATGCATGCATGCTTGGCTGATGTTAATGTTTTTTTTCGATTCATATTGCTTGTCGAGTTTAACTGTGTAATTGTCATTTCAAAGCATTTATTATGTTAAAATGACAAATTGATAGGGAAATTCGGAACATGCAAAGGTGACGGATCATGGTAAATTTATGTTTGAATTCTCTTCTAGTTTTCTTATTTTTGATATATCGCTCCACATTTATCATGAAAAGATTCAAGACGTCTCCATTTACACATAAGTTCTACATAGATTGATACTTGGTCTTGATTTTTGAGAATTTATGAAAATCTTGGAGTTGATATGAAATCTAAAAGACAAGGAGAACAATTGCCACTACAATTAATTGAGAAGCACATCTGCATTTTCATTTCTGACGAACTTTATTTACTTCATATTTCTTGAGCATCAATCATTATTTTTCTTAGATTTACTGCTCTCTTTAATTTACATTTAATAAATTATGATTTTGGGCCAATGAAAATTCATAGAATATAACTTCTTGATGTTTTTAATTCTAGTTTAAAGAAGAAGTTATATTTTGTTGGAGAAAATCGACATCTTTCAGGTAAAATTTTAATGAGATTCTTCAAATGGTAAGTTTCATATGCCCATTTTCATCATTTTCTATTTCTTTGCATTTGTGTTTTAGCTTTGTTTTAGTTTTTGCTGATATAAAAATCTATTTCGTAGGACTTCAAGAATTGTTTTCTACCCATACTAGCTTAGATTTGAAACTCATTTTCCCTACTCTACCTGTTTTCAAGTTTTGGAAAAGAAGTAATGATGCTCATCAGTTAGCTAAATTGGGGAGTCCTTGAACCTTAAATTTGTTTTAAAAGAATTTCTTTTACTAGAAAATTGTAATTATATTTCTATGCAGGATTTTTTTTGAAACGAGAAGATTGGCAGAAGGAGAAACATCACATTTGGATTCATTTTACTTCATCACTGCTATTCACCTTACGGTTTGAGAACCTCATTGCTATTAACTTTGCAAGATAATTTTTTATAAAATCTTAACATGAGACAAAGACACACACGCCTGTCTTATTTAACACTTTTGTTGAGACATTTTATAATTATTCTTGTAGGGGTTTGTCTTTTAAATTTGGGCTTTTCTTTCATCTTTTCCTTTCCTCGTTTTGACATTTTTGGAGTTTGTTGATTTCTTCTTTCACTTCAGTTTGGATTTATTTTCCTTTTTTCTATTGGTTATGGTTTGATTTTGGTGATTCCGTCAAGCTTTATGTAGAAGGAATTCTTCTCACACAACATTGGTTGGAAGACATGGAAATTTTTTACTCCGTCTATTTCAATGGGGTTATTTACTTTGAAGGTATATCTTTATGGAATCCTAAAGCCCTCTTGCTTTAAATATTTTTCATGGAGGAATATGTATATTTTATAAGTAATATAGTTCATCTTTGCAAGGAAAGAAATGACCTTGAGTTTAACTCAATGGATCCTTCCCATCCCTCCACTTTACAAAAAACCTCTAAACTGATATTCGCAGGGAAAGATACGGAGTAAACATTATGGAAGTATTATATCAATTTGCTTAAGTCCCTTTTACCATCCCTCCTCTTTCACTCAGGTACATCATAAAATTAGCTCAGAAATTTGCTTACGAAAAGGGTGATCAAAAGGGGAAGCATGAGAAATACAAGTAAACCCATCAGGGATATGGACACTCACTAGCAGCAAGGCCATGCTTGTATGGCATTAAAAGATAGATTTGTTGGGGTACTGACTAGGCTCGCTGGTAGTGAAACAATATCAAAAATCATTCATATCGATGGATATATGCTTTATTTTAAAAAATCCTATGTGTACCTTATTCTATTTCTCATATGAGGTTATCTTAAATATTAATTTCCCAAAATTTGGATTCATGATTTTAGACTCAGTCTGCTTTGAGTAATTAACCATTTTTGAACTTATATTTCTTGAATCACTAATGCAGGACCCATGAGAAATGTTTTACTGTTTGACGGTTTGATGGAGTCCATCATTAACCCTTAGGTAAAGTGAATTTCATCATCTTTCTACCAGAGAAAACTAGTTCTTCCCCTTGTGTCACCATTGTTGTGGTGAAATTACAACACCCTTATTTTTAAATTATTATTTTCGTAAAAATAATCAGGACCCTTTTCGTAAATTTTGGCTAAATCGCTCTTTGACGTTTTCTTTTGGTCAAGTGTCTGACAATTTCGTGAGATTTTCATTTTATTCTGATTTCTATTCTCATTGCTTCATTCCTTTCAATTTTTCACTGGATTTCCATCAGTTCTCGTTTCATCTCATTTGGATGGACAGTTTGCAAATGGTGCTTATCCAAAGTTCGGTGGTTTTTACCACCACGGCTAAAAAAATGTACAAAATGTATATTGTTTTAATTTTTGTAAATTAATTGTAAATATTGTTTTTATATTGATTTTTAATAATTTTTATTTTTACTAATAGTCCTACAAAATCGCCATAGCCAAATTATAAAACAATTAAAATGATAAGTTATGAGACTTCAAAAGTTATTTTAAATTTCAATTCTTAGTACATCCAAAATCCCGAAACTTAAATGACTATAATTTTTATGTGATCAAGACTTTTGTTATAAAGTGGTTATATCTTGTGATGAAGGGTCCCACTCCACATGGCCTTACTTCACACCTCCCTCTTATCTCCTCACACCTCATTTCAGAATTTTTATTTTTCGTAAATCCCATTTGAAATTAGCTCTGAAGGCTTACTCTCTGAAACCTCCCACTCCTCACCTTATGTCACTACCTCACTCCTCAGACCTCAATGCTTATTATTTCATAACTTTATTTCAAACTTCTCTGAAATATACAACCCTAATGGCCTATTAAATAACCTCTCGACATTTAGTAACCTCGACACATATTTTTCGACCGTGTCTATTGAAAAAGACCTCCAAAATTTGGAACCTCCAATGGCATTCAACTCCGATGGCTTGCTGACGTATGGTTTGATTTTCCCAAGGCCTCATTTCAGACCTTGGGACATTATGGTTTTAGAGCTTTTTTAAATAACTCCCAAAATCTTTATTTTCCTCATGCTCCAAAAAGCTCTGATGGCCTATTCATTTGGTTAATGGATTTTGTTATAAAAGGTTTAATTTATATAATATTTTAATAACATTTAAATATTATTAAGTTTATTGTTTAATAGATTTTAATTTTAATATAATTCAATTAATTTCTAATTAAATTTTTATAAATATAATAAAGTTTTTGTAAATAATTTAATTGATTTGTAAATAAATAAATTTGTAATTAATTAATTATTTTAATTCAATTAATTTGTATATTAATAATTTAGATATATTTAATTGATTTAATAATTGTAATTAATTAACTTTAATTGTACAATTAATTAGGATAAGGATTTTTAATTAAAATCTCATAATTTTGGCCAAGGGATGCATTTTTCCAGAATTGTTATAGTTTTAACACTTCAATGTTGGAGGCTTATAAGTTGAGATTTACTTGACCAAATGAAGTTCACAATATCTCGTTGAAAAGCTAATACCTAGGAGAATAATTTGAGAATGTTAATTTTGGCAGATTTAATCATTTAATGATCGAAAAATTTAGCATAAGACAAAGTGACGAATTTGCAACAACAATTAGGTTTTTCAAATTTGATTTGGGCAAATTTAATTGGCTTGGGAAAAATTCTATCACTAATTCATCGTCCAGTATTGATTCAAAGGCTAATCAGATCTATTAAAAGCAATCACATCCTGGAATTTCTTTGATTTAGTTTATTTTAATTTAACAATTTCATGAGAGTTTGTTTTTTTTCCTCATTTCTAATTTGCAGTTTAATTTATTTTATTTTGGTTTTGATTGGTTTGTGGTATGATATCAATTAGATAAGTTCAGATATGAGTCATTTTGGAGCAATGAAGGAGCCCAACAAAGAGAAAATTGGAGAATTTCCAGCTCTAATTCGATGCTTGGAAAACCACTCTCAACAAGTCTCCTATTTTGGATTTTTGTAAACTATTAAATAACAATCTTGAGAATGAGGAAGGAGTTCCTCTTCTCCGCAACTAGAAGCTCTGAAGGCACTATTGTATAGGATATTATAGATGTAGGTGAGGGGATTACTTCAGATATTAGGTATTTTGGGGAATCTTTGTGATTATTCTTTCTGGACATCTGCACTTTTGTAATGGGTTGAAAGTTCAGTTATAGAGAGATATATAATTTTTGGGTTTGAGAGGAATTGTTTTTCACTACTGTAGACAAGTTTTCTTCAAGGAGGTGAAGTTTCCCATGGACTACAAATTATTGTAATGAAGTTCTGGTATGATTTTAATAATTTTTCATTCCAATGCACTATTGTTTGGATTGTGAGTTAATCCACTATTGCTAGAATTTCTATAATTGATTTTAATCCTTGTTCTAAATAATGTATTGCATTCTAATATTGAGGACTATTGTCATATTGATTGTTTTATGGTATTGATGTTCTATAAGAGCTATCTATCAAGAGTGGAACAAAATTAGAATTGTTATGAATTCATTGAAATAGGAATGTATTGGGCAATAACTATTTATTGTTTAAATCCATTTCCATTTTGTTTTATTTTTCACTAATTGAATGAACTACTTATTTAATTGATGAAAAATATATAATGAATTGAATGATATAAATAGTCCTTTTCCCTTGGTCAGTTAGTTTATCTTCTCTTGAATTGAGAGAGGGATATCCCTTTCCAATTCGAGATAGGATTAGTTTTACTTGCATCTTTGAGTAAATATGCATTTAGATTCAATTTGACATTCTATAAGTCCCCTCATATAGGGACATACCTTAGTTGTGGCTTGGCTAAGTCATAAAGTCATATTAAGGATCTGTTTTCTTGCACGTGCACAACAAGAGGGCAGATCTCATTTCTCTCTTTCTATTGGAAGGTAACAGACATACTATAAGCGAGCAAAAGGAGAGAGGGTAACTGGACCTAATTGAAGCAGTTAGAGCCATTATACAAATGGATAGGAGTCTAATTTAGGACTCTGACCGGGTGGTCTCCCTTACATGTTGATGAGGTCATTTTTGAGTATCAACAAACGTATAAATATAAAATTGATCATTAATGTAATGATATATAATCCCTTACATTTCTATGTAGAGAATCCAACAAGGATCCACATCATCACTAACTTTAAAGCATAAGGAAAGAAAAAGTTTAGCTAAAATGTGAGGCAACATTCCTGGAGAGTTAAAGGACTAGTGTTCTTAGTGACCAAAAATTTGGTCAAATTGATAAAATATGCTATGACCAAATTTAAAAGAAGATATTATATGATTTTCACATCCTTCCTTGCAAGTGCGCTGGTTATCCCAAGCACATTAGGTTCCATCAGTAATGTTGTAGGTAGTAGAAGTACTACAACAATGGGAGCCATATAAAGAAGAAGGTTCATGGAGTTAAACCTCTTCCTAGCACTCATAATCATAAATAAACAAAAATTAAGTCAATATCATGCATTCAAAGTTTAAAATGCAGATTATTGTAACACTTCAAAGCATCATAATATCATACATGTCATGTAATTTTTAGGGTGATCTTTGAGAAAATGGTTTATAACATCTTTCCATATTCTCTTTTTAAATGCATAATGGTTTTTTATAGAAATATGTGTTTTGATCAAAGAAATTTTTTACTTCAATTATTTATTAGTAATCAATCTTATGAAATGGCCCTGTGGCAATACCTCAATTTCAATGTACACTCTATAAACCTATAAATATAAATTATGTTTCTCATATCCCAATAGGTGTGCATTGTTATTATAGTGTAAAATACTATAATAATTTTATGATGGGCAGAAATATCACTAGTTTCTAAATAATCCATGTGCCTTCCCTCTTTTAGCTTTGCTTATAGAATTCTAGTTCTAGTTCTAATTTACATCTATGCTCAAACATCTCATTTTAGTTATACTCACAATATTGCACAAAAAGAAAGGTTTGAAGCACTCGAATATTACTTCAAGTATTTCTTTCAATCAACAAAACCATATTTAGCCAAATCCAACTTGATTGTTCATTTCTCCTAGATTTTCAATTGATTAATAAAACAACATTTCACAATCCTTGAAAATGAACCAAATATTTTCCATGAGGAATACATTTTACAATATCTCTTTCAATCATAAAAAGCTTTGTTAATCAAATTTCAAATGATTTTCAATGAGAAACATAACACTCTAGAAATATCTTCCAATATCAACCCATTGTAGGAAAGGATACTTTAGCAGCCAAATACTTAGACTATCTTGAATACATCTAATATAGTAAAACACAGTGAGCAACTTCAATTTTACAATGTAATTATAGGTATTTAATAAAGATAACTCAATACAAATAACTAAACCAAAAGGTTGCATATCGAATAAAATAAAACAAGTCAACAAGACATTAACAAGATACCCTTCTAAATAAAGTATAAGCACCTGAAGCATGGACTTGAGAGCTCTCACAACAATTCCAAAAATTCACATTATGAATCCATACAAATGAAAACTTGGCTCACCCTTCAAAATCTAGAAAAAAAAATGACCAAAATTAATGTAGTGTCCTTTTAGCATTTTCAATTGCACAAAGGCGCAGACCAACACTTGAAAAGCCAAAGAACCAATGTGGGTACTTTATAAACAACTAATGTGGGTATGTCACCATGCAATATCCCTACCAATAATATATATATATATATATATATATATGAAAATTCATCCTATATTTCATTCATGAACAAAAGATAGTAAATCATACAACTTACATCATCGGGCCAAAACTTTAGCATGCAAATTGCCTCTCCCAACATAGCCATGAAGAGCCCACCATAAACCAAAAATCAAAGTCAGCATGGGGGCATAGCATACCCATCCTAATAGTTTTTTATATAGACATATGTATCAATGCCATACTCCTTAGAGTGCCAATCCACTCCCAAATGTTGATATTTCCTGTCATCTAGAGGGCATCTAACTCAATTGTATAGCATCTTTCTAGCTACAGGTCTTGCCTTTGATTCCTTGCTTGTTTAATTTTTCACATGCTATTGGAGCTATGGTTGTGCATAAGAATTTCCTATGGTTATTTACATAGACATATGTATACATGATATAAGAAAATATTTTATTTACTATTTTTTTTCCCAAGAATTCCCTATATTTGGAATTTAATGGCTTACATGGAAGTAGAGGGGGTATTAAAGTGTCAATCCCTAGTTGAACATGGACATTCTTGTCATCAAGAGGTTGTGTAGCTTAGTGGATAGAGAAATACAATGGTAGAATTCAGGGATTGATTTGAACTCCTAGCCTATATACTTTTTCAATACGAGATCTATCTCAATGGTAGAGCATCTTGGTCTGTCATCCAGAGGGAATCTAGCTCAATAGTAAAGCATCCTACCAGCCACAAGTACTGCTTTTTATTCCTTGCTTGTTTAGTTTTTCACATGGTATTGAAGCTATGGTTGTGCCTAGGAATTCCCTATGGTTGTTCACATAAACATATGTATAAATTATATAAGATATGATTTTAGTTATTGTGGTTGTGCACAGGAATTCCCTATCCTTGGATATGAATGGCTTACAAGGAAGAAAAGGCAGCATTAAAGTGTCAATTCATAGATGAACATGGACATTCCTGTCATGAAGAGGTTATGTAGCTTAGCGGTTAGAGAAATATAATGGTCAAGGGCAAGGATTGGGTTCAACTCCTGACCTATCTACTTTTTCAATATGGGATCCAGTTCAATAGTAGAAAAGCCTGGCTTGTCATCAAGAGGGAATCTAACTCAATGGCAAAGAATCCTGCCAACCATAGGTCCTGCCTTTGATCCTTTGTTGTTTAGTTTTTCACAAGGTATTGGAGCTATAGTTGTGCCTAGGAATTCCATATGGCCGTGTACATATACATATGTATAAATGATATAAGATAAGATTTTATTTATTATGGTTGTTTCTAAGAACTCCCTATCCCTAGATCTGAATGGCTTACATGGAAGTAGAGGGGGTATTAAAGTGTCAATCCATAGCTAAACATGGACATTCATGTCATCAAGAGGTGATGTATCTTAGTGGTTAGAGAAATACATTGGTCAAGGGTAGGGATTGGGTTCAACTCTTGGCCTATCTACATTTTCAATATGTGATCTAGCTCAATGGTAGAGCCGCCTAGCTTGTCATCCATATGGCATCTAGCTCAATGGTAGAGCAGCTTGCTAGCCACAAGTCCTGCCTTTCATTCCTTATTTTTTTAGTTTTTCACATGGTATTGGAGCTATGGTTGTGCCTAGGATTTCCCTATGGTTGTGTACATAGACACATGTATAAATGATATCAGATAATATTTTACTATCGGTGTGCTAAGGAATTCCCTATCCCTGGATCTAGATGGTCAATCCATAACTGAAACATGGAAATTCCTATCATAAAAAAGTTTTTTAGCTTAGTGGTTAGAGAAATATAGCCGTCAAGAGTAGGTATTGGGTTCAACTCCTGACCTATCTACTTTTTCAATATGGGATTAAAGCCTTAGTTGGGGCTAGGAATTCCATATCCTAGGTTAGAATGATTGATGTTGACTACGAGGAGATGCTGGAGTGCCAATACACCCATGAAAATGGACATTTACTATCACCCAAAGAGCATGTAGTTCATTAGTATAACAACCCATTGGTCATGGCATGTTCTGGGTTCAATTCCTAGCCTATTTAGTTTCTCCACATGGTATCAAAGTAATGGTTGTGAGTAGGAATTCTCAAACCTTGGGTCCAAAATTTCAATGTGGATTGAAGGGGAATGTTGGGGTGTCAATGAAAACCTGAACATGTATGATATCCACCATCAAATGGGAATATAGCTTAGTAGTAGAGTAAACCACCAACACAGAGCATGTCCTAGGTTGTATTCCTATGTTTTTCTACTTTCCAATATGTTATTAAATTCATGCGTGTAGTTAGAGCCTAGGAATACCCTATCCCTAGGTCTAAATGTTTACCGTGAATTAAGAGGGTGTGAAATCATCAGTAGTGAATATGGATCAGTGGTAGAGTATCCCTTCAGTTGGGCACAAGTCATGGATTATATTGCTAGTCTATATAATTTTTCAACATTGCATGAAAACCATGGTTGTGGCTAAGAATTCCCTATCCCTAGCTCTGAATTACTAACATGGATTGTTAGGGGGTGTTGAAGTATTAATTAGAGTTTTAAGAACTAGAAATGGTAACTGAACCATTCCACCTCAAACCAATTTTTAAAAGAGAACCAAAAAAACTGGATAGGTCAAATCTTAATGAATTGGTATTTTACTCTTTAAAAAAATACATGAAATAATTAATTTTAAATTTAAAAAAAACCCATGATTCCGAACCAATGGAGACAAATATGATAAGTTTTCTCATCTATATACCATGTAAGGGTTAATATATAAAATTGGCACCAAGTGTAATACATATTAGCAACAAAATAGATAATCAATGTAGCTCTAATTGGTCTCTAGAGTCCAAAAATAATGCTACAAGCTACTAGGCCATTGGACTACTATAATTCTACATATCAATGATCAACATGGTCACTCCTCGTCAAACTAATCACCACTACTAGACAAGGGATCATTAAGAGGAGCTACAAAAACATCATCTAGCTTAGAGTTTGAGGACTCTTCTGACACCTCTAGAACCTCAGTATTAGTAATAGCAGTAAAACTATACCTAACAGAAGGATGAGTTGGTCGAGAAACACAACTAGTGCTTCCAATTGGTTTCTTTCCTTTACTTGATTAAGCTATTGGTTCTAGTTCCACTAGCACTACAAAATTTGCACTGGGGTCAACTTTTATGATGGTATAATGGAAGTGTTTTATCTATGCTTTGACCCTCTGGGTCAGTCCCATTGCTCTTTGATCATATAATTTTAATTTCTTCTTGTGTACTAAGAGATTTCAAGGAAAAAGGTGGCCTTTCAATCATGAGTAGTGATGTTTTCCCGTAATTTAATTCATCAGTGATGGCCTCTCTAAATGATGGAGCATGCATTGTCACAGCCCCTACCACTCTTGTTATCATTACAGAGCATGGAATGATTGTAATATTATCCACAAGGACAAATATTTTTGCCATTTACAAAATGCCCAATATAATTGAAATGCTTATGCAAAAATCTAATATAAAGGATCTTAAGAATAATGGAACAATAGGTTTCAATAGTAGAGAATTCCTTGACATAGGCATTTTTCTATCAAGGGGAAACCATCACAAGATATTATTAAGTTTTACAGTGCATCTCCAAGTCTTATTTCTAAGATTTTAAAGAGAAGAAAAAGGCGATCTTACATAAGGACTTGGTAGAAACCTAGGTATCTACAAAGCATGAATGGTTGAAAGATTTTCCACTTGGCTTGGAGCTGGTAAATCCCCTTGGAGATCAAAATCTCTTCAAGTTCTATGCATATGATTTATTTCTTTCAGATTTTGGTACCTCAAATAAAATTTTGGACCATTTGGGTGAGGGTAATGGAGCCCATTTTGGACGTGGACATTTGAGTTTAGTACTAACATCTATAGTCAGTGACTTGGAAACATTAGCCGCTTTCCTCTCAAGTGAGATAGAAAGTAGAGTATTAGTTGGGGATAACTCACTCAATTATGATTCAATCCTCTCCAATGGAATTCATATAAGTTCTCAATGTCTGGTTATAGGAGTTCATATAGACCGATAAAGAAGAGTATATAATGAAAATAGTCCTTTCCTTGTACTCATTAATCATCATTACCTTTGGAAAGTTACTCTGGTGGGTGATACAAGAAGGGCTATTATTTATTGTGGCATTGAGGATAATCCAAAATATTCAATTTACAGGGGTGAAACCCTTTGTGGGAAACCATGGTAAATAATTTTCTCTAAAACTAGGTATTCAAGAGAGAAATTTATGGAAACAAGAACAAAGTAGAAGTGTTTATGAAATGAAAAGATTTTCCCTATCATGTGACACCTTGAAGACCTCAAAATAGTTATGTGGCTCATGGGGTTTAATTTGGATAACGAAGATATGTTACATATATGTAAAAATTCTTAGAGGGTTAGCATAGAAGAAATGGATTTTAGTATAGATTATTGATGGCTTGGTGTAGAATCAAGTAATCATCACTCAAAGATTCTAGCCAGGATCACTAAAACTTTGATTAGCTATGGCTTGCTTGGTCACAAATTGTCTAGATTTTATTCAAATACTTTTGAGGGAGAGAGTAATGGAATTTATATTTGCAACAACTATCTTTCTTTATGTCCCAATCTGCAGGCTAACAATTTGAGTTTACTAAATTTACTACATAGCATAGGATAACAAGCCCAAGTTGACCTCCACAAAGTTTGCAAGAAATAATAAAGTAAAAATGTAATAGAGGAAACTGTATGGACAATGATAGCTGCTGAAATTATTACAGTTGTAAGGCAGGATATCAAATGTATCAAATCCTCTCAAAGGTGTAGCTACATAAATACGTAATGGATATGAAAAACATCACATTGAAAGTAGTCAACCATTCTATCCAAAAAGAGCACATGTTTTACTAGCTCGTGTGGATTTTGTTGTTGGTTGGAGTGATACTCTGCTATGGAGCTTGGATAGAGTTAGGTGTGCATTGAATATGGAAATACATTTGGAGGGAACTCTTCCAATATAGGTAGCAATATTTGTGACATCAAGAGAGGGAATTTAATACATGATGATGTAGGAAATCAATTGAATATCTAGGATCTCAATTCCATTTCTCCTCTATTTGATGAGTATGATCAATTTTGCTTGGTGAAAGTTACACTCACTATTATTGATTTTCACTAGCATTTTCAATCCATCTGACAAAATCACATCATCAAGAGGCCTTGAAATAAACATATGGGCCAAGGTTCCATGTGGGAGTGGATTGGGAACTTCAATTATCTTGCATATACTGTGATAAATCGACTGCAACATGTAATAGGCAAAGATGAGAGCAATAAAAATATTTCCAAACTTGTTTTGGTCTTAGAGCGGTTGAGGGCACAAAGAAATTTTCAATAGATAAACACTTTGTGTGATCTTATTATTCATATGACAATGTACATGGACATTATCTCTAGTTATATTTAACTATAGTGACTTAGAGGTTATTTGCATTCAAGGGACTATAGTTTTATTGTGTGGAGGTGAGTTTGATGATGGCTATTGTTACCCCTCAAAATTCATGAGTATTTGGAGATCTTCAAAGGCATGGCAATGGTCCTATTATAGGAAGAAAATATTGTTATCTACCAACAATATATCTAAACTTAAAAATCTAGTTTCATGTCAACAAAATGTTGATGAGGCCATGAGAATAAATGGATATTTTATGGCCTATATAGTCATCATCATATTAGAGGAGCTATGATCTATTAACTAGCACATGATATGAATATCCATTGAAGAGAGAATTTCAAAATAACTTTTCTTTTTAGATTCTAGCATTGACATGAACTATGAACCTGGATATTTCTCTAATGAAAAATACAAAGAGAGGTTCTCCCATAATTTTTGTTGATTTAATATGGATAAGGATAGGCATTAAGTTTCATATTATGGTCTCAAGTGAACTTTTGTCAATCTTATAGGATGCATTCCATTGGTATTGTCATATATGTTTCTCATAGTTCTATCATTCACTACCTCTCCCATTCATAAAATAGTTTATACAACATTTTCACTGCCTATTAGTTCTTTATGTTGTTATTTATTGAGATTTTCGGTCATAGGGGGATTACAATCAACCTTTCCATAGGATATATATATATATATATATAGCTTATGCAATTGGCATACCATTGCTATTATTGTAACTAAAATTTCTTAATAAGTAAGGAGTTGTAGTTTAAACATTTGCATTTACTTGTTTTGGCTTCCTGGTTGTTATGTATGGTGTATATAATCGTTTCCCATTGGGATTCATACGGGAACACATGAAAATATACTTTAGCCTCTTCATGAGCTAATGTATTAGCCTCTTCTAGAAGCACTATTTATGTCTTACTCTTCTCTCTTTACTTTATGAGAACTTTTACGAATTTTACCGTCACCGAATGTACTTTAAAAGCCATCACAAGATATTACCAAGATTTCTAGTGCATCTCCAAGGCTTATGTAAGGAATTGGTAGCAACTTGGGTATATAAAAAGCATGAATTGTTGAAATATTTTCATCTTGACTTGGAGTTGATAAGTTCCCTTAGAGATTACAATCTCTTCACCTTATATGCATATGATTTATTGTTTTCACATTTTGGTACCTCCAATAAAATTTTGGACCATTTGTGTGACGGTAATGGAGGTCATTTTGGGCACATATATTTGAGTTTAGACTAGAATCTATAGTTTGTGACTTGGAAACATTAGCTGCTATCCTCTCAAGTGAGATAGAAAGTGGCGTATCAGTTTGGGATGTCTCACTCAATTATGATTCAATCCTTTGCATTGGAGTGCATATAAGTTCTCGATGTATGGTTGTAGGAGTTCATATAGATAGAGAAAGAAGAGTATATAATAAAAATGATCCTTTCCTTATACTCATTGATCGTCACTATCTTTGGAAAGTTACTTTTGTGGGTGATACAAGAAGGGTTATTATTTGTTGTGACATTAAGGATAATCCAAAATATTCAATTTACAGGGGTGACACTCTTTGTGGGAATCAATGGTAATTTTTTTTCTCCAAACTGGGTATTCGAGAAATACATTTATGGAAACAAGAACAAAGTAGAAGTATTTATGGAATGAAAATATTTTCCCTATCATGCCACATGTTGAATAACTCAAAATAGTTATGTGTCTCATGCGGTTTAATTTGGATAATGAAGACATGTTACATTTATGGGAAAATTCTTAAAGTGTCAACTTAGAAGAAATGCATCGTAGTATAGATTATTCATGGGTTGGCGCAAAATCTAGTAATCATTGATCAAAGCTACTAGCTAGGATCACTAAATATTGGATTAAATATGGGTTGCTTGGTCACAAATTTTCTAGAATTTGCCCAAAGATGTTTGAGGGAGAGGATAACGGAATTGATATTTGCAACAACTATATTTGTTTGTGTGCCAATCTACAACCTAGCAGTTTCAGTTTACTGAATTTAATATATAGTAGAGGATAACAAGCCTAGGTTGACCTCCATAGAGTTTGCAAGAAATAATAATGTAAAAATGTAATAGAGGAAATTGTGTGGACAACAATAGCTCCTAAAATTGTTGCAGCTATAGACATGATCTCGATGGCCTGGAATCCTCTTAATGGTGTAGCTACAAACATATGTGATGGATATGAACATCATCACATTGTACATAGTCAACCAATCTAACCAAAATATCACATTTATATTTACTAGTTCATGTGGATTTTATTGTTAGCTAAATTGATACTCTTCTATGGAGCTTGGAGAGAATCAAGTGTGCATTGAATATGACAATACATTTCGAGTGAACTCTTCCAATATATGTAGCAATAATTGTGAGATCAAGAGAGGGAATCTAATACATGAAGATGATGAAAATCAATTGAATATTTAGGATCTCAGGTCCACTGCTCCTGCATTTGATGAGGATGATCAATTTCACTTGGTGAAAGTTGCATTCAATGTGACCGACTGTGATTGGCATTATCAAACCATCTAAAAAAATCATGTCATCAACAAGACTTGAAATAAGCATATGGGATGAGGTTCCATGTGATAGCGGATTGAGGACATCATGTATCTTGACAACTACTATTATAAAACGACTACAACATGTAATAGGAATAGATGAGAGCAATGAAAATGTTTCCAAACTGGTTTTGGTCTTAGAGAAGTTGAGGGCACAAACAAATTTTCAATAGATGAACACTTTGGGTGATCGTACTGTTCAAATGACAACGTACATGAAAATTATCTTTGGTGATATTTAACTACAATTATTTTAGAGGTTATTTGCATTCAAGGGACTGTAGTTTTATTGTGTGGAGGTGCGTTTTATGATGGCTACTGTCACACCTCAAGATTCATGAAAATTTTGAGATCTTTAGAGGCATGTTAGTGGTCCTATTATAGGAAGAAAATATTGTTATATAGAAACGATATATCTAAACTTAAAATATAGCTTTATGTCAAGGAAATATTGATGGTACCATAAGAATAAATGGATATTTTATGGACTAGAATAATGATCATCAAAATAAAGGAGCTATGATATATTAACTAGCACATGATATAAATCCCATCTCAATCTCCATGACGTATAACACACAATGAAAAACCAAGGATTTACACAATCAGGAAATAAAAACAAATTCAATACTTCTCATTCCTCCAAAAAAATATCTCCAGAAATTTCTTGAAGAATATTCAATAGTTCCAATTCCATTGCCTTTTCCTGCATAAGGAGTAGATCCGAGGTAACTTCTTGAAATATTTTCTTCAGTGAGAGCTTACACAATGAATTGAAAATCAAATATTGCTAATTTTAACTTCCAAATATCTATCCCATTCCAAATCCCCACCAACCATGTCACCCTTAAACTTGTAGTTGTAACCCAGAAAAGTATGGTTTTGAGAACCAGTAGCTCAATATTCTCATCTCCCAAATCATGGCACTATAGACTGCTTCCATTAGCTGAAACAAAAGCTTTCTCTCAAGGACATTGTTCGCATCAAACTCAACCTTGATGTGATCATGGGAAATAAATTTCTATATGAAATATAGGGCGGGTTCGACCATTTTAGCAAACCTGAATCAGAGGTTGTAATCAAGGGTTGTAGTATGATTTATGCATCAACCAAACTATAGGAAAAGGGATTTTCAACAATAGGGGTGATTAAAGGACCTTCCTTTTTCTATTATTTCTTCTTAGCAAATGGTTGTCAACAAAATGCTTCACACTTAGGGCTTTACATTCTTGCTACAACTTGGAATGCTTGCACAATGAGGAATTCTTTATGATCTTATGTAGGGTAGACCCTATTACAACCCCAAATGAGAATCCAAAAATAGGAGACCTGATATTTCACCATTGATTTGACATTAGAAGTTGCATTTGAGACCAAAATTTCTACACAACCATATTTATCTACAATATTTTGGATGAGATTACAATATTTTGGATGCGATCCCTTCTCTATTCTCAACTAGAAACATGGCAAAAACCTCCAATAATATTAATCCCTTTAGCTCTCAGCTTTTTTCTTGCTCTACATATTTCTATTTTCATGACCAGAGGGAAACATAAGAACCTTTGGGGTTGAGGCACTCTCTAATGGTGAACCCTATGCCATATTTTGAAGCGATCACCACTACTACCTTCCCTTTTGTTAATTTTTCATAAGGTTACATTGTTCTTCACCCCATATCATCATCAAATTATTCATTATTCATCAGGATATGAAATTATGTATAAAGAAAAATAACATCATCGTCAATGCAATGGAACATAAAAGAACAAGAGACGAAAAGCATGAACACATAGAGACACCAGGATTGGTTGGAGACCAGGGCAAAACCCACTATGGGGAAAATCCTTGAAAATATTCTTCTGATAGATTTTCACCAAATGATTCATCAAAAGAGAGTACAATGATCCACATCTTCATATCAACATGAAATGCATCTAAACATCAAAACTTTGATTCATATAACCGTAATGTACAGCCACTGCCTGTAGCCAACTGTCAAACACTTCTGTCACTGAGCAGAATCTTCGGAACACTAAAATATCATCTTGGAGTTTTGGTTGTACAGAGGAGGAGCTGTGAAATCGATTATGACAGATAGGGTTTCTATCTATGAACTGCATGATAGTGACTATGGTAGGTCAGTCGCTGCCATAGCATTATGTGCGAGCGACTGGGGACCAAACTGACTGAAACTCCTCGTCTCTCTCATGAAGACTGTGTGCCAACATCCAAGGATCCAAAGTTTCTCTCATGACCACTATGTATGTGCCAGTGACTTTGAATCAGAAAACCCTAGTTCAGTGCAAGCTTCATCTTGAAGTTTCAGACCCTTGAGCGAGCTTCCTCCATTAGACTTGTACGAGCCAAGATAAAATAGAAGTGGAGAAGACAGCTTGATGTGTGTCCAAATGAGCTTGAGTTATCTTCTATTTATAGGCTTCCATCAGGGTCTACTTGACTGTCCATTGGTACATGTGCATAGGGTGGACCTGATTCAGAATATATGTATGAATAAAATAATTCATAACTCAACTTACGCTTGTCCAAATGAGGTGATATTTAGGTCGATTTTGGTCCTCTAGGAAAGAGGAATATGAAGAAATCATCATCTCCATCAAATGAGTAGTCCAATGTGGAATTTGACCACAATTGAACATTTTTTAACACTCCCGCTCAACTAGGAAGAATTCCACCTGCCAATATTGGACCATCATCAACATGACATAAGTCCCATCTCAAGTATCTCATCATCTCAGATGATTAATGTACATCTCTTGCTAATTAATGATTCTAAATTGTTCCTTCTCACATGCTGAATTTATCGAATCTAGAAGTAGAAGAATTTGCCACTAGACAGGAGCTTAAGCTACCACCCTCTATTCATCGAGATACAACCCAGAATCTCTATCAGCGGGCTACTACTCAACCCATCATACCACCAACTGATATTCCCATCAATGACCTGAATATTCAAGTGGTAGAACACCTTCATCATAATATTAGCTTGGGTGATATGCTCGACTTACCAAAGGTAATGATCTCACGTCCTCAAGCCTCCTTAACCATTGGCGAGACAGAGAGGGATAATCCCAACAAGCCCAACTTATGGGTATGATGCCAACTGGGGTATACTCTGGAAAGACCAAGATAGGGTGATCTACTAATCCAACCGTATGAGTAACATATAAGGGTGATACCCTATTGTCTAGAGTTCCCTGAACCCTAGGAGCCCTTTATCTCAATTCCATACCATGGGATCTCAAAGAGGGGGGGAAGAGTATGGATCAATGGCCTCGATCAATGCTGCTCTCATCAAACCCATATCATCATACTTGTATAAAGTAATCATCATATATAAGTAAAAAATGTCTCCTATTTATATAGGACATCAAATCAAATATAATGTTAGAGCTTAAATAATCATATAAATTAGAAAACGATACCATAATCATCCTCCCTCTCAAGGAGGTGCTAACCACAAGCCTAAGCTTGTCTCACACAACCACATTGTCTCAATATATGAGACTATTGTGGTCACAACTATATATACCAATTGGATCTTTACTCTTTATTATCACAATGTATTCATGTCATATCCAGATCATGCTCATACAACTCTCTAAGGAGCTTCTTCAACCTGCTCATAGCTAGTAATGCTAGGAACATCATACTCAACCTTGGTTGTGTCATGGACCTCTCATCATGTCATATTTGATACTAAGACATTAGCTATATGTGCTCATCTCATCAACATCATCATATCCATGCAATCATATATCATAGGAAGAATATCTTAGACTGAGAATGGATCATATGATGCAAACATCTCAAAGGATTTGTGGCGACAACTCAATGTGTATGAAACAACTCAATCATGAACTTATTCAGGTTCTATGTAGATTATATATATACATATGGATGTTCAAAACAGAACATCAATGCTTCAATCAATTTTCACATTCCATGTCAGGTTGAACAACATATTGAACTTCAAATCGGAGTGTACAAGGATTTGCATGTCCACTTCTCAATGCTTCTTTAATAGTTTCAAAATATAGATTATATTTTCCCAACTTCAGAAATCGATTCATCATGCCATGATAATTTATTACGAGCTTCATAAGACATCTCCCTCTTATATCATTAGAGTCTCTTTACCTGACAATAGTAGACTGTCATTATATAAAAACCAGAATCAAATTCAAATTCATACCTTGGAACAGTTCTAAGGTAAAGGTTTGGATCGACACATCATTCAACTTCATCATATAACTACCAATGCAAACATATCTGGATCGGGGGAGCTTGCTTCATGTAATTCTCACTGCAACCATAACACTGTACCAAACCCAACCATAACACTGTACCAAACCATCAGCCTTTCATAAATCCTTATTGTGCAATCAAATCAACTTAATCTACTCATCTATGTTTAGAAAAAAGATTAATACTAATATCAAAAGTCATCAATATCTCAGTGTCAATTCTTTGAACTAGATGATAGGTAGGGATTTCATCAAGTCATGATATTATCTATTACCATGCCAATAGGTTGTCATCAACCATGCAATATAAATCAAGTCATTCCCATAATAGAAGTCATAGGAAGTCACTATGCTCATATATCATTGTCATTAAGGCAAATCATCAGTCGTCAAGTCAAAACATTAGACATCATGTCAATATCCAAATTTGTTATCATAGTAAGATCTATAGTCTAAGACATATCTCAATCATTGAATCAAATATTTAGGTCATCATCCAACATCATACAACTCATATATATCAATCAACCAAATCATGTTAAAATCTTAAAGCACAAACTTCAAACATAATGACATACCTATAAGTATGTCATGGTCACTTGCAAACATTCAAACTTCCATGTTTTCAAATCTTTCGGATATCTTCTACTTATCTATGGATTTGACATCCTCGAGGTGAACATCTTGATTCAGAGTTCAGACAACTTCAAAAATATTCAGATGATAGTTAATCGTAGTCAAACCTTTGGATGCTCCCTTCAGATTAGGATGGGAGCGACTTTAGTTGTCTGTACGCTACCTAGGCATTAGCATGCATGCTTCCATTGATGCTTATTCTTAGTTCTATGCTTGCATCTGGAGAAAAAACCCTAATTTATATATATGCTTCATATCTAAAATCTTGCTGTGGATAAATAATGTCATATGCACAAAAATCATATTTCAACATTACAAAATGAAAATAGTAATAAGAGTAAGAATCTTGAGAAGAGATTCACCCTTTGAATGAGAATCTACTTCATTCATCTTGCTTCATGGCATCAACCTGTCTTTACTAGATTCATGAAACAATAGTTCTGTTAGATCATAGAGTCAAACATATATCCATTATGGTCATATCACGCTCACGTTAGCTACTAGATCATATCATGACATCAGCCTTTTCTCAAATCTTAAGGTCACATGATAGGAACAATGGATAGGTGTGACAACATACTTTAAAGATCATGAACACAAAATCACTTCTATCAAGTCAATCCATTAGGTTTAGGGCATTTAGTTTACCATATGCCATAATTACTATCAAAGACATGACCACAGTTAATAAGAAATCTAGAGTATCAATATCATAATTCTATTCATCAAGGTTACCATAGGACCAAGTCGGGTCATTCAATAAAACTTTACCAAAACAACAAGAGTGTCAACATAATTTCATCATATTTATCACAAACATTATCAATATTAATGAGGTAACCTTCTATAAGAGATTCATCATGTCTTATGCACGTCAAGTGTTAAGAGTATCATTTACTAGAGTCAAGGTACTAGCCTTCTTCACAGAATGAGGATCTCTAAGAACAATAGATGTTAGCCAAACATCAAGTTATGCACTATATCCAAGATCAACAATAAGTAGCCTCGTAAAATCAAGAATATCATCATGATTGAAATACTCAATACCAGGTGCACCATTTCATTATAGGAAACATAAATCTAAATCTCTTTCATATGTAAGCATGAGCCATCTGCGAAGGATACATTCTCAACATACCATTAGAGTTACCTAGCCATCCATAGGATTGAAATAATATACATTTCTTACCTTGTAGTGTTCAAATACCTGTGCACATTATCATAGGAAGCTTGTAGTGCTTGTCACGTTTTCATAAAGTGCCTCTTTACCTCTTTCCAGATCTACCTTTTGTTTCCTGCATCTCAGATGATCCTTAAGAGGTATCTACTTATCACATCTCATCAAGGAGGTTACATACATCCATATACTCAAATATATATGCAGTAAGTATAAGAAATGATCAAAACAATAATAATAATAATAAGATCCATAAGTCTAAACAAGAGTAAAGACATAAATAAACATCATAAGTCAAGGAGTACTTATCTTTTAATGAGAGGTGATCATCTCCCTCTTGAACCAACCTTCAAGATTCATCACTATTCATAGTCCACATAACATGTTGCCTTCAATCAACTTTGTCAAGAAACAGGCCATTTAGGGCCTCATCAAATTTGTCCCAAGTGCTTTAGAATCTTCACATAGACCATGCTAGAGTTTCATGCATCAAATCACAAGCCTTTTCCATAAAATAGGTTTTCCCTCAAATCCTAACCATCAAATCCTTATGCACTAACTACCTAGGGTTTCCTTCATACCCTAAGATTATTTTAGGTCTCCACCATCCTCTTCTTGATTCCATAAAAAAGTGTCTCCATGGGCGTGATGTCCATGGATTTTCTTCAGCCCAACTTTGATAACATGTTAATTTTTCATAGGGCTACATTGTTCTTTTCTTTGATAATTAAATCTCTTCATTAATACATTAAGTTCATCCCATAGCATCATAACATTATTCATTATTCATCAACATATGCAACTATGTAGAAAGAAAAATAACATCATCATCAATGCAGCAGAACGTAAAGGAAGAAGAGAAGAAAAGCATGCACACATGGAGATACAAGCACTGGTCGAAGATCAGGGCAAAAACCCACTATGGGGAAAACCCTTGCAAATATTTTTCTAATAGGTTGTCATCAAATTATTTAGAAAAAGAGAGTATAATGATCCATATCTTCATAACAACATGAAATACATCTAAACATCAAAAATCTGATTCCGATAACCATAACGTACTGTCACTACATGTAGCCTGCTGTCGAATAATTTTGTCACTAAGCGGAATATTTAGGACATTGAAATATCATCTTAGAGTCCTATTCATAGGGAGGAGGAGCTATGTGAGCGACTATGACAAACATGGTTGCGCTCTATGAACTGCATGATAGTGACTATGGTAGCTCAGTCAATCCCATACCATTCTGTGTGAGCGACCAAGGACCAAACCGACCCAGACTCCCGGTCACTCTCATCAAGACTCTATGCTAGCATCTAAGGATCCAAATTCGATCTCATGACCACTTTGTTCCAGCACCCAGGGACCTAAATGATAAGATATGTGCCAATGAATTTGAATCAGAAAACCCTAGTTCAGTGCGAGTTTCCTCCTAAAGTTTCAGACCCTTGAGCGAGATTCCTCCGTCAAACCTGTGCGAGCCAAGAAAAAATAGAAGTGGATAAGAGAGCTTGATGTGTGTCCAAATGAGCTTGAGGTCTTTTCCAATTAGAGGCTTCCATGAGGGTACACTTGACCTGTCCATTAGTACATGTGCATAGGGCCGACCTGATCCAAAATATATGTATGAATAAAATAATTCATAACTCGACTTCCGCTTGTCCAAAGGAGGTGATCTTTAGGTTTATTTTGGTCCTCGCAGAAAGAGGAATCTGGTGCCATCATCATCACCATCAAATGAGTAGTCCAAAGTGGAATTTGACCGCAGTTGCATATTTTTCAACACCTTTCACTCTCTTACCCATGTCTTCCTTCCCACTTTCCCACGCTCTTAAGGATGTTCCAATGATAGAACAAATATATGAGGGTGGTCAAGTGATAGGAATCCCACCCACTAATTTTTATTGTATTTTATTAATTAAAATAATTGAAAAATCAAAAGGGGAATTTGAGATGAAATGGTTATTTTGTCTAAAATTAATGTCTTAAAACACCTTAACGTGTAGTAGTGAGAGGATGGAAGTTTTTTATAAAGTGATATTCTTGGTGAGATACATAGAGTTACTAAACATAACTTTGTGTAGGTTTTAAACCCATATAGAAATTACCTGCATATGAATTCTAAGAACATAAAATAAACAAATGCGAGAGCATAACACATAAAACACATATACACAGAGATTTTCCCCTGGATCCCAAAACCAGGACTACCAGCTTGATTTTTCATTACATTCCTTTCAATGTTACAATACATATTTATACATGTCGAAGAATCCAATACCATGGACCAAAAACCATCGCGTCCAAAGCCATGTGCGAAAACCATGCACAAAACCATAGGTAGGTCTGCCCAACCTAATATATGGTCCAAAAAAATTTTCCCCAGGGCATTGGCCCTAACCCCATAGAGGGGGGCTACTCGCCCCCCTCAAACCCCCTAGATAGGGGGGGATGTTGCCCCCCCTGTGACCCCCCCATTGCGCAATCAACACAACAAAGGGGGGGCTAACCCCCCAGTTAACTGCGTAGGCTAGTCGTGGAAAGAATATAACACAACCCAACATTTTGTTGATTGAATATCCATAAAAAATTGGAGCTATCAATCAATACAATTATATATCACTTTTTTCTATAATGTCGATCAGTCTAATTACATTTGATAGTTTTGACAACAAATTTAATTCAAGTGGGATATAGCGATGGATTGAACTCCTTGTATTTTTTTGTCGATGAGTTTCTCTTATAAAATGTATCTTGGGTCCAATGAAAGGGAAATTTTTGATAATCTATCAATTGTTGTGTTGTATTATCTATATATATGCTAAAATCTGATGTCCTGAAAACGTTGTAATAATTCCTTAATTTTTTCTTCCACGTCTTTAGATTCAGGACCTCTAAGTGACCATAACTTATTAGTACCTATATGTGACCATAAATTATCAACCAATCAACAATAAATTTGGAATTTCCAAGTATTCAAATGCTTTTTATGTCTTCTATATTAGCTATCTAGTGATGAGAGCCCATAGTGAAATCAATTCTACTTTAATGTTTATCCTAAATCCAAGGCCAATTCTAAATTGGATTGATTTGTTTCCAGGATTTTTTATTAGCCCCCCTCCCCCACAAAAAATTTCTTGTGTTGCTCCGTCAAATTATGTAATAGGAAGGCCCTGTGCGATGTTAGGAAATCAAACCATTCTATGGATTTTTGATCTCTGCAAAGGGAGATATTCCATGAAGTGGGATATGATCCTAGTATCTTGGAGGAGGATACATTCATTTTATTTTTTAATATAACCTTATTCCTCAGTAGCCATATGCCCCACACCAAAAATATAGGTAGGGTACAAATTTGTTTATATTTCTTCACCCAAAAGAAAAGAACCCCTTTAAATGAGGGGAAATATAAGTCTTCTCTAATACCCGGGATCTATTGGGAAGTAGACTAGATGGTCTGAGTAGTAATGGATTTTATTAATAAGTGGTCAACAATTTTCTCATGTTTTCTATGTAAGACACATTCACTAGGTTCCACAAATCCTCTTTTATGAAGGTTTTCGTAGGTCACAATTTTGTTGTGGAGGACTAGCCAAGTGAAGAATTTTAACTTATTGGTAATGTGCCATTTCCATATTATCTTATTGCACCATCTAATATTAGAAATCACCTCAGAATGTGTTATCGATTCATAGGTTGAGCATGCTTTCATATTCCCAAATGAGAAGTTCTAGCTCCAAACTATAATGTCACTAGAATTGTTAAGTCTCACCTCATTAAGATTTATCTCCTTAATGAATGAATTACATTCCTTAGCAAGCGCTCCATCCAGTCCTAATTCAGCTGAGGAAAACCGATAGTTTTAGAGGGGTTGGGAGGGGTCCACCTTTCTAAATTTTGTAGATATTAAAACCATTTAGAGTTTAAGAATTTTATTAATGCTATATACAACTTATAAATATAGACACCACTTATGAAGGGGCATTTGCAACGGATTACTTGCTTTCCATCCCCAAATTTCGAAACTAGCTAGTTGAAAAGAATGGGAAAGGAGTCAATGAGTTCTTTCTAGACTATGGAGCCTCTTTTGGCGGATTTGTTTTCTTTCCCTCTAATCTAGTCCACCACCACCTATCTTATTAAATACTTCTCTTTTATCACCTGGCTCCAAATTCCCTCACCAAAAGTTCCTCTCCATAGGTTTTTCAATGTCTAAGATTTTGTAAACCAGTTTAGGTTTTTAAATCCCTAACCTCCTATACTTTTTGGGATAAATACGAAGCACTAGTTGGAAATATGTACACCTTCTTTACTATTTTTTGCAGCACGTAAAAGGTTGAAAATTAGTTGCCTAATGGTAGTGAGAATAACCGAGGGAATTTTGGCTAATGACAACCAGTAAACAAACATATTTTCCAGAACATATTTGCTCAGTATCATTCCACCACCTAGTGATAGCCATATGTAGCACTGCACATTTATTTTATGATCCATCCTTTTGATTATATTCATATAATCTTCCTTATAATAGTTATTTGGTTTAAGAAATAAACCTATATACTTAATACCATTTTCCAATCAGACAATATACATAGGCATGAAAGACTATATGTCTGAGAGGATATCCAAGATGAAATCAAATCAATGGAAAGAGGATTTTTTAAGGTTAATATCCATTTTGGTAGAACTACAAAGTAGGTTTATGATACTGTGAAAATCCTACCATTCTGCTACAATGCCTAGACATAGGAGCATAACATCATGTGCAAACAAAAGGTGGTTGATGTAATATTTTTGTGAAATTTTAATGCCCTTTAGTTTGGTGAGAATCCCTGCTTGAGTCCCTAAGAGGAGGTGAAATTTCTAGAGGTTGATCTATTGATTAAGATGGAAAAGTTTTCCAAGGACATGTAGCCCATGATCTAGTTTGTAACTTCCAGACACAACTCAATTTAAAGGAGGACTAGTCTAAGATAGGACTAGTTGAATTTAACAAAATATTTGTTAAGGTCCATCTTCAACACAAGTGCTTTCCATTTTTCTTGTTTTGATAGAATGAATGGTCTTTTGTGCAATTCCAATGGCATCATGGATCTGCTTGTCAACTAGCAATCCAAATTGATTTGGAGACATCTTCTAAGTTAGAAACCACTAGATCATTTTGGAGATTACCTTAGAAATTATTTTATATACCATCTTGCATAGGGAAATGGGTCTGAAGTTAAGAAAGGACTTAGGATTTGAGAATTTATGTATCCTCATTTATTACTTTGGTTGTCTACTTAAATTTCAATTTTTCATTGCATAATTTTTCACATCAAGGAAAGTTACTTATTTCTACAATATTTTACATAAAACTTTCATATTGGAAATTCAGATCTAGAGTTCTAGAGTTATATATGTGATTTATGAGTAATTTTCTTGACTCATATTTGAGAGCACTCATGTACTTATTAAATTATTCCTCTAGTGTTCAGTTGTTATTACTGCAATGTTGGTGCGAGTAATATTTGTGAGATATACTTAAGCTTGCAAAGAGGATTTGAAAATATTTTGGGATAAAGAAACTTAATTCATATATATATATATATATATATATATATATATATATATATATATATATATATATATATATATATATATATATATAGATATGTATGTATGTATGTATGTGTGTGTGTATCTATATATATATATATATATATATAGACGTTATATATGTTTATCTATATAAACATATGTGCTTCTACACAAATTCCTTTTCATTCACCTAAAATGTACAGACTTAAGGCAAGAGAATAACTCTCTCATCCCCATTTGACGCCAATTT
The DNA here is from genome assembly GCA_031772625.1 of Pinus tabuliformis. Classification (NCBI taxonomy): domain Eukaryota; kingdom Viridiplantae; phylum Streptophyta; class Pinopsida; order Pinales; family Pinaceae; genus Pinus; species Pinus tabuliformis. The sequence continues at coordinate 889,542,455 of CM062816.1, read as the reverse complement.
TATTCACAAACAACAACAAATGGTTCATTTCCTCTTCTATCCAAATGAGGGAAGTAAAAAAGACAACCATGGTGAGCTAATTATTATAATGGAAAGAACTCTTAATTCCTAGACTCTTCAACTTATTCCCAATGCCACACTTACATTAAATATTTAGAATGCTAAGAAAAGTAAAAAAGTCAACTTGCTAGCTTAACATGTGTCTAGTCAAGCACATTGTCAAGCTCTGCTCCACTTATTCATTACGAGCGTGGCATTATGCTCCTGCATGAGACTTCTAAGGAAGGAAAAACTCATGAGATCCTACTCATAATGTCCTTTATAGAGAAACCTTCCTTATGTATAGATGTAACACTCATCCATGCAGAATCTTCCATCAGATGGTTCTTCCACTTCACCAAAAACTCTAGATACACTTTCACCATGGTGTTCTTTGCAACTTTAGTGTCCAAAATTTCTTCGACCTCTGGATCCTTTGCCATAGGAATCTACTTCATACAAATTTTTTCACCAACTCCTCCACTACTCACATTTTTTATAGTGGGACCTTCATCACTAGCTTGATAGGGATACAAATCAGACACATTGAATATGGGTGAGATACCTATGCCCATAGGTAACTCCAATTCATAGGCATTTGTAGAAATTTTCCTTATTATTCTACAAGGTCCTATTTTTCTTCATCTTGAGTTTGTTATATTCCCCTCTTGGTAATCTCTCCTTCCTTAAGAGGGCTAATACCATGTCCCCTACCTCAAAGATCACCTCTCTTCTTCTTAAATCTTCTCCTTTTTTGTACTTGTAGTTGTTGTCCTATAGATTTTGTTTTATCTCCTCATGAAAATCAATCATTTCTACTACAATATCATCCCCATCAACACTCCTTTATTCAAGTTTTCCAAAATATCTTAGTTCACAAACTCCTCTAGGATGCATTCCATATAAGATCTGAAACAAACTCTTCCCTATGATTCTATTTGATGAATCATTGAATGCAAAGTCAACTTGAGTTAACACATAATCCCACTGCTTGGGATGCTCACCCACAAGGATCCTTAATATGTTTCTAAGTCTCATGTTCACAGCTTCTGTTTTCCCATCAGAATGTGGATAATAGGTTGAATTAAAGTTCAACTTTATTCCAACCTTGTTCCATAAAGTCCTCCATAAATGCCTTGTGATCCTAGTGTCCCTCTCAAATATTATACTCTTTGGAAAGCCATGGAATCAGACAATCTCATTAAAAAACAAATGAGCCACATGTGTAGCATCATGAGGCTTGTAACACAACATAAAATCAACCAGCTTTGTAAATCTACCCACAACTACAAGTATAGAGTCCTTAGCTCATTGTGTCCTTGGTAAACCCAAAAAAAATCCATACTCACAAAGTCCCATGGTCTACTAGGAATGGGAAAAGGAGTATATAGTCTAGCATTTTGACTCCTCCCTTTAGAATTTTGATAGAATTTTCATGCTCTCACATATTTCTGAACAATTGTCCTCATATTCGGCTAGCAATTAAATTATTCTAGCTGGCCAAGTGTTGTGTCCACACCAAAATGACCTGCCAATCCTCCATTGTGTTTTTCTTACATCAAATTCTCTCTCATTGAGAAACGAGGGATACATAATTGACTATTCTTGAACATCAAATAGTTTTGCAACACAAAATCCTTGCATGGGTTGTTATCTCTCTTCATGGGGTTCTTGCAAGCTTCAAAGGCCTCCTGAAAATCAACATCATCCTCATACAAATCCTTCAAATAATTAAAGCCCAAAGTCTATACATGTCACTCCTCCATGATCAAACTCCTCTTGCTCAAAACATCATCCACCTTGTTCTCTTTCCCACTCACATGTTTTAGAACAAAGGTGAAACTTTGCAGGAATTTCTCCCACTTGGAATGCTTATGGTTCATTTTGTGTTGCTGCATTAAATACGGTAATGCGAAAATATTATATAACAAAACAAACTCACTGGGCATCAAATAGTGTCTCCAATGCTTCAATGCTTGAACCATATCATATAATTCCTTGTCATAAGAGGAGTGTTTTGTTTTGAATCATTCAACTTCTCACTGAAATATGCAACAGATCTACCTTCTTGACTCAGTATTGTTCCAATGGTTGTTCCACTAGCATAAAATATGACATGGAAAATATGATTGAAGTCAATAAGCTTTAACAACAGTTTCTTAGTGGTCCTCCTATTCAAGAGATGGAAACTTTTCTCTGCTACTACTGTCCAACTAAATGGTTGCCTATATTTCTTGATTGTTTCAATTATGGGTGCACAAATACCATTGAAGTTATTAATAAACTTATGATAGAAGCTAGCTAAGTCATGAAACATCCTAACTTCAGAAATGTTCTTGGGTGAAGGCCAACTTACAATTGTCTCTATTTTCTTGGGATCCATTTTCAATGCTTCCTTTGAAATGAGAAAGCCTAAATATACCAACTCAGACCCCATGAAAGTAGATTTCTTCAGGTTCATCAACAATTTCTCTTGATACAACCTTTATAGAACATACCTTACATGCCTAAGGTGTTCTTCCTTTGTTTTTTTGAAAATAAAAAAATAATCCAAATAAAAAATTACGAATTGGTTAGATTTTAAACTTCAGTGGTCCTCCTTTGGAGAAAGATGGTTCAGATCTTCCACAGTATTGCATGAATCTTGTCGACGTTTCGAATCCCAAAGGGGATCCATCATCAGGACAATGAATGAATGAAAGAAGAGTCAAAGGGAGGATGGATAAATAATAAATGAACAAATTTAATTTAAAAAAGAACCGACTAAAATCCTAATAAATTATAAATCCTAGACCTAAATTAATATTATTAGAAATGAAATAATGAAAAAAATAAATAAATAATTATTATAAATAAATAATTAATTATTTATTCATTTGTAATAAATAAATAATTATTACTAATAATTTATTTGTTAATAAGTGGTCAACAGGAATGCATTTTACTAATAAGTGGTCAACAATTTCCTCATGCTGTCTATGTAAGACACATTCTATAGGTCCCACAAAGCCTCTTTTATGAAGGTTTTCAGAGGTCAAAATTTTGTTGTGGATGACTAGCCAAGTGAAGAATTTTAACTTATTGGTAATGTGCCATTTCCAAATTAGCTTATTCCACCATCTAGTATTTGAAATCACCTCAGAATGTGCTATCGCTTTATAGGATGAGCGTGATTTAATCTTCCCAAATGAGAAGTCTCAACTCCAAACTAGAGTGTCACTAGAATTGTTAAGGCTCACCTCATTGAGATCTATCTCCTTAATGAAAGAATTCCATTCCTTAGAAAGCGCTCCATCCAGTCCTAATTTAGTTGAGGAAAACCAATAGTTTTGGAGGCGTTTGCTTTTTTATATGGTGTAGGCATTAAAGCCCTTTGGAGGTTAATTATTTTATTAATTATATATACAACTTATAGATACATACACCACTTATGAAGGGGCCTTTGTGAAGGATTACTCGCTTTCCATCACCAAATTTCCAAAATAACCAGTTGAAAAGAATGGGAAAGGAGTCAATGAGTACTTTCTAGACTATGGCGTCTATTTTGGTAGGTTTGATATGTTTCACTCTAATCTAGTCCACCACCATCTATCTGCTTAAATACTTCTCTTTTATCACCTGGGTCCAAATTCCCTCACCAAAAATTCCTCTCCATAGGTTTTTCAACGCTGAAGATTTTGTGAACCAGTTTAGGTTTTTAAATCCCTAAAAAGTTGAAAATCAGTTGTCTGATGGTAGTGAGAATAACTAAGGGAATTGTGGCAAATGACAGCTAGTAAACAGACATATCTTCCAAAAACAATTTGGCTAGCATTATTCTCCCACCTAGTGATATCTAGTTGTAGCACCACACATTTATTTAATGCTCCATCCTTCTGATTATATACATCTAATCTTCCTTATGGTAGTCATTTGGTTTAAGAAAGAAACCTAGATACTCAATACGATTTTCTAATGGATAATCTACATAGGCATGAAAGACTATATGTCTGAGAGGATATCCAATATTACATCAAATCAATGGAAACATGATTTTTTAAGGTTAATATCTATTCTTGTATCACTGCAAAAAAGGTTTATGATTATGTGAAAAGCCTACCATTCAACTACAATGCCAAGACCTAGGAGTAGAACATCATGTGCAAAAAAAAGGTGGGTGATGTAATATTTTTGGGAAATTTTAATGCCCTTTATTTTGGTGGGCATCCCCACTTGAGTCCCTAAGAGGAGGTGAGATTTCTAGAGGTTGATGTACTAGTTAGGAAAGAAATTTCGAGGACACGTAACCCAGGATCTAGTTTGTAACTTCTAGACCCAGCGTAATTTGAAGGTAGAATAGTCTAAGATACGACTAATTGACTTTATGAAAAGCTTTGTTAAGGTCCATATTTAACGCAAGTTCTTTCTGTTTTTGTTTGTTTTAATAGAATGAATGGCCTCATGTCCAATAATAATGGAATTAGGGATCTACTTGTCATCTAGAAATCCAAATTGATTTAGAGACCTCTTCTCAGCTAGAAACCACTTGATCATGTTTGAGATTACCTTAGAAATTATTTTATATACCATGTTGCATAAGGAAATGGGCCTGAAGTTAAGAAAGGAATTAGGCTTTGAGAATTTAGGTATCTTGGTTTATTACTTCGGTTATATGCTTAACTTTACGTAATTCTTCACATCAAGGAAAGTTACTTATTTGTGCAATATTCTACACAAAAGTTTCATATTGGAAATTCAGATCCAAATTTCCAGAGTTATAGTTGTGATTTGGGAGTAATTGTCTTGACTCATATATCATAACAGTCATGTAATTCTTATAAAATTACCCCTCTAGTGTTAGGTTGCCATTACTTCAATGTTGGTTCGAGTAATATTTTTGAGATATACTTAAGCTTGCAAAGAGGATTTGAAAGAATTTTTAGATAAAGAATATTAACACACACACACACACACACACACATATATATATATATATATATATATATATATATATATATATATATATATATATATATATATATATATATATATATATATATATATATATATATATATATATATATATATATATATATATATATATATATATATAAATTTATATATGTTTATCTATATAAACATATACGTTTTCTTTAACTACTAAAATAATATATATATAAATATAAGTTGTAGAAAACATAGATTTATGAACATATGTGCTTTTGCACAACTTCGTTTTCATTCACCTCAAACGTACATATTGATGAAGGAGAATAAAAATTATCTCGTCCCCATTTGATGCCACTTTTATTCACAGACAACAATGAATGGTTTGTTTCCTCTTCTCTCCAAATGATGGAATTCTAAAAGACAACCATGGTGAGGTAATTATTATAATGGAAATAAATCTTAATTCCTAGGCTCTTTGACTTAATCCTAATGCCAGACACATTAAATATTTATAATGCCAACAAAAGTAAAAAAATCGACTCGCTAGTTTAACATATGGCTAGTCCACCACATTCTCAAGCTCTGGTCCACTTCTTCATTAGGAGCTTAACATGTGTCTACGTAAGATACATCCTCTCTAATATCACATGGTGGAATAAGCTAATATTGAAATGGCACATTACTAATAAGTTAAAATTCTTCACTTGGCTAGTCCTCCACAACAAAATTTTGACATGTGAAAACCTTCGTAAAAGATGCTTTGTGGGACTTAGCAGATGTGTCTTACGTAGACAACATGAGGAAACTGTTGACCACTTACTAACAGATAAATTATTATCAATAATGATTTATTTATAATGATAGTTATTTATTAATTAAAGATGAATAAATAATCAATTATTGATAAATAAATAAATAATTAGTATTAATAATGATTTATTTATAATAATTAACTAATTATTATAAATAAATTATTATTAAGAATAATTTATTTGTTAATAATTGGTCAATAGTAATGCATTTTACTAATAAGTGATCAACAGTTTCCACATGTTGTCTACGTAAGACACATCCGCTAGGTCCCACAAAGCCTACTTTATGAAGGTTTTCATAGGTAAAAATTTTGTTTTCAAGAACTAGCCAAGTGAAGAATTTTAACCTATTGGTAATGTGTCATTTCAAGATTAGTTTATTCCACCATATGATATTAGAAATCTCCTTAGAATGTGATATGACTTAGGTTGAGTGTGCTTTAATCTTCCGAAATGAGAAGTCTTACGTAGACAACATGATGAAACTGTTGACCACTTCTTAGTAAAATGCATTATTGTTGATCACTTATTAACAAATAAAACATTATTATTAATTAATTATTTATTTTCTTCATTATTTCATTTCTAATAATATTAATTTAGGTATATGTTTTATAATTTATTAGGATTTTAGTCGCCTCTTTTTGAAATTAAATTTGTTCATTTATTATTTATCCATTCTCCCTCTGACTTTTCTTTCTTTCATTCATTGTCTTGATGATGAATCCCCTTTGAGATTCGAAACATTGACAAAATTCATGCAATACCGTGGAAGATCAAAATCATATTTCTCCAATAACAAACTTAGCGACTAACTCCTTCACGACCTCGTTCATCAATCACATGAAGGTACTTGGTGCATTTGTTAGTCCAAATGGCATGAAAATTCATTCACATAGTCTTCTATTGGACTTAAAATGTATATTCCTCTCATCCCCTTTTCTGATGTGGATTTGATGATAAGCACTCTTCAAATCAACCTTTGAAAAGTAGGAGGATCCACTCAAATGGTCCATCACGTTGTCCATCTGAGGCAATGTAAATCTCTATCTGATAATGATCTTCTTGATTACTCTAGAATCTATGCACATCCTCCATTCTCCATATTTATTTGGACTAAGTACCACAAGGATAGGGCATGGACTCAAGCTCTCCCTTATTGACCCTTTCTACAACATTCCTTGCACGTGTCTCTTTATTTCCTCATTTTCCTTGGGTGTTATTTGGTAAGAAACTATATTCTGAAGGCTTTCTCCTAGTATCAGGACTATGTGATTGCTAATACTTCTCTTAGGTGGAATCTCACTTGGCAAGTCATTTACCATGATATCAATGAACTTTGGCAACCTCTCTTGAATCTCAATAGGTAAATCTGCAATTTCAGTGTCTAGAAGTATTACCTTTGGTTTGCATACCACTGCATAGCTAACCTCTTCTTTCTCCATTTGTTGCATAAATTCCTTTCCTCCTAACAATAGCGATTTTTAGATACTTCTCCCAACTATAATTTCTTCCTTTAATGGTACAAGTGTATTCTTGATACCATCCTTTTCAAACTTATATGTGCTTTCATCTCCATCATGCACCACTTTCCTATCAAATTTCCAAGGTTGTCCCAAAAGAATGTGGTAGAAATCCATTGGAATTATGTCACAAACTATCTTATCCTTATACACACCTATCTAAATCTCCTCCTCACTCTACTCACTTACCAACAATTGATGACCTTTCTGTAGCCATGACACTTTATATGGTGTTAGGTGCTTCAACCTTTTCAATCCAAGTTTCTCCACCATTTCTGTGGAAACTAAATTGTTAGTGCTTCCACTTTCAATCACTACTTTGTAGCACTTTATTCTAGCCTTGCAAACTGTCCTAAATAAGGCTTTTCTTTATGCTGGTTCAATAGTCTCCTTGTCTAGTTTAATCAAAACTTTTTTCATCATTAAATATTCTCCCATCTTTGGTGCACTTTTCGCCACAAGTGCCTGTGGTTCTGCTACTTCTGGATGAGCTATATATGTATCTCTCTGTCCTCCTTTCTCATTCTCAGGTCACTCAAAAGACCTGTGACCCAACCGCCTACATTTGTAACACTGATAGACAATTTTCCTGCCTCTTCCTCTACCTCTACCTCTCTTGTAAGGTATTCCTCCTTTGGAATCACCTTCTTTCTCTTGTTGTCCTTACTTCAGTGGGTTAATCACATGATTCTTTTGATTTGGTGTCTTCCGTCTTCCAGCTTCTTGTCCTTTTCCTCTAGAAACACCACAACCTCTACTTGAATCCTGATTCCTTGTGATCTTCTCTTCTGCCTTCAAGGAAAATTTATATGCTTCTTCCATTGTCCTAGGAGAAAACATGCTAATTTCATCTTGAATCTCTAGCTTCAAACCATTGGTGTACCTTGATGTTTTCTTCGAGGTGTCTTCTACATATCCTACCCTCAAATTCGCCTTGTAAAACTCCTTGGTATACTCTCTTACTATTAGAATCCTTTGCTTGATTTTATGCATTTGTCTATTGAGGGATGACTAATAGTCTTTTGGAAGACACTTTCAGTTCATATTCACTACCATCATGTCCCAACTCTTTATCAATGGTTTCCCTTATTTTATCCTCCCATCTTGCAAATTGTCCCACCACAATGTAGCATGGCCCTTCAACCTTGTTACAACAAATTTTACCTGCTTTTATTATTCAATCTCCTCATACCCAAAATACTTTTCTAATTCACTAATCCAATCCATCAAATTATCGGCTACCAAACTTCCATTATAGGTAGAAATTTTTTGTTTTGGTCTTGAACTTAATCTTAACACCAACCTTACTAATTTCACTTACAGAGCTTCATCCACAAGTACTACCCTTTTTGCTCCAGCTACCTCCTCTGATCCACTATCATCCCCAGCCTCAAGGTGTCTCTGCCTACTTCTCTCCATGGACTCTGAATGAGACTACAACCTATGTATCTCTTCTTAGAGTTTTGCATTAGTTATGACCTCCCTCCTTGACCTCATGCTCTCCTTCCTCGCGTAGTCATCTCACTATGCTTAGAAAAAACCCAATGTCAGACGTATCTCTACCTTAAATGTGGCCCTACCTAAAATGGGGATCTGCTACCATAAATTGATGGAAATGGGTAAACCGAAAGGAAATATGGACTCCAAAATCTAGTGAAAAAAGTTCTAGCTATAGACGCTATGAAATATTTTCATAGCACTCTGTTAACAACTTGTAGGTGCTATGAAATATTTTCATAGTGCTTTAAAAAATATGATTTCAGACTTTTGGGAAGGTGAAGTGACTCACCCTCTACAATTCAACTCTCCACAATATTAACACGTCTCCTACAAATATGGAATTATCTACTCGTGCCTCTCCTCGTCAATGGTTACACTCTCGTTTACCAATGGTCCGAGTTCGAAGCGAAAAAGGTGTGCTACTGCCTGCAAAATAGAGGTGGTTTGAAATTTTTGAAGGTCACAGTAAAAGGCATACATAAACAACCACTGCTTTGATAAATTAAATATTTACAAGCATATAATACTACAAAAATGGTCACACAAATTCTTAAGGTTTAAGAAGTGAGTACAGTTCAAACCAAAGATAAGAAAACATAGATTTATGAAGATATATGCTACTGCACAACTTCCTTTTCATTCACTTTAAATGTACATACTTGGAGGTAGGATAAGAGTTCTCTCATCCCCATTCAATGCCTTTTTTATTCACAAGACTTAGCGAATGGTTCATTTCCTCTTCTATCCAAGTGAGGGAAGTAAAAAATACAACCATGGTGACCTAATTATGAAAATGGAAAGTACTCTTAATTCTTAGACTCTTCAACTTACTCCCAATCCCACACTTACATTAAATATTTAGAATTCTAATAAAAGTAAAAAAATGGCTCGCTAGATTAATATGTGGCCAATCCATTGCATTTTCGAGCTCTTCTCCACTTCTTCATTACAAGCTTGGTCTAATGCTCTTGCATCATGTTAACATTTTAACGTGTCCAACGTGAATCATAAATAAATATTTCAATACCAAATATATACACTATATAAAACTCATATATATATATGTGTGTGTGTGCGCGCGTGCGCGCGTGCGCGTGCATATTTGTGGATAAAACAACCATTTTATTAGTTTTAAAAAAAATAATATGGATTTTATATATAGAGAGAGTTAATTCTTTTTCCATTAATAGGTTTTCAACGAATATTAGCAATTCATTCATTTTATAATGCTAAGTTGACATTTAACATTTTAAATATTAATAACAACAATTATATATATATATATATATATATATATATATATATATATATATATATATATATATATATATATATATAATTTTAAAAGGTATTTATAACAAAAATATTATATAGAGTGTCTTATGGTTATATGCTTTTTACCTTAAAATTTGATTGACGCATGCAATAATATTTTAATGTGTGGAATTTGAATCATAAGTAAAATATTTCAATGTCAATTACAATATATAAATATATATTATTAGTTTGTTTCTTAACATCAATATAAATCTATGTTACTTTTAATCTACCAAGAGAAAAAAAGATTCAAATATTTAGACATGCAAATATTTCCTTAAGTTTTTCTTTCAAACAAAAGTTTGTATCTTGAGAGATTTGATCCCTCTAGAAACTTGGTACATCCAAAGCTAAGATTGATCCATATTGATCTATTACAATGACATTTAAATTAACAAATTGATTTGATAGTCATAAGTGTGAAATATAATGAATTTATTATATTTAACTATGATCAAAATGAATATACCACATTCTACTAAAATATATGATATATAACCAAAAAATATTTAAGCAATATGTATTCTTATTCTTAAGTATTGTTAGTACTTACAATAACGAAAAAAAATGTCAATGCATATATAAAGTAATTCAATTTCCATTTTAATTTTACATCCACTTTATAGAGATAAGGTGAAACAAATAATTTACTTGTTAATGTTAAAGAGATATATAATTCCTTCCCTACTTAACATGGAGTTAGCATATGACATGTAAAAATAATATAATCGCTATTGTAATTCATTCTATGCTTAGTTGGCATGCAATAATTAAAATAAATAGACTAATAACAAAAATATATTTTATTCTTAGCTATAAATAAAATATTTCAATGTCCATATTAAACAACATAGTTTTATATCAAGTTTAATATTAGATTATATCTCTATATGTATATGTAGAGAGAGAGAGAATGAATTCTTATTCCATTGATATCTTCTTTAAGGAGATACTCAATTCAATCATTTTTTAATATGCAGTTGACATGCAACATACATACATACATACATATATATATATATATATATATATATATATATATATATATATATATATATATATATATATATATATATATATATATATATATATATATATATATATATATATATATATATCTATATATATATATATATATATATATATCTATATATATATATATATATGTGATTTGGACATGTACTAACATTTTAATGTGTAAAATGTGAATGATAGATAAAATATTTCAATATCAATCAATTATATACATATACATTTTATTGGTTAAAAATGTTCAATATGGATTTTATCTACATAAAAGAGAGAGAAAGATTAATACATAAAAGAGAGAGAAAAATATTAATATGGATTTTATATATATAATTTCATTAGAGAGATTTCTAATTCATTCAACTTTTAATACAGAATTGGCATCTAACATTGTAAATATTATATATATATATATATATATATAGAGAGAGAGAGAGAGAGAGAGAGAGAGAGAGAGAGAGACCTATGGATATATATTTTCTACTTCTAAATATGATTGGGGTAGAATCATAAATAAAATATTTCAATGTCAGCTATATATATATATATATATATATATATATATATATATATATATATATATATATATATATATATATATATATATATATATATATATATTATGACATAGAATATATAAGGAAATTATTCACATAGCATTATATTGTGAAAATATTCAAGTTATGATACAATCAAATGTTTGAAAATTAATTTATTAAATAATATTGAAAAAAAATATATTTACTTTTCAAAGTGAAACATTATAATTTTCATTCGTCAATGCCAAACTAATAGTGATGAAAAAACTAATGGATTGTTAGAGTCATGCCCTCACGGGTACTGATAATGATTCCATAACCATATTTAAGTTTAACTAATAAGTACAAAAAAAACTTAATACTTACAATAAACTTACAATATAACAAGATTCTTAACCATGGATATTATTAACTTGTAAATAGGGTTTGTTACAATACCATGGCTTATTAATACCACATGTCCAAAAACCATAGCTCATTTCACAATAAAAATAAATAAAATGTAGAATATATTTGACCTTAAATATATCATTGATTACACAAAGTGATCATTCTTAATCAGATGGATGAAAGAGAGGGGGGGTGGGGGGGAGAGAAGGAGAGGGTGATGGGAGGGAGAGAGAGAGAGAGGGAGAGAGAGGGAAGAAGAACAATGACATAGAGAGATAGACGTAGAGAGAGAGGTAGAGAGAGAGGAAGTGACAAGGGATATATGGAGATAGAGTGAGGGATAGAGGAGAGAATGGAAGATAGTGAGATGAAGATGAGAGAGTGTGGAAGAAGGGCAAGAGAGAGAGGGGGAGAGAGAGAATCAGAGAGGGAGGGAGATAGTGACAGAGTTGGAGGGAAGAGAGACAGAGAGAGAGAGGGAAATGGGGGGAGAAACAAAGGGAGGTTGGAGAGAAAGGGAGAGAGAGGAAGGAAGAAAGAGATGACATGAGAGAGAGAAAGAGAGAATGAGGGAGAGAGAAATGGAGTCTGATGGGGAGATAGAGAGAGGGAATGACATAGATATAGATAGATAGAGGTGGACAAAGAAAAAAAATGAAAAGGGAGAGATGGAGAGAGAGTGAGTGAGAGAGGAGAGAAGCAGGGAAGAGAGAGAGAAGGTGAGCAAAGAAAGAGGTAGATAAGAGAAATAGATATAGAGGGAGACACAAAGATGGAGGGGGAGAGAAGGGGAAAAAGAGAAGCATAGAGAGAGCGAGAGAGAGTACTTCAAGGCTTGTCTCCTTTTGGGCTTGTCCTTCACCTTACCTCTAAGACCATGTAAAAATTTCAAATTGTTCTATGCTTTATCAATTACTTTAGCCCAATTACAAACTTCAATTAGTGATATTAGCAATATTAGCAATATTTCCAATTACAATCCATTCATCAGTAGTAATTGAAGATAGAACAATATATGCAATGATAATGAAGACAATAAACACATCAACAAGAGACACCAGATTTGGTCAAAGACCAGGGCAAAACCCCACTAGGGGGAAAAGCCTTTGAAATTATTCTTCTATTAGATTGTAATAAAATGTTCAACGAAGAGTACAAAGAGCCCAATACAAGGTGATCAACAATACAACCCAAGAACTTCATAAACCAGTTTATAGAGGAAAAATATATCAGAGACAACATGATTCACACTTTAGACAACTTCAGAAAACTTCGGAGGATGGTCAACCGTAGTCAAAGCCCTAAACGCTCCCTTCAAGTTAGCATGAGAGTGACTATATCTTTATGGATGCTGCCTATAGCATAGCATGCCAACATCCAGAGAAAAAACCCTAATTCTATGTGAGCTTTGGATTTGAGACTTTAGACCTATGTATGACCTTTTCCTTCGCCAATGTACTGAACCAAATCAGGTAGAAGAGAAGAATATGTTTGATGTTGTGATATCCAAATGAGATTCAAAGTAACTTGTACTTATAACCTTTTAGGGGTGTCTAACAATTACCATTTTTGTTGAGGTTGACTTGACCAAGTGTGCATGAGAGTGAAGTTAACCTGATCCAATATCCATGAGTGGGTGCACAATATCAAAAACCAACTTCTACTTATCCAAAAAGGGTGATGTTTAGGTAGATTTTGGTCCTCTCAGAAAGAGGAACTCAATGCCATCATAATCTCCATCAAATGAGTATTCCAAATTGGAATTTTATTGCAATTGCATATTTTTAGCATTCCCTCTCAACCAGGGAGGATTCCACTTATAAAACTTGTCCATCGATCGATGTTTAATCCTGTCATAAGGTGTACAACTATTCTCAAATCTATATGCTAAAACATTATCGAATATAAAGAAGACGAATCACGGGAAGAAAAAGCTACAACCGTCTGTCCATTGGGCTACAACCTGGAATCTCTATCAGTGGGCTACTACCTGGAATATCTCTCAGTGGGCTACTACTCATAAATATCTGTCATTGGGATACAACCTAGAAATATCTATCATTGGGCTACTGCCTAGAATATCACGGGGGAACTACAACTCAACCCATATCGAGCAATAGGTGATGTAGGGGAGCTACTACTCAACCCATCCTATTGCTCATTGATCTTCCCAAAAATCACCCTTAAGAGTCATGTGGTAGAACACCTGCATCATAATCCTAGATTGGACAAGATACACAACTTACCAAAGGTAAGGATCTCATGCCCCCAAGCCTCATCACCCGTTAGCTAAACGGGGAGGGGTATTCCTAAAAAACCCAACTTGTGGGTATGATGCCCACTGGGGTATACTCTACAAAGACCAAGATAGGGTGAGCTACTACTCCAAACCTTTGGGTAATAGATAGGGGTGATACCCTATTGTTTAGAGTTCCCTCAACCCCAGGAGTCCTCTATCTCAATTCCTCACCGTGGGAGCTCAGACAGGTGGGAAGAGTATGGCTCAGTGTCCTCGATTAGTTGTGCCCCTTAGTAGGAGGGGTCACATCCATCAGTCTAACTTGCTCTCTTAAGACCAAAAACTTCCATTTTGGCAAAGCCTTGGTGAGAATATCTAGAATCTTCTCACTTGTTCATATGTGATGGAGTCGAATGACTCCTCTCTGTACCATATAATGAATGAAGTGGTATCATATCTCTATGTGCTTGGACTTGTCATGGAACATGAGATTCTCTTCCAAATGGATCCCACTCTTGTTGTTCCAATATATCACTGTAGTGTCTAGGATCTGCTCAAATAGCTCTCCAAAGAGATTCCTCAACCAAAATGCTTCGCAGCTACCCATGCTAGTAGAAATATACTCTGCCTCAGTGTTACTCAATGCTATGAAATTTTGTTTCCTGATCATCCAAGGTATCATGACAGATCAAAGAATAAAACAACATCCTAACATGCTATTTATTTCGATAACATTTCCTGCCAAGTCAGCATTGGTGTATCCACGAAGTTGAACATCTCCGGAAGAGTATCTTAAACCAAGTGTAATCGTCCCCTAAAAATATCGCAAAATGTGTTTGGTAGTGATTCAATGTGCACAAAGAGGCTCGGTCATGAAATGACACAATGTGTTCACTACATAACATATGTCTGGATGAGTGTTTAAAAGTAACGTCAGAGCCCTAATCAATTGTCTATACTCGGATGGATTCGCCAAATTGGGTCCTACAAAGTCTCCACATAATGTCTTGAAGTTCATTTCCATCGGTATGGGTATGGACTTGCATTCCCTCATTCCAAATCTCTCCAACAGCGTCAGAACATATATTCCTTGTGAAAGGAAAATCTCATCGAGCCTTTGCCACACCTCAAGGACTAGAAAATAGTACATGATTCCAAGATCCTTCATCTCGAATTTAGAGGATAGATCCCACTTAAACTTGATCATCAATGACTCACTACTTATCAGGAATAGATCACCAACATATAAAACCAAAATCAGCGGCATACCTTGGACTACCTTGAAGTAGAGGTTGGGATCAACATTGCTTCTTGTGAATCCAAGCTTCACCAAATAACTGTCTATGCAGACGTACCATGCTCTTTGGGCTTGCTTCAATCCATACAATGCCTTCTTAAATCTACAAACATGTGTCTTTCGATCTCATACTTCAAATCCCTGTGGTTTTTCAATGTATACTTCTTCTTGTAGCATGCCATGGAGGAATGCGATGTTTATGTCCATCCGATGAAGGATCCATCCTTGACTTGCGGTAAGGGAAACTATTGAACGAATGTTTGTATATTGAGCCATAGGTGAAAATATATCATCATAATGTTCTCCCTCTTTCTAGGAGAATCCTTGAGCCACAAACCTCGCCTTGTATTTTTCAATGCTTCCATCAATTCCATGCTTAGTCTTGAATATACACTTCGAAGTTACCACAAATGTATCATTTGGTCTCAACACAACATCCCATACATCATTCTTCATAATAGATTCATATTCCTCGGCCATAGCATCTTTCTAAACTTGTTCTTTTACGGATTCTTTGAATGTGGAAGATTCGGCTTGAATCATAGTGCTCATGGCTGCAACATATCACTGGTACATGCATGGATTCTTCCTTTCTCTAAATGATGTTTGAATGGGCACATGACTATCAACATCCTAAAGAGTGTCACAGAGCCAAAGTGGTTTCTTCCTAGTAGGAGAGTTACTAGGAGGAGAATCTAAGGGATCCATGGGCTCCATGGAATCATCAACAATATGAATCTCAGATTCAGGCACAAACGATCCATCCAAGATATCCATATCACCACTCTTCTCGGGAGGAGGATATAGAAGAAGGTCTCTTGCTTTACCAAGAGCGACATATTCATCAAATGTAACATCCCTACTAATTTCAACCTTCCTTTGACCAAGAATATATATTATAAATGCTTTAGAATTTCCATAATACCCAGGAAACTTACCTTTTCTTCCTATCACATCCAATTTGTTCCTTTTGTCCTTCGGCATATGGAAATATAGAAGACATCCAAATATGAAGAGATGACTAGTGTTAGGCTTCAAACCTATATATACTTCTTCGAGAGTTTTGTTTTCCAAATCTTGATGAGGCACCCTATTTTGAACATATACGGAACCATGTGAAGCTTTGGCCCAAAGAAATTTAGGAAACTTTTGATCAAGGAACATCGCTCGAGTGGTTTCTACTATAGACCTACTCTTCATTTTATCTAGACCATTTTGTTGGGGAGTATATGGAATAATTGTTTCCTTCTTGATACCTTCCTTTTTGCAAAAGTTAATGAATCTATTTGACATTTATTCTCCACCATTATTGAACCTAAATATTTTGATCTTCTTCCCTATTTGTTAGGTCCCTATAATACTAGTGATTCCCCCATTACTATTGTCACTGTATCCGTTATTGTTATTATTGTGCCCCTATTGTCCCCATATTGTTATTAGTGTGCCCCATATAAAGCCACTATTGTTATTGTTGTGCCCTTATGTTATTACTATTTGTCGACTTGATTATATAATGACCCCTTAGACTCCTATATATAGAAGGGAGGTTTAGTCATTTGTACCATCCAAGAATTGTTCATTTGTAACAATATAAACTTTGAAACGGGAACTATAAACTCAAAACGGGAACTCTGTCCAAAAAAACCTCGTAAAAACATAAAGAACAGTGCTAAAAATGAAAGGTGTTGATGCTGGAATAACACCTTTTTTTTCTAGGGTAAATTTTCAACATGTTTTAAAAATGGCAGTGAAAACCAATTTTTTGTGCAAAAATTGTCATAAAAACACCCTTAAAATGAAAAGTGTTGATGTTCGAATAACACTTTTTTTCAATGGCATAAAAAAAATTCAAGTTTTGGATTTAAGACCTCAGTGGTTAATATCTTGTAACTTAGAAATCGGAGAACCCACAATAAAAACCATTATTCCATCAACGTTTCAAATCCCAACAGGGATCCATCATGAGGACTATTTTGAATGTTGATAGTAGAAGAGCTCAAGTTGTTTTATTTTTCTTTTTTCAAATGTTGATTACTTAAAAAAACAAATATAAAAATATATATAAAAAAGACAAAAAAAAAATGTTAAAAAAAATTATCTCATAAACCATAAAAGAATAGGGGAAAAAAATAAAAATTTTAAAAATATATATAAAATTAACTAAGTAAGAATAGAAAAATTAAAAAAAAATTAACAAAAGCAAGAAAAAAAACATAAAAAAAAAAATTAAAAACAAACTAGATTAAAAAAAAAATAGAAAATTAACAAACAAAAAATTAAAAAGTAGTAAAATTAATATTAAAAGCATAAAACCTAAAAAAAAAAAAAACTCAAATATATAAAAAAATATATATATATATATATGATATATATATATATATATATATATATATATATATATATATATATATATATATATATATATATATATATATATATCTTTTCAAATTTAAAAAAAAAATCAAAAAGCATTTAAAGTTTAAAAAAATATGTATTTTTGATAAATAAAAAAAAAAAAATTATTAAGCCCCAACTCTTTTATTTAAAAACAAAAAAAATTAAAAATTAAAAATTTTAGACTTTTTTTTTAAACAATTTTTTTTTATTAAAAAAAAAATTAACAATTTTTTTTTAAACATTTTTTTTTAATTTAAAAAAAATAAATTATTTTTTTAAACAATTTTTTTTTATTTAAAAAAAAAATTAACAATTTATTTAAACAATTTCTTTTTATTTAAAAAAAATTAAATTATTCTTTTGAACATTTTTTTTTATTTAAAAAAAAAAAATTACCCCAACCGGCCATGGTGGCACGGCCTTGGGGGGAGGGGTCTGCATGGGTGGAGGGTCTGCATGTAGACCCCTCTGCCCAAGGTCGTGCCACCATGGGTGGCCAGGGACAGAAGAGGCGATTCCACCACAGGCTACTTGGGGGCAAAGAGGCAATTCCCCTCTGCCTAGGGTCGCAGCACCACGGGCGGATGGAGGGCAGAGAGGCGATTCCGGGAATCGCCTCTCCGCCGCCCTGCCGCCCGTGGTGGCGTGGCCCTAGGCAGAAGGGTCTACATGTAGACCCTCCACCCAGGGTCGCGCCACCACGGGCGGCCGGGTGGCGCAGGGTAAATTTGTTTATTTTTTTTAAATAAAAGAAAACTGTTTAAAAAATAAATTAATTTTATTTTTTTGAAACAGAAAAAAAATTGTCTAAAAAAAATTTGTTATTTTTTTTTTTTTAAATACAAAAAAAATTGTCTAATTATTATTATTATTTTTTAAATAAAAATATATTGTTTAAATTTATTTTTTTTAATTTTTAAATTTTAATTTTTTTTGTTTTAAAATAAAAGAGCTAGGGCTTAATATTTTTAAAAAAAATCAAAAATACATATTTTTTTTAAACTTTAAATGTTTTTTGATTGATTGATTTATTTATTTTTTAATTTGAAAAGATATATATATTTTTGAAATTTTCATATCTTTTTGTTTTTTTTTTAATAATTTTAGTTTATTTTTGTTATTTTAGTTTTTTTTTTTAATGTTGTTAAAATTAATTTTACTAGTTTTTTAATTTAATTTAATTTATTTTTATTTTATTTTATTTTATTTTTTTCTATTTTTACTTAATTTTATATATATTTTTTAAATTTTGTTTTTTTTTTCGCAACTCTTTTATGGTTTATGAGATAATTTTTTTAACTTTTTTTTTATTTATTTTTTTTCTTTTTTATATTTACTTTTATATTTGTTTTTTTAAGTAATTAACATTTAAAAAAAAAACAACTGGAAAATTCGTTAAGTAATAATAATTTCAAAAAAAATTGGACATAATAAATTTTAAAGTGTGAAAAGTAAGTCATCTAAAAAAAGGTATGTTGCATCAACACGTTGCATCAACACGTTTCAAAATTAATATAAAAATCACTAACATTTAAAAACAAATATCTATATTTGATGCATAAGAAAATTTAAAGTGTAAAAAATATGCTCCAAAAAAAAAGAAGTGTATTTTGCATCACCACTTTTCAAAATCGGGTCACGTTTTTACTACCCCTACGAAATGGGTAATCGTATCGGTTATTTAAAGTGCCAAAAACTATGCTCTAAAACAAATATTTGTGTTCTACATCGCCCCTTTTCAAAATCGGGTCATTTTTTGGCTATCTCTACGAAACGAGTAACAGTATCAGTTCCCGTTTCAAAGTTTACGTTGTTTTGTGTAATGAAATGGAGGTTGCCCCCTCGAAGAGGCTGAATTCTAAGGAGTTGATCTATATTTTCTATCTTTTTGTGAGTTGGTTTACTAACACTATTTGATTTTCAACCAATGCTTTGAAATCATTAAATGTTTCAAAGGTTTCATCCTTATTCTTCAAAAAGTATATCCATGTCTTCCTTGAAAAGTCATCAATGAATGTGATGTAGTAGAGATATCCACTAATAGAGTGCACAACCATCAGTCCACATATGTTGGAATGAATGAGATGGAGTATGTCATTGGTCTTGTTTTCACTAGAGGGGAATGGTCGCCTAGTAATTTTTCCACTAGCACATCCCGAACATACTCCATCTTGTTGATCTTCCACCTTTGGAATCCCTAATTCCAAGTTCTCCAATTTCGGAAGAGCATCATAATGAAGATGAGCCAACCTTTGGTGCCATAATCTACTTAGATGATTTGTATTATGAACCAATGGTAATAGTGGCATTCAAGTGACCTTGTAGAGTCCTTCATATCTTATTCTGAGAGAGAATGCATCTTTCATAGGTGATCCAATGGGCCAAATAAGAAATTTTCCCTTGATGAAGGAAACCCTCATCCCTTTGGTTTCCAAGGAAGATATTGATACCAAATTATTCTCTAACCTAGACACATACATTAGATCATGTAGTACAATAGATTCCCCAAAATTTGAATGAAATTTGATGGATCCAAAACCTTTAATGGGATGATTGGCGATGTCTCCAAGAGTGATCTTCAAATTTGACTCCCTCTCTACCAAGTTAGAGAGAACTTCTTTGTAACCAGAGAAGTGATGAGTGGCCCCACTATCAACCAACCATGTATCCCATGAATGTAGAGGAGATGAACTAGTAAGAGCAGAAATAAGAATATATTCAGATTGATTTGCAACATTAATTTCATCCTTCGAGAATTTTGAATTATTTTGTGGATGACGATATTCTTCATGGTCACTTGGAGCATCTCTTATTCTTCTATCACTTCTCCCATTGCGGTCATTTCTTCAGAAATTTATCCTTGTTGGATCATTGAACCTGTTGTTGTTGCTTCGAGTATTATATCGTGGTCCATTGTTCTTTTCAGGGAGATATCGAGCATAGTTCCCTTTCTTATGATAATTGTAGCATTGAATGTTCACATATTCCTTTCTTCCACCATAATTTTGAGGAGGAGGCTTTCTTGAATTTGATGGACCTCATTTCCCTTTCTTCTTCTTCTTTTCATGAGCAATGTGTGTAGCAGGTTCTCCTTCTTCATGATTTTGAATCCTTCCTCTTCTTATCATCCTTTAGTCTTCTTTAGTGAGCTTTCCAACAATTTCATCAAATCAAGGGAGGAAATTTGTGTTTCTTATAGTAGTGATTAATGTTTCCCAAAGAGAGGGGAGACATCTTAGAGTCATGAACACCAGCTCCCTGTCCGACACATTGTCTCCAACTCTTAGCAATTGATCTTAACATGAGAGATCCTCATTATGTAGGATTGTATGGACTCTTCTTTATTCATCTTGGTGTCCTTGAGTTGATATTTCAATGTTAGGATTTCATTCAAATTGTTGACGTAAATCATGCTAGCTACCTTACCATACATGTCTTTAGACCTTCTCAAGTTTCCAACATATGCAAGTAGATTATCTTGTAAACCATCAGCTATAATTTGTTTTGCTTTCAACTCACATTTCTTGTGCTTGTTCTTGGGAGCAGCAGATGCATTCTCTGGAGGGTCAGGTACCTTTCATTGAATGTAGTCAAAAGGAGGTTGCCCCCTC
Organism: Pinus tabuliformis; assembly: GCA_031772625.1. Lineage (NCBI taxonomy): Eukaryota > Viridiplantae > Streptophyta > Pinopsida > Pinales > Pinaceae > Pinus > Pinus tabuliformis. The sequence goes on along the minus strand of CM062816.1, from coordinate 889,520,833 downwards.
AAAGAGGCTGAATTCTGAGGCATTGATCTATCTTTTCTATCTTTTTGTGAGCTGGTTTCCTAACATTTGGTATTAGAGCTTTGGATTCTAGGGTTTCGCTGCTCCAAACATGTCATCGTGGCATTTTCGCTATAACCTTTTTTTTGCAACGTTTTCAGAAGCTAAAAAAAAACACATTTAAGCTGAAATCATTTTGAACTTCAGGTCCAAATTTTAGAGCTTGTCTTGCTGGTTTTTCGGAGATATGATCTACAGAAGTTAGGGTTTTTGTAGACTCTCGAATTACATTCCAAATAGGTGACTTGGGGTCAATTGTAATAACCTTTTTTCTGAGAATCAGATTGAAATTTCGTAAGAAGTTTCAGAAAGAGGACGGCCTGTAGTTTTCTGTATATCAATTTCAGGTACTAAGGTTGCAACAATGACACGTGGTACTTCATACAAGTTCGCTCTATTGAACTAGTCTATAATCAGGTCACCTTGGGAGATTTGGCATAACTCTTCCTTGAAGAATCCAATCTTGATAAGACTTGTGGGGTTATAAATAGGACTCAAAGGGCTACTGCAGGATGCAATTTCAGATATTCGAGATCCACAGTTACATATATACAACAAATTCAATATCAAGCTCTTACAAAGTGAAAAAAAGGTGTGTAGTTTTTTTAAAATTTTGCACAAGATTGGTTTGAAAAATTAGTTTGAAGGAATTCAAAAGATCTAGTGAAGAATTATTAGCACTACTTGATGCCCCGAAGAAAGAAAATGGAAACACCTAGTAAGAAACCTGAAATCTCTAGCATGACTCGTGAAGAAGAGGAAGATATGCAACATGATATATCAAAATTACAAGACCAAGTACAACAAATTTCACTGTCACAAAAGGTAACTGAAGCCAAGATGAATGGCGTGGAAGCTAATATGAATGGCATGCAAGTTAAGATGGATGGCATGGAAGCTAAGATGGATGGCATGGAAGCAAATATGAATGGCATGCAAGTTAAGATGGATGGCGTGGAAGCTAAGATGAATGGCATGGACGCTAAGATGGAAGAATTGAAGATAAATTTGAATAAGTTGCTATAAGAAATGGTTACAAATGGTGAAAGGGTAGTAGAGGAAACTCATGATGAGAACAAAAGAAATGTTAATCATGATTTCATAGACTCTAATGTTGGATTGAAGACCCACCATGTTTCAAAAATTGATATGAGGATGTTTGATGGCAAGGATCCCAGAACATGGATACTATAGATGGAGCAATTTTTTAATGTCCATAATGTGAAAAACACACAAAAGGTACGTATTGCAACTTTATATTTGGAACCAAATCAGTTTGTATGGTATCGATGGCTTTGCTCTCGTAAACAAATTGTCACTTGGGAAATTTTTATGGAAGAAATGATAGCAATGAGGATACAAAAAGAAACACCTTTTTTAGCTAATTGATAAATCTCAAACAAAAGGGTTCAACAATGGAGCACATTGAGGACTTCCAAAAATTGAACATAAGGGTAAAAGAAATTCCAGAGGAGCATAGGATTTATGTGTTCATACAGACTTTAAAGGATAATATCCAGCATGAGGTTCGCCTTTGGGAACCTGATTCATTGGAGAAGGCATTTAGGTTAGCAAGAAAAATGGAAAGAAAAATTATGGCAACCAAGAAGCCTACCACTCACAACTATAAAGATGGAAGTGTTGTTACCCCTAGCCTTCCAAAACCTACAAGGTTGACACCACAACAATTGGAAGAAAAAAGAGCGAAAGGGTTTTGTTACAATTGTGATAGAAAATACACTAAAGGTCATAAGTGTGCTGAGAAGAAATTATTCTACACAGATTGTGAAGAGGAGGAAGAAAAGGAACAAGAATGTCAAAAGAAGAGGATATACTCCAGGAACAAATCCTAGATAAAGAAGAAATGAATCCGACCATATCTTGCAATGCATTGGCTAGAATTACCACTCCTGAAAGTATCAAGATAGAAGGACATATCAAGAAGAAAAAGGTAACAATGTTGGTTTATTCGAGCAGTAACCATAATTTTATTCATTGTAAGATAGCCAAGGAATTGAATTGCTTCCTATATCTAGCACCAGAGTGTCAAGTGATGGTTGCAAGTGAAGGAACCATAAATTGCTCTGGAAAGTGCCATAATATCAAGCTATCCATGGGAGAATATGTATTGAATAGCCCAATGCTTTCCATTCCAATGGGTGGTGCTGATGTTGTACTAGGAGTCCAATGGCTACAATCCTTGTGTACAATAGCTTTTAATTTTCAAGAACTTTTCATGAAATTTTGTGTGGAAGGAAAGGAAGTTGAATTAATGGGTATTGCAGGGAAACCGGGAAAGATAATCAGCTCTAACGGTATGAAAAAGCTTCTAAAGAAGGAACAATGAGGTTTAATTTCACAATTATGTTCACTAGAGGTTCCCACATCGAAATCATCTATTTCTCCAAATCTCCAAAAAGTCTTGGACAATCATTCCAAGGTATTTGAGACTCCCAAAGGTCTCAAACCTATTCATGATCATGATCATGATCATGCTCTTCATTTGATTCCAGGAAGTGTTCCTCCAAACATCAAGCCATACAGATATCCCTATGCTCAAAAGAGTGAAATTGAACGTATGGTTGCAGAAATGCTAGAGGCTAGTATAATTCAACCTAGTCAAAGTTCTTTCTCTGCTCCAGTAGTATTGGTGCACCAGCAGGATGGATCATGGCATATGTGTCCAGATTATAGGGAGCTCAAAAAGCTCACTATTAAAGATAAATTTCCCATTCCTATCATTGATGAATTATTGGATGAATTGCATGGATCAATTACTTATCCAAGTTGGATCTACGTTTAGGATATCATCAAATCAGAATGAAGACTGAAGACATTCTGAAAACAACATTTAGAACTCATGAGGGTCATTATGAATTTTTGGTCAGGCCTTTTGGCCTTACCAATGCACCTTCTACATTTCAAGGTTTGATGAATTCCATTTTCAAACCCTTCCTTAGAAAATTTGTGTTAGTATTTTTTGATGATATATTAATCTACAACAAGTCTTGGAAGGATCATGTTGAACATGTTGACAGGGTGCTCAAACTATTGGAGGAGAAACACTTATATGAAAAAAGCTCCAAATGTTTCTTTCGAGTACAAGAGGTGGAATATCTGGGTCATATTGTATCTCATGAAGGTGTTAAGGTAGACCCTAGCAAAATTAAAGCAATTAAGGAATGGAAAATCCCCACATCCATAAAGCATTTGCGAGGATTTCTTAGGTTGACAGGGTATTATCGCAATTTTGTTAAGAATTATGGGAGAATAGCAGCACCTCTAACAACATTATTGAAGAAAGATGCATTTTCATGGACTCCAGAAGCAACAAAGGCCTTCGAACATATTAAAGAGGAAATGTGACAAGCAATGGTCTTATCTATGCCGGACTTCACAAAAACCTTTATTGTGGAATGTTATGCTTCGGGAAATGGAATTGGTGCTGTTTTAATGCAAGATGAAAGACCCATTGCTTTCGAAAGTCATCCAATCAAAGGAAAGTATTTACACAGATCTATTTATGAGAAGGAAACATTGGCAACACTACATGCACTTAAGAAATGGCGACCCTACCTAATGGGAAGACACATCAAGGTAAAAATGGATCATGATAGTCTTAAATACTTTTTAGAACAAAGATTATCCTATGAATAGCAACAAAAATGGGTCACAAAGATGTTGGGTTCTGACTTTGAAATCATCTACAAAAAAGGGAAGCAAAATGTTGTGGCAGATGCGCTCTCAAGAAAGGATGAGGATGTGGAAGCATTGCTGTGTGCCATTTCTATTATCCAACTAGATTGGATAAATGAAGTAAGAGATGAATGGAAGAATGATGAAGAAGTGTGGGCACTCATTCAAAAGCTACAACAAGGTCCCAGTACATCTGATACTTTTAGCTACAAAAATGATTTGTTATGGTACAAAGATCGCTTATACCTATGTAAGAATTCCCAACTCAATCAAAATATTCTTATGGAATTTCACACTTCTCCCTGAGGAGGGCACTCAGGATTTTTAACAACATACCACAAGGTTAAGAAGGAATTTTTTTGGGATGGCCTTAAATCAGATATTCAAAAGTTTGTGGTGGAATGTTTGGTTTACCAACAAAATAAAGTTGAAACAATTAAGACCCCAGGTCTATTACAACCTTTATCCATTCCAAGCCAACATTGGGAGGAGGTTTCAATGGATTTTATCACAGGTTTACCCAAGTCCGAAGGAAAGAGTGTCATCATGGTGGTAGTTGACAAACTTACCAAGTATTCACACTTTTGTGCATTATTGCATCCATTTCAAGCCAGTACAATTTCTACTGCATTTATGGAAACAATTCAAAAGATACATGGAAACCCAAAGATTATTGTAAGCGACAGAGATCCCATTTTCACTAGAAATTTTTGGACATAATTATTTCTTGTCTCGATACTCATTTAGATCATAGCTCATCTTATCGTCCTCAATCTGATGTGCGAATTGAGATAGTAAACAAATGTTTGGAAGGATATATTTTTTGCTTTGTATCTAATAAACAGACGAAATGGTTCAAATGGTTACCTTTGGCTAAATGGTGGTATAACACATCCTTCAATACTGCAGCAAAAATGACCCCATTTATGGCACTTTATGGATATCATCCACCATCCATCACAACATATTTAAGAGAAAATTCTAAGGTTCAAGCAATGGAACATCACATCGAGCATCAACAACAAGTTCTCCACCTCTTAAAGGATAACCTCACATTGGCGTAGAATAGAATGAACCAACAGGAAGATCAACATCGCAACGAAAGAAGTTCTTATGTAGGTGACTGGGTATTCCTACGGCTACAACCATATAAACAAATGTCCATCAAGAAAGCTAAGAAGGATAATAAATTATCACCAAAGTATTATGGTACGTACCAGGTGTTGCAAATGATTGGTACTATGGCATACAAATTGGAGCTTCTTGCAGCTTCCCGAGTGCATCCAGTTTTCCATGTTTCATGTTTAAAGAAGGTTATAGGTGACAAGATCCCAGTTCAAACAATGTTGCCAGAACTTGACGAGAAAGGAAAAATCATATTGGAACCAGAAGAAGTCTCAGAAATAAGAACTTGACAGCTACGAAATCAATCAATTTCGAAGTATCTCATAAAGTGGAAGAACTTATCCACTGAAGATTCCACATGGAAGGATGTGAATTTTATACAGAAGCATCCATAACTACTCAAGCGTTGAGGAAAACACCTTTTGGAAGGAGAGGGGCATGTTAGGTCCCTATAATACTAGTGATTCCCCCATTACTATTGTCATTGTATCCCTTATTGTTATTATTGTGAATCTATTGTCCCCGTATTGTTATTAGTGTACCCCATAGAAACCCACTATTGTTATTGTTGTGCCCTTATGTTATTACTGTTATGTCAGCTTGATTATATTGTGACCCCTTAGACTCCTATATATGGAAGGGAGGTTTAGTCATTTGTATCATCCAATAATTGTTCATTTGTGTAATTTAAAGGAGGTTGCCCCCTCGAAGAGGCTGAATTCTAAGGCGTTGATTATCTTTTTTATCTTTTTGTGAGCTGGTTTCCTAACATTGTTTGATTTTCAACCAATGCTTTGAACTCATTAAGTGTTTCAAAGGCTTCATCCTTATTCTTCAAAAAATATATCCATGTCTTTCTTAAAAAGTCATCAATGAATGTGATGTAGTAGAGATATCCACTAATGGAGTGCACGACCATCGGTCAACATATGTTGGAATGAATGAGATGGAGGATATTAGTGGTCTTGTTTTCACTAGAGGGGAATGGTCCCCTAGTAATTTTTCCACAAGCCCATCCCAAACATACTCCATCATGTTGATCTTCCACCTTTGTAATCCCTGAGACCAAGTTCTCCAATTTCAGAAGAGCATCATAATGAAGATGAGCCAACCTTTGGTGCCATAATTTACTTAGATGATTTGTATTATGAACCAATGGTAATAGTGGCATTCAAGTGACCTTGTAGAGTCCTTCATATCTTATTCCCAGAGTGAATGCATATTTCATAGGTGATCCAATGGGCCAAATAAGAAATTTTCCCCTGATGAAGGAAACCCTCATCCCTTTGATTTCCAAGGCAGAGATTGATACCAAATTATTCTCTAACCTAGACACATACATTACATCATGTAGTACAATAGATTCCCCAAAATTCGAATGAAATTTCATAGATCCAAATCCTTTAATGGGATGAGTGGAGTTGTCTCCAAGAATGATCTTCAAATTTGACTCCCTCTCTACCAAGTTAGGGAGAACTTCTTTGTAACCATAGAAGTGATGAGTGGCACCACTATCAACCAACCAAGTATCCCATGAATGTAGAGGATATGAACTAGTAAGAGCGGAAATAAGAATATATTCATATTGATTTGCAACATTAATTTCATCCCTGGATAATTTTGACTTATTTTGTGGATGACGATCTTCTTCATGGTCACTTGGAGCATCCCTTATTCTTCTATCACTTCTCCCATTGCTGTCATTTCTTTGGGCATTTATCCTTCTTTGATCATTGAACCTATTGTTGTTGCTTCGAGTATTATATCATGGTCCATTGTTCTTTTCAGGGAAATATCGAGCATAATTCACTTTCTTATGAAAATTGCAGCATTGAATACTCACATATTCCTTTCTTCCACCATAATTTTGAGAGGAGGCTTTCTTGAATTTGATGGGCCTCCTTTCTCTTTCTTCTTCTTCTTGTCATGAGTGATTTTTGTAGCGGGTTCTCCTTCTTTGTGCTTTTGAATCCTTCCTCTTCCTATCATCCTTTACTCTTATTTAGTGAGCTTTCCAACAATTTCATCAAATCAAGGGAGGAAATTTGTGTTTCCTATAGTAGTGATGAATGTTTCCCAAATAGAGGGGAGACATCTTAGAGTCACAAACACCAATTCCCTATCTGACACATCGTCTCCAACTCTTAGCCATTTATATCTAACATGAGAGATCCTCATTATGTAGGATTGTATGGACTCTTCTTTATTCATCTTGGTGTCCTTGAGTTGATATTTCAAGGTTAGGATTTAATTCAAATTATTGACCTCAAACATGCTAGCTACCTCATCATACATGTCTTTAGACCTTCTCAAGTTTCCAACATATGCACGTATATTATCTTGCAAACCATCAACTATAATTTGTTCTGCTTTCAACTCACCTTTCTTGTGCTTGTTCTTGGGAGCAGTGGATGCATTCTCTAGAGGCTCAGGTACCTTTCCTTGAATGTAGTTCAAAACATCATTGTTCTCAGCAATGATCTCCAACCTAACTTTCCATGCAACAAAATTAGATGAGTCACCCATCTTCTCATCACTCTTGAAGTAGGAATTCATCTTGACTTTGACTAGATCAGTTCTTTCAACTTTCCAAAGATGAGTGCTTCAAGGCTTGTCTCCTTTTGGGCTTGTCCTTCACCTTAGCTCTGATACCATGTTAAATTTTCATATTGTTCTATGTTGTATCAATTACTTTAGCCCAATTCCAAGCTTCAATTAGTGATATTAGCAATATTTCCAATTACAATCCATTCATCAACATTAATTGAAGATAGAACAATATATGCAATGAGATGGAATACAATCAACACATCAACAAGAGACACCATATTTGGTCAAAGACCAGGGAAAAACGCCACTATGGGGAAACCCTTTGAAATTCTTCTTCTATTAGATTGTCATAAAATGTTCAACATAAAGTACAAAGATCCCAATAGAATATGATTAGAAATACAACCCAAAAACTTTAGAAACCAGTTTACAGTAGCTAAATTTATTAGAGACACTTGATTTAAACTTCAGACAACTTCAAAAAACTACGAAGGATGGTGAACTGTAGTCAAACCCCTAGACGCTCCCTTCAAGTTAGCATGATATCAATTATAGATTATTGGATGTTGTCTTGACTGGAGCATGCCAGCATCTAGGGATGAAATTTCCTAGTTCTGTACCAACGTTCGGAGAAGAAACCCTAATTTCGTGCTAGCTTTATATCTAAGACTTCTGACCTCTGTATGACCTTTTCCTTCACCAATGTACCGAACCAAATCAGATAAAAGAGAAGGAGATGCTTGATGTTGTGATATCCAAATGAGATTGGAAGTCACTTGTACTTATAAGCTTTTATGGGTGTCCAACATTGTCCATTTGATGTTGAGGCCGACCTGACCAAGTGTGCATGAGAGTGAAGTCGACCTGATCCAATATCCTTGATTGGGTGGACAAAATCAAAAACCAACTTCTTATTATCCAAACGAGGTGATATTTAGGTTGATTTTAGTCCTCTTGGAAAGAGGAACTCAATGCCATTATCATATCCATCAAATGAATAGTCCAAAGTGGAATTTGACCGCAATTGCAAATTTTTAAGAATGGGGGGGATGGACATAGGGATGTGGGAAGGAAAGAGAGAGAAAGGGGAAGGACAAGAGAGAATAATTGAGAGAGAGGAGGGGAAAGGTAGGGAGGGCTAGATGGATTTGGAGGGGGAGAGAGAGGGAGGGAAGAAGAAATACATGAATATAGAAAGGTGGAGAAAGAGAGAGGGTGACAAGGGAGAGGCAAAGAGAGAGTAAGGGAGAGAGGAAAGTATGAGGGTGGAGAGAGAGATATATAATGAGATATAGATAGTTATGGAAAGAGAGTGTGTAAGTTTGGGGGTTGAGATAGAGAGATAAAAAGTGAGAGACAAAGAGAGATAGAGATATAGATGGGGGGGAGAGAGGGAAGAAGAGAGAGACAGAGAGAGGGATTGAGGCAAAGATAGATATATATGGATAGAGAGAGTGTGTGTTGGAGGGGTGAGATAGATCGAAAAATAAGGAAAGATGGAGGGATATTTTAATATATATGGTGGGGGAAGAGAGAGACGACTTGATAAAGAGAAGCAGAGAGGGAGGGTGAGAAAGAGAGGAAAGTGAGTCACAAGGGAGAGATGGGGAGAAGAGAAAGTGAGAGATAAGGAGACAATGATGGAGTGCGGAGAGAAGGGGCGAGGGAGAAGGAGATATGGAACTAGATAATGATAGAAATAAATATGAGAGAGAGAGAGAGAGAGACCGAAAGGTGGGAGATAAAGGGAGAAATAGGAAGGAAAAACAGAGAGAGCTTGAGTGAGAGAACGAGAGAGGGAGGGAGAGAGATATGTAGCCTAGTACATGGGAGATGTTGGAGTGCCTCTAAGTGAGTGCAAATATTTAAATCTTGGCTCAATTAATAATATAATGTTAAAAGTAATAAAAATAAGAAAATTCAATTTGTTATATTGTAATTTATTTTTGCAAGGGAGCTTAGTCCCTCCAACTTAAGTTAGAACTTATGCTCTCGGAAAATATGCGTAAATAATTATAACTTACATTGGTCAATGCTAAATTAATAGTGGTCAATAGACAAATCATCCTATTCTTGATTTGGAAAGAACTAATAAATTGAGATATGAAGTGATAAGTAAATTCCTTGCTCAGGCAAAAGAACTTGCCTAAACTTACATTTTTACTCCTACATAAGTGCTTAGAAAGACATAAATAATGATGGGAAGTAACAATTGGTAAGTATATTTATTTACATCTTATTCCTATCCATTTGTTATGCAAATACTTGGTTAAATTATATTGGTGGGATATAATCCATAGTAAATATATTATTTACTTGAGCATAAGCTATTTTTGAGGATTTTATTTCTAGACGATTTTCTTGCAAATATTAAGAATAAAAAATCACTACAAAAATATATAAATATTATGCATGAATATTTCAATCATATCCAATTATGCCATAAAATATTTAAGGAAATTAATAGGTGATTTTAGAGATATTTGCAATTCAATCATTTTTAATATGAAGTTGACATACAAAAATATATATATATATATATATATATATATATATATATATATATATATATATATATATATATATATATAAGATGGAGTTGACATGCACCACTATATATATAATATTGCATGTCAACTCTCTCTCTCTCTCTCTCTCTCTCTCTCTCTCTATACACTATGGAGTTGACATGCAACATATATATATATATATATATATATATATATAGTTATACATGCAACATATATATATATATATATATATATCATTTAAAAAAGTATATAGCACACGCATAGTGAGAGATACGTGAATTTATGTTTTTTATTTCCAAATATCATTGGGGAATGTCTTAACATTTTAATGTGTAAAATGTGAATCATCATATATATATATATATATATATATATAAAGAGAGAATTCCTATTTCATTCATAGTTTTTTTTTATAAATATTTATTATTCATTCAATTTTTAATATGAAGTTTACATGGAAATTTTAAAATATTGATAACAAAAACAATATTTTATATAGAGAGAGTCCTATGGATATATATTTTCTACTTCCAAATATGATTAGGGTATGTATTTTCATGTGTAGAATGTGAATCCTAAATAAGATATTTCAATTTCATATATATGGATAGATAATTCTTGTTTCATTAATACATTTTTTTTTTCAAGGAAGCTTTATAATTCATTTAATTTATAATATGGAGTTGACATGTAACACTTTAAATATTTATAACAAAAATAAATATATATAGAGACTATTTTATGAGTATATGTTTTCTACTTCCAAATAGGATTGGTGCATGTGTTAACATTTTAGTGTGTCCAATGTAAAGTATAAATAAAATATTCCAATATATATATATATATAACATTTTATTAGTTTTAAAAAGTTTAATATGAATTTTATATATAAAGAGATCAAATTTTTATTTAATTAATAGGTTTTCAAAGAAGATTGGTAATTCTTTCATTTTCTGATACGAAATTTACCTATAAAATTTTAAATATTAATAACAAAATTTATAATTATAATTATATATATCACATTTTAAAATGTGTTTCGCTGTCAAAACATTTTTGTAAGTTTTGCTTTCAAAAAAAGGTTTGCATCTTGAGATATTTGATCCCTCTCGAAGCTTGGTAGATACAAAGTTAAGATGGATCCAGGTCTATGCATGGAGCTAGGTTACACTTTTTGGAAAAGCGACAATGCATTTCAGCGGAAAAAGGGAGCTCGATCGAGCAATCTTTAAGTGCTCGATTGAGAAATATTTAAGCACTCAATTGATCTGCTTGAGGGCTTAGAGATAAATTTATTGAGTGTTTAAACAAACCATTGATCGAGCTCCTATGTAAACCAAGTTAACACAGGAGCTCGATTGAGCCTCTATTCGTCATTAAAAGTTGTGGTCTCGGTGTGCGCAAGCTATTTTGTGCAACCATGAAGCAAAAAAGTGCTCGAACTAGGGTTTGAGAGCTTGACTGAGGGTTTGGGGGCTCGACTAAGATGGAGGAGCTTGATACAACTACAAAAAGACCTTAACAATGCCCCTGAAGATCAAACCAACCACCATTTGGAGGCGAATAATTTTTAATAACAAATATAGTATAATTAATTTTAAAAAATTAATTACTTAAATAAAATATTATCTAAGTTAAAAGTCCAAAAAAAAGAAATTTTTTTATTTAATTAAAGTTAATTAACCATATTTAATTATATATAATACAAAACTATATAACATGATTGTAACATACCTCAATTTCATATAACATATCTCAATTTTACAATTTCATATAACATATCTCAATTTTACAAGAATTTTTTTTTTCCTTCAAAATTATAATTGTACATACATTAAAATCACTGTCTACTTTACTTCCTCATACACACTCTTATTGTATGTTGTAAGGTTATTGTATGTTGTAAGGTTAATATAGTTGCATGATTGGTATGGTCATCTTACTCTTATTGTATGTTGTAAGGTTAATATAGTTGCATGATTGGTCATCTTATTGTAAGAGGTCTAGGTGTTTTTTTGTTGTTTTTATGCCATGTTTCTAAGGTATAACTAAGATGCCTCCTTGAATGATTAATTTAAATCCACCTAAGATGGCTTCCTTTACTTGAATAAAGTATATTCCTTGTTGAAAATCACTGTCTACTTTACTTCCTCATACACACTCTTATTGTATGTTGTAAGGTTATTGTATGTTGTCCTCATACACACTCTTATTGTATGTTGTAAGGTTAATATAGTTGCATGATTGGTATGGTCATCTTACTCTTATTGTATGTTGTAAGGTTAATATAGTTGCATGATTGGTCATCTTTTTGTTGTTTTTATGCCATGTTTCTAAGGTATAACTAAGATGCCTCCTTGAATGATTAATTTAAATCCACCTAAGATGGCTTCCTTTACTTGAATAAAGTATATTCCTTGTTGAAGGTTTACCTTATGAATTATTTGTATTTATGTAATTATTCATATACAATTGACAAATCTTTCCTTTTATATGTTTTATAGGTAACAAGGACCAAGGTAATATAATTGTTTATTATAAGTTTGAACCAAAATCAATTTCAACTCAACCATTCATTTATTCCTTAGATGCCTTATGGTAAATAGATGGTAGTTTAAATTCCCATGTCTTGGAATTGACTTGGACATGTGGGATATATTGCTTTTAAGAAACCTCAGCATTGTGGCTTATGTGGCACTATATTTAGCTTCCATGTTAGTCCCTCCATGTGAACTTCACCTGGCGTAAGGTTCCACACGCACTACGAACGGTCTAGATTTATCGTTCAAATATAATGGTGCTCCTCATTTATGGTAACTCAAAACCCTTGTTCCATGGTTTGTAACACAATTTTTTCTTTGTAATTTTCTTTACGCATCTAGACAACAACTCTGCAGTTTAGCAAGTGTCTCAGCTCTTTTGAGCCCCATGTTCAATTCCTCCTAAGAGAATACTACAAAAGGCATTTGTAGACAAGGTTCCACCCAAAAAAGCTCAATGAACTTAGGTATTGTGTTTAAATTTTTTTCCCCTCTCGCTATTATTCTCCTTATTCATATTTTATTCCTTCGATGCGCATTTCGTTCCCATTTGTAAGCCTCTTTTCTGTTTTATCTAATTACATTTTGTTCACAAGACTGGTATATATTTAGAGCCTCCCTATCTACATTTCGACTAAAATTTCTAGGGTTTATAGCCATAATGATGAATACCCAGGTGCGTAGTTGATTTATTAAAATTCATGATAACTATTCTCCTTCTCATTTCCTTAGCGTCTATTAATTTTTTTCATATCTTTTGATTGCAGGTATAAGTGAGGACATTAGAATTTTTCTAGTTCTGATGCGTCATGAGGATATTGGGTAGGTAAGAAAATTATTTTTGTTTTGTTTCTATGTTTCCTAGAAAATAATAACCTTATGGTTTCCCATTTTTCTTTTTATATTTTTTTCTTTAGCTGTAGAACAAGGGTTCCGACTCTTGCGACCCTAAGGGTATTGACTACTTCCACATAGTAACGACAACCTTATGTCGATGGTGCCGAGTTTTTTTTTTTTTCTTACAAAATTGTGTGAATTTTTCCTATTATCAAAAACTTAGCTACGCTGATATGATTCATTTATGTGTATGGCTCTCACAAAGGGTCTAGAGAAAATGCACCCCAGTTTGCTCAGGTAACTAAATTTTATGCTTACACATCTTTGTTTCCTAGCATATATACAATATCCTTAACATTTACTATTTACAAGTTCTTGAAATACATTTTATTTTTCCAACCTAGGTATCGGTTCTTGGGTAAGGACGGGGCTTTCTTGCTACTAGGTAATGTTTCTCTTATTTGTTTTATTTTTCTTTATGTCTAGTCATTTTTGTAAAATAATCGAAAGCTTTAACGTCAGCTGATGCATTCTTATTTTCATGTAGGATGCTACAATTTTCTTCTTTCCAGAAACCCTTATCGGGTTGCCTCTATTTTTTTCTTAATTGCTATCTCCAAACCTACAAGTGTTTTGATGTAACTTCCTATTTACTATTATTTATTGTCAAGTTTTTTTTTATGGCTAGAAGCCTTGCCTTTAATGAAGTCTGAATTTCATTTTAAATTATATATATATAGATATATCTTTTTTCTTCACGGCTCCTACGAATAATCCCTACTAGAACTAAGTCTATATCTAGGCCTATTCTTTGTTGTGGTTCTCTTCTTCTAACTCCAGAATCAATTATACCTTTGATAAGAAAAACTTATCACAATAGAATAAGTTAATTAAATTTACTAAGTCAATTCAATAAAATTTACTAAACCTGTCCAATTATCTCACTCAGTTCTATGTATTCATTCCTTCTCTTCCGCTCTTCAAGAAGACCTCTTCCTTTGGGGATTAAATCCAATTTTTTATACTGGATACAACCCAATGTTTCATTTAATTACCTCTAGTAATATTTTACGAATTAAAAGCTAATTCATGGATGCATCTGAATTAAACGAGTAATAACTAATTCCTTTTACTACTACAATGATATCCCTCACTAATTTAAAATTACATGCATAAAAACAAAATAAATCCTATAACTAATGCCTGAACAATATAATTCTACTTGTACATTTCATCTTTTATTTGAATTTTAATATTATTACAAATTGAAAAAGACATACAACTGAACCAAGAACTTGCATCCCAATTTTTAACATGAATATCACACTATTCTAACACATAATTTGAACAATCAAATTCAACACTAAGGATTTGACATAATTTCATATAACCGTAATTGTTGTGTGGGAAATATTCAGAAACCAAGCATGCTCCACTCAACTATGAACTGCCTCCAATAGTTCTGCCTGAGCCAAGATATTCTTTCATTCAGGTTCAATAATCCCTTTGATTCCTAGGTGGCTTATTTTATATTTTTCCTTCCAAGCAGATTTTAGCAGCATATGGCTTTAAGGTTTACCAACATTTTGCTTAGGCCTTTTTGTTTTAGTTTTTTTTGCAAAAAAATATTCTTTTCTTTTTCTTTAAAGCATGCCTTTATCTCTCTCGGTGCTTTATTCCACCCCACTTAGTATTTTTCTCCAATTAAATGACTAAATATTTTTCTCCCATTATATTAATTTAATGTCTTTTTTTTTTAATTTTATCCTAGGGATTTTTAGGAGGCTTTTAAGGAAGGTCCATTATGTGGACTTGACCACCAACAACTTTTTCTAAGCTAGAAAGAAGTCTTCTAAGCTCTAGTGTTATTTCTAAATATTTCCAAGCAATTTATTTATTAACTCAAATACTAATAAAATAATTATATCATGCCATAAGTTTCATCATGGCTTCCATCGCCATTAAATCCAATAACAATTCAATGTCTAAAAATAGTAAATGTTTAAAAAGAAGAGTGATAGGGATGTTACATTCCCCAACGCCCTCCCCCCCCCGCCCCCTAATAAACATTGTCCTTGGTGTTTCCTCAATTCCATCTTTTCTTAAGATGGGAAGGAAATGCCTCTGAAATTTCTTCTTTCATTTGTACCAGAATCTCTTTAGTACTAAAGTGCTTGCACTTCAATTTATTTTGAGAAATTTCTCAGTTCCAGAGTAAAAGATACCCTTATCCTCATTTCATGAGAAGAATATTTCTTGTTTTCATACATGATAAACATGTGCTTCCAATTTTGATTCATGCATTCCACCAAATGATCATCCACATGAACCCAAACAAAACTATTCAAACTCACTCACAAGGGTCAACAACATCAATATATCAATGCATAATACAATAGGTCCATTAGTACATTTATTCATGACTTATGCTAGTGACATGGACATCTTTTAATGTGAAATTCAAAACATGGAATTTCCACTTTCCTTTCATATCACTTACACAGAGGAAATAATACTCAATGGAATACTTGCAACATTCTCTCTTATGTTGTTATTTGATACCATCACATCATTTATGCATTTGTCATCCATACTTAAGTATAGAACCTCAGATTATCTTTGCCACTTCCATGGCTGTTATATTATTGGAAATTATTCCATGGAGTGGATTTACTGAAGTCCATCTTAATTATTTTCCACTTGTTCCATACCTCTCCATAAGCCCACAAAAGTATGAGGAAATAAAAATAAGATATTCAAAATACCACTCATAGATCATTAAATGGATATCTTGACCTAGTCTAGTTTCATGGTCAAAATAACAAAATGTAACTTCAAAGATATAGCAAAGTTTTTATTTATTTATTTATTATTTGGAGATTATTTATGAATATTTATTAGCATCTGACTTCTGTATATAACCATGGAGTCTTTTCCCTTTACATTTTTATATGCATGGTTGTGTTAACACCCAAGATTTTAGTGTAAGTATTTTCATCAATTTTGGACATTTTCGCACCCACATACACAAGTGTATATATATTAAAACAATTCATCAATTTTGAATTTTCCTTCATATAGTTTTATGAAAATATATTTTTAGTTTGTTAGGCTATTCCAGGAATTTCTATCAGCATTCCCGATTTATCTGGTGAAATTATTGCAATTAAACCCTTTTTATGGTCATTCTTTGTTCAATAAAAAATCTAATTTGTGAAGTTTTTAACGAAACCACACTTTTTTAACAAAACAACAATACTGACCTCTAATCCCATGCAATTTTGAGACTAATTCATTCTTAATATTGATTCCAATCTAAGGTTTTCTTGCCATTTTTAGGGTCTATTACATGTTTTCACTCTTGATTTTAGCTTTGGTCCATTTTACCCTTATCTATTTTTATATAAGGCTCGCGGCTTTTGCATATTTTCTGCCTAATTTCTGAGTGCCTTCATGTTTCTCTAGTTTTCTTAGGCAATTAAAATTCCACTATTATTATTATTATTTTCACCTTGATAGTCACACATTTTTCTACCTAATTTATTATTTTCGTGATTAATTTTTCTGTGAGCCACAATTTACGGTGGTTTTCTATCATGTCCTACATATATATCACATATTTAGCAGGTCCTTCACCTATGTGACTGTCCACACTTTCCTAAGGTATTTTCTTGTCAACCACTTCTCTTGGTTACAATTTAATTATCTTATATTTTATACATGTTCAAGGATCATTTCGCTCTTCAATATTACGAATAAAAAATTTATGTCCCCTTTTCTGGGCCATTGCACTTCCCTCTTATGTATTTTCCTGTGTATATAGTTTTTCATGTTTTCCTACTTGGATTTGTTTTTTCATTGGTCACACATTGTACTCCCATATTTTAGGGTATTCATACACGTGAACTTGAAATTTCTAGTCCACAATGGAATAAATTCCCAACAATTATGCTATTATCATCTATTTTCTTGCTAAAAATGTTTCAGTTGTGCTAATATTAATATTAAATATACTCAAGAAGACTCATTTTTTAAGTACATGTTTTATTATACTACAATGTACTACAGTTCTATTAGTGTTTATATACCTTATAGTGTCTTGTATATTATATATGTACTGCATGATCCTAATAGGCTAGGTCAAAACCTTTATCATATGGTTGCATAATAAAAAAATTTCTATCCATTTTCACTAGGATACATGCACAACTCAGTTTGAAAATAATTTGTTTTTGAAGTCTCGATTCATAATTTAAGTTCTTGCATTTTTACTGTATTCTTTATTCATAATGTAAGTTCTTGTACCACTTTACATCGGGTTACTAGCCTATAAGGCTTACCCAAGCCTTTTGTAACGAGATTGTTTCTAAGTTTCTCTTCCACTGTACCTCTTGTTCGATTAGAAAAGGGGTACACATCACGATTACCTATGATTCTACATCTTACATTCATATAATTTTAAATATGTAATTGGCTATTTGGATTATTTTCAACATTCCCTTGTTGTTGTGTGCTTAATTCTATCCTTCAACAATTAAATACATTTTAGAGGTTACTGATGTTATTATTGGAGTACTACATTCCTTCTTGGGTATGCTTGAATATTAATTAAGTCATATAGTCTATAATAACTATTGCTTTAATATCTATTCTATTCTTACTCCTGTGATACTACCTTTTCTCTTATGTACTCCATATTTAAAATTCACTGCCAAGTAAGAATGTAGAAGTTGACATTTACGTTTGTTGTATTGTACATAATAAGTACCTATTCTGTGCAAGTACTCCATATTTTACAATATTTTTTGTTACCAGACTTATGTCACCGTTTACTTCACTACGCAACAATATGCAGGAAAGTGTAACATCTTTTTCTGATTTTTTTTCCTTAAACACTTGCATGTAACCTTCTTCATAACAATTCAATGTTATAAAAATATATACATCTATGTTTTCTTTGAAGGCAACATATACCTCACATCATTTTTTGTGTAATTTTTTTAATGTTGATCACTCGTGTGTTTCTTTCCACATCTCTCTATACCCCAACCAATCTTTCGTTAAAGTCATTTCTTTATATAGGCTTGGATTTGACATATAAGAGATCATTTTTCTTTGATGAGTTCCTTATATATGTTTATAAATGATCAAAGCCCATA
Source organism: Pinus tabuliformis (assembly GCA_031772625.1). Lineage (NCBI taxonomy): Eukaryota > Viridiplantae > Streptophyta > Pinopsida > Pinales > Pinaceae > Pinus > Pinus tabuliformis. The sequence goes on along the minus strand of CM062816.1, from coordinate 889,502,338 downwards.
ATCTATTTTGTAAAGCAAAGGAGTCAAAAAATAAATTCTCACTGTATACATATATCCCTTTTTGTTAGATAGAACAACTACAATAATGATTTATATTTAATAGTAGGCCTTAAAGCATTCCCAACTTATACTTTAATAGATATTTCAATTTGTAACAATTGATTTTATACCTTTCCGATATTGCCTTTGTAATAGTTTCTTTGTACCACCTTCTAGCTGCCTTATTTGGAGTGCAGGTTTAATTCATTAAGTCTTCTCTTATCACCAACTTATATTAACTTCCTTGAAATTCCTGTAATAACTCTTATTTGATTGATCCTTGTATTATCTTTTACATTTAGATCCAAGAATGGAATCACTTCTTCTATTATTATACATTATTCACCTTAGCCGCAAGCTCAAAAAGGCTAAAAGGAGGTTCTCTGTTCTATAGAAAGTTGGTGTATGAAGTAAAATTATTGAATTTGTAGTACTTGACACTAACGAAATAACATATATGCATAATCTTTAGAAAATATTATTACAATAGTTACATCTCTCATCAACTGTATAATGGTATTTCATTCTTTTTTAGATTTGAGAAGGTACATATATACTAGTTACTTGTTTTTCTATTTTCTTGGTATAACTACTCTCTTAACTATTTTTTTTTTTCTTATATATCACCAACACATGCCTTTTCCACAAGCCCCATCCCATTTCCTTAAACCTATTTACTTGAGTAGAGAGTTTATTACTTTGTCTTTTGTCAATTTATTTTGTTTACTACATCTCACCCTACTAAGGGTCTTTTTGAATATACACTTGAATAATTTTTCTTTTAAACTGATAGACCTTAATACAACCCTAACATTCTAGTTGTAGTGCTAGAAAATATCATATTACTGATATCCCTCTTCCTCAACATTTTCATGAATTAGTTTACTATTGGTTTGTTCAATTTTCCAGTCTTATACTCCTTCCAACAATTATGTTGCTGAAGGTGACACTTCATTTTCTATTCACACCTAAGTCTTCTCTAGTTGGTGCTCATTTTTATATTCTAGCTATGGGTTGGCCCATAGGCCTAATTATAGAACATACAACTTTGATACCATATGTAACATACCTCAATTTTACAATTTTTTTTTTTTCCTTCAACACTATAAATATACATACATTAAAATCGTTGTCTACTTTACTTCCTCATACACACTCTTAATGTATGTTGTAAGACCGTTAATCTAGTTTCATGAGAAATCATCTTATTGTAAGAGGCTGAGGCATTTGTTTCGTTTTATGCCATGTTTCTATGGCATAACTAAGATGACTCCTTGAATGATTAATTTAGATCCAAGATGGCTTCCTTTATTTGATTAAAGTGTATTCGTTTGTTGAAAGTTTACCCTATGAATTATTTGTATTTATGTAATCCTTCTTATACAATTCATGACTCTTTTTCTCTATATGTTTTATAGGTAACAAGGGCCAAGGGAATACCATTTTGTATTATAATTTTGAACGATAGTCGATTTGAAATCAACCACGCATTTATTCCTTACATGCCTTATGGTAAATAGATGGTAGCTTAAATTCCCATGTCTTGGAATTTACTTGGACATGTTGGATATATTGTATCTATGAAACCTCAGCATTGTGGCTTATGTGGCACTATATTTAGCTTCCATGTCAATCCCTCCATGTGAACTTCACTTGTTGTAAGGATGCACCCGCACTATAAATGGTCTGGATTTATCGTTCAAATCTGACGATGCTCCCTATTTTGGGTAAATCAAAACCCTTATTCCACAGTTCGTAACACCATTATTGCTTTGTAATTTCTTGACATGGCTAAACAACTTCTCTGAATTTTGGCAAGTGTCTCGACTCTTTTGAGACCCATGTTCAATTCCACCTAAGACCATATTACAAAAGACGTTTGAAGACAAAGATTCCACCCAACAATGCTCGATGAACACAATTATTATGTTTTTTTTTTCCTTTCGCTATTATTTTCCTTATACATATGCTATTCCTTCGATCACACATTTCATTCCCATTTGTAAGCCTCTTTCATGTTTGATCTAATTACTTTTTGTTCACCGGACTGATATATATCTATATCCTCCCTATCTCGGTTTCCACTAAAATTTTTGGGCTTTATAACCATAATGATGACTACCCAGGTGCATAGTTGATTTATTGAAATTCATGGTAACTATTCTCCTTCTCATTTCCTCAACGCCTACCAATTTTTGTTCTTCCCTTTCCTTTGTAAGTATCAATGATGGCATTGGGATTTTTCCAGTTCTTATGTGTCCTAAGGATATCAGATAGGTAATAAAATTAGTTTTCTTTTATTTCTATGTTTCCTAGAAAGTAGAAACCTTAGGGTCTCCCATGTTTCTTTTTAGTTTTTTTTATTTTTTATTTGTATTTTAGCTGTAAAATGAGTGTTCCAACCCTTACGAGCCTAAAGAACTTGACTACTTGCACATAATCATGACAACCTTATGGCCATGGTGTCAAGGGTTTATTTTTCTCCTATGGAATTGTGTGATTTTTTACTACTATAGAAACCTTAGCCATGCACCTCTAGTTCATTTATGTGTTTATATCCCACAGAGGGTCTAGAGAATGTCCACCCCAATTTGCTTAGGTATCCAAAATTTTTGCATACCCATCTATGTTTCTTAGCATATGTACAATATACTTAACATTAGCTATCTACAAGTTCTTGAAGTACGCATTTTTTTTTCCTAATATAAGTAACGGTTCTTGGGAAAGGACATGACTTGCTTGCTACTAGGTAATGTTTCTCTTATTTCTTTTATTTTTCTTTAGGTCTATTTTTTTCTATAAAATAATCGTAAGATTCAACTGATTCATTCTTATTTTTAGGTAGGATTTTGATTACGACAAAAGGAGATGATTTTCCACTTTGGATTAGGAACTTCTTACTTGTTGGGCATGGAATCCCCCCAAGGCATGTTTTGGGGCTTAAAGCCCATGTTTTGACCAAGTCCATTTTAAAGACTCTGCAATTTGTCGGCGCGGAGCGCAAAGTCATAATAGAGTCACAAGGTTGTTTGCCCTTGTTTTTATAATGTAATGTTGGCTTGAAAGATCCACCCATGGTTCACGAACCATGGGATTATATAAATAGAGCGAGGCTCTAAGTCTAGAAGATAGTGAATAGCGAAGTGAAGGAAGAAAGCATGATGAGTCTAAGAGCTTGAGTCAAAGTGTAAAGTGTGTCTTGGGTTGTAGAGTAGGAGAAGGCTTAGCAACTGTGTGCGCATAGGACTAGTAGTCCGCAGCTGAGTGCGCGGACCCCTGCAGTTGATTGCGGAGGGCAGGTCAAGTTTGTAACTATGGAAAGAATTAATAAAGAGAAGTCTACCATATTTTTGTGTATCCTTTCCTGCCTTATGTATTATTGAGTATAATTTGCAAGTTTATTGTTTATTTACTATGCGAAGTTATATGCATGTACTGTATAAATAAATATAACACAAGGCTTCTATTTACACAAAGATAACTAACAGGGTGTAGGAAGATAGATAAGATCTCAGGTGCAACTTAGGGAAATAGTACAAAACGCTACTCCAGTAGTGCGGAAGCCCCACAACCCCTGGTTAGGGGTTCACGAAGGAAAATTTATTAGGGCGCGAAGGCCATGGAAGTGTGCGAAGCAACCTGCGTGCAGGGACTAGCAATTGGACCAAATCAACCCCTCATACATCTCTAAGGTACGAAAACCTGGTTCTAGCACCCCCCCCATACTACTTCGGGTGAGACCTCAGTCTGCACCTCGCGGACTGTTGTCGAAAGGGTCAGTAGTACAAGGATTTGTTTGGCCAAATTAAATCCGAACCTGGGTTAGGCCCCAATAAGCAAACAAATGGTTCCATTTCTGGGACTAAGATCTGCATAGTGATGTATGATATCATATCAGTGGAATCCAACAAAGAAAGGAATTGAATATTGGTTGAATAGGAAGATTCACGAGTTTTCGATGCAGGTGAACAAGAATCCACGACTATCAAAAGAAGAGTGGTTAGACTGCAACTTATACACAGAGATCCACAAAATTTTCTTCACATCCTTCCCTACTAAGCTATATGAGTGGATCACGAAGCTAGTAGATAGCCAAGGAAGGTGCAAGCTCGACAAACCTATTGTGTGGACTCTTGAATTGGTGTGCATATTGGAAGCATCAGAGGATAAGATCGTGCGCGTTGTTGATCACTGGCTCAATCAAATTATAGGAGGATTCATCAACGAGTTTGTGGTAGATACTTCAGTCAGCTATAACGAGGCAAAACGATGCTTCCTCAAAGGACTGTGAGGTAAGTACGTTAAATCTTTGAACACTTGGATTAAAATGATAATGTGTGAAAAGTGGGTTATGCGAATAAATTTATGTCTGGGGCTACGCGAAGTGGGAGATTCTACAGAAGTGAAGGTAGTGTGGAGCTAGAAACTAGCCCCTTGATTTCACCTCTGTGAGGGGGCGAAGAAGAGCTCACGAAGGTCTCACCAAGAAGTGCAATCAATTTGATAAGGTAGAGGATTCCGTGCATACCACCCCCACCCACACTGCCACCAGTTTCACGGCCTTCACCCCGATCTTCACCCATACCACCTCCACCACCACCACGAGTAAATATGGCAAGCGCGATAAAGTTGCCAGTTTTCAAGGGAGTACGAATTGAAGATCCGAACCAATTTGGGTTTGTGATAAAATATGTATGGGAAGCACAAGGAGTTACGGATGAAAATATAAAGAAAGTGGCATTGGTTAGCACTCTACAGGATCATGCGATGACCTGGTACATTAAGCATGCCAATGACAATATGAATGCGGGGATCGTAGATATTCAAACTATGATAAACAAAGAATTTAGCAGCCTGAAGTGAGAGGCACAATCGATCATTGGGTTCAAGTAAATCACAATGCTACTAGGCGAGACCCCTTGGGAGTTGGATCAGAGACTGAAGTGTACAGTTCACGAAGCTAACATGATGCTGACAGATGGACAACATTGCGAATGGTTTGTAGCATTATTAACGCTGCATTTAAGGAACGGGTTGTCACAACAGAAGCTAACAACTGAGGCAGAGGCCTTGGAGATCGTGATGACACTGCATGAGACACTGATATAGGATCCCAACCTGGGAGTTCAGCAGATCCACTTGCAGTTGAAAAACTTGTGCCTTGAGATGTAGATTTTGAAACAATATAGGACGGCTCACCCAGAAGTGTGCAACGAGGTATCATGCATAAAGTGCAAAGGGTTAGGGACATGACAAGGATCATTGCCTGGTGTTCACGAACTACCTCGCGGGAGGAGGACCAATGCCATTGAGACTGAAGGCATAAGCAGGACCAAGCGTGACGCCTGCATTATGGTGCACAATTTGTTAGATAGGAGGAAAGCATGCTACAGATAACTGCCATTTATTACAAAAGTACATGCAGAATTCATAGTAGTTGTTCTGTAATTTCTGTAGATCAATGGGACATGATGAGCGCACCTGTAGAAGTTATGAACTGATGATGGATTGGAGTCCTACCTCCATAGTTTAGGAAAAAACGCGGCCCATTGACGAGAACATAGGTATGGCGCGAACCGGATTTCAAGGGTGTGAACAAGGCTGTAGTGGAGGAGTGCTTGGAAGAGGTCGCGAACAACTAATATGTTACAATTGCAGAGGGCCAGGACATTATGCCCGCGATTATACAAATCCAACGCAGCCATCCTGTTTGTATTGTACATTGTTTGATAATGAGATGGAGGATTGTTCCACACTAATAGCACGGCTGCGCAATAAAGGAGCGGTCTAACCTCCCCCGACTCAGAACCTACAAATGATGAGGCTTGAGCCATGCAAGGAAGACCCTAATGTGAATATTGTGCTCCGAAGTGGAATTGCGACAGGGGATGACAAAGATAAGCAGCCTAAAGAGAGTACTTGGGTTTGCAAGGCTCCGACGAAAGAACTAGAGTTTTATTTGGAGTGTGCTAAGGAAACCTTCATGGAAGCCAAGAAGAGCTTCGTTGATGCCTCCACTTCAGGAAGCAAAGACAGACTGGAGCCAGAAATGGACCCATCGATGCTCACAACGTTCCTGGAAACATGCATGAAGTTGTTGTGCGATAGCAAGGTTGTAAAGGGGCTGCAGGAACTCATAAATAGATGCGCTGGGACCGCACTAGGAGAGCCACGTGTAGTTTGGAAGCTCAGAAAGTACACGATGCGAATAGGAAGGGAAACGAGATTGACTGCACAGATTGGGGAATATGAGATGGACCAAGTGATTCTGGATCTAGGATCAGACGCGAACATTCTACCTAAGGGAACATGGGAGTGCATGGGAAGGCATACGCTACAATGGTCTCCTATCCAACTGTGAATGGCGAACCAGCAAAACATCCTACCTATGAGGAGATTGGAGGGAATCACAGTGGATATCGAAGGAGCAAGCGCGCTAGCAGACTTCGAAGTAATAGAGATTGTTGATGACAACAATCTATACCCTACGCTATTAGGAATAGATTGGGCCACTGAGATGAATGGGGTGATAAATCTAAAGAAGCATAAGATGATTTTTGAGAAAAATTCTCTACGCGTAGTTGTACCTTTGGACCTTGTAGAAGGATTGCGCTACACAAAGACAATGCTCAACTACGACAACGATGATGATTTGGACTGCATCTACAAGATAACCACGTGAGAACAAGACTAGGAAAATCCAACAGTGAATGGACAAATCTCATGGGAGTGCGAAATATCCTACACATCGGATTCTTATGAGGAGATAAAATGATTGTAGAACTAGTTACACGAGTTAACCACGCTGAACTGTAACATGATGACAAGTTCGTTGCAGTGCATATCAACGGAGGTAAGGGATCTACATATGTATGATGAGTTAAGTGAGGTGGATGACTTCTTGAATAGATTTGAAAGAGAAGTGCCGGAAAGGGAACGTTTCGAAGCTTTCAAATGGGTACTGCGTGCTATGCCCTCGAGGTGGTGGGGAGCGCAATAAAGAAGTTTTCAGGACTGGCACGAATCTAGGAGGATGATGCTCATGTGGTTTGGGAAGCCCCAGATGTGATTAATAGATAATATTGCTGGATGAAACAGTCCACGCACCCACCTGTCTAGGTGGATACAGGCATATGGTACGAAACCTGCGTAGATGCACACTACCTTCACGTTAGGAGACATGATCAGTGAGCAAGTGCGGCCAAGGCAAGGGCAAAAATGAACCCTCCGATTGGAACCACAGAACAGGGAGAGACCAAGTACATAGATGGTTATCCGTGCAGAAGCCTTTAATGAAGTATGAAAAGCACTGAACAAGGTACATAGTGTGCAGCAGACTAATTGGGACTTGCGCATACCAGCAGTTCTATGGGATTATAGGATCACGTGCAAGAAAATGATGGTGTAGGCACCTCCGAGGTTGGAGTATGGCGTGAACGCTGTAATCCCTATAGAGCATAAAATGCCTAGTCGGCACATGGCAACGCCCGCAGATACGACGGTTCGCGGAACCTTGGAAGAGGGGGTAACGCAACTGAATGAAGTGGAAAACTTGGGACCTAACAAGGAAATCCGACAGGGTGACCTTAGGCTCCAAGAACTTATGAATGATAGGGTACGGTTAAGGGATAAAAATGCTCTGCTGGAAGCAGAAGCCAAGAAGCTGGAGGACGGGATCAAGAAGGATTTTCTAGATAAAGAACCTAGGGTGACAAAGCAAGGTGTGCACGATCACATCGATGAATTTGGGGACTATCGCAGAGAATTGATTAGCTTGATGCCTTGGATTGGACCACATATTACCAAATGGATCAACCATGGTCTCACGATGCTGATGATCAAGTGCACAAAGTGGCTAGTGATAATAAAAAGTGGGTATGCTCCCGGAAAAGTGATTGATGACCAAATGAAACCCTACACAGGTGGCGCGACCACCTGGCTAGCTGTGGCGAGTACAGTCTTAGCACTCTTGGCAGTGGAAACGAGGTGTGAGACTATAAACTACTCTGCCTGGGAGTTGCGCGATGGTGGATTTGCACACAGGAGTAAAGTGTCAAAAGGTCCGCGACCGCGCAGGGGGGACTGCTCTGTCGCACGGGTTGGCTAGAAAGTGATCGTTGGAGTCACTATTCACGATGTGATGCTTGACTTGAGACCAAATGGAGTGGGCATCAGGCATTTAAGATGCGATCCGTGGGCAAGATTTGGGAAAATATGCCGCCAAGGGGGGAACAGTCGAATTCAAATTCAAAAGGCGCTATAACTTACGAAGGGCTACCCAGCAAACAACACTTGCTCATTTGTGAATTAAGATATCATATACCCTGTGTATTCTGAGCAAAGCCTTGTTCGACCTATGTAGAGCATTGATTGAGCCCCTGAATACGGGAGTGATAGATTTCTGGTTGGACATGATGGTATCATTTGAGGAAGTTATGGAAATTACAGAGATAACCGCTGAAGAGGCTGCGCAGGCCCTGATTGTAGGGCATGCCCCTGAAGGTGCTGGGATTGTGGCAGAGATCCCTAAATCACAGCACACACCAAGGCCAAAGAAAGGCAAACAATCGATGGTTCCCATACAAGTATCCCCACGAAACCCAGTGCGCACCAGGTTGACGATGGAGGAGAATGGGAAAGCCGTTAACATAGAAACCGACGAGGAGGAGGAAGACCTGGAGGATCTTATCATCAAAGATGACAAGGACAAAGGAATGGAGGAAGAAACTGAGCCTACGCATCCTCCAACAAAGCTTCCTTCCTATATCCCCTGGCGAAAGGGGAAGGCTAAAGTGCCCAAGGATCTTGACGAGAGAAAAAACTCTCTCCAGACCCCGCTCCTCCTAGATGACATCATTTTTTAGGGCATGCACCTGGGATGGGTGCCTAGCTTGAAATTTAAAGATTGGGATCTCGCTGACCATGAGAAGTTCCCTCACCTAGAGACCACACATCTCATGAAGCCGAAGCAGAACACCACGATGGAGGTTACCAAATTAGAGTCGCGAAAGTGGTTACACGAAGTGGAAAAGGCAGGGTTACTAAACCTGCTCTCGGTGCCGCATTTCCACCGCGCACTAATAATAATTTTTCGTCATCATGCAGCTGCTCTGCCTGGTGCATGGTGGGTGTTTGTGGCTGGAGGAGCCCATCCCCATCAAGAACCACTTGATTCACCGTATCACCCGACTGCCATGCAAAGGTGAGGACCCCGCAGATATCTCGGAGGGGAAGAGCAGTGACTTGGCCATTGCGGAGGCCATGAAGAAGAAATATAAACTGGAGAAGAAGAAAAGGGACTACACCATATCCAGCATCAACAACACAATAGTAAAAGTGGCAACCCAAATACTGTCAATTAAGGTTATGTGCAAGTGCCACACGGACGAGGTACCTACGCCAGTGGTAGCACTTGCTAAGCAGTGCGCGGAGGGGGTCCAGTTTAACTAGTCCGAGTTCCTCTACAACAAGTTCCTGGAAAATTGTTGCGAGGCTTAGGAATAAGGCAAAACGTTCCATTATGCATGGTTTCTACTATCCATATTGCTCGTGGAAGGGGAATTGCCGGAGGAAAGTCAATTCCCCATAATTGGTAGGGATCTACCGAAGGATGCAAAGTAAGCTTCACTTTGTGTTAACGGGAAAAGTGTCTACTCAGAACGACCCTATCCCACTAAGGTGTGACAGTGACCTTAGAAACAAACAGAGAAAACTACTTCTGTATTCTTCTTTATGAACTATAAATGAAGAGGAATAGGATGAACCAACCTGTGTCTTGCGCTAGTCCTTTGATCCAATCTCTCTCCTCTTTGACAGCTTCCAGCTACCTGCTCCCTTACTTGCCCAGCTTCACCAAGTTCCTATAAGATCACAGAAGAAGAAAACTACACAAAGACATGGATTTATATTCATAAATAGCTTAGGATCATATTTAAGCTAAACATACAAATGTAACAAACATCAATGATACACAAGCATGTAGGAGAAACTCAAATAGTTTTATTGATATAACAAGAAGATCCAAGAGGAGTTACAACCGATGATCCCTGATCCAGCATCAACCTCCCAGCATAGAATCCTCTCTTCACCTCCAACAAAGCATAAATCACCCAATACTCTGATATCTATCTCTAAACCAACAGCAATTCTCTGCAATGTACAAAATTCCAGCCTCTGGATCTCTGGGATGAGGGATCCATATATAGATGTATGCAAAGAGGATGAGTCAGCTTATGTTTTGACTAGTGTCTTCTCTCTGTCAGTTCTTGCTTCCACTTGGAGACTGAGAGCCTCTTACTCATCCTTGGTCGAACTCAGTGAGGCAAGTGTCATTAGGAAAGATTATGGAAGTTTCCATTATCTGTCCACCTCGCGGAATGACACTGCCATTTGTCATTTCCCACTCAACGCACCCTGGTAGTGCATTTAGGTGCGTTGCAACGCACCTAACTAGTGTACTTGGGTGCTATGCAACGCAGCTAGCTAGTGGAGCAGCTGAAATGATCCTGATTTGACTGATTCTGAGCAGTTTCTGGTGGAGAACTTCTGGGAGAAGCTGTAATTTGTTGACCTTGTTCCTTTAAGGGCCGGAACAACACTTTTAGGGACTTAGGATCCCTTGGTTTATGGACATTTCATGCTTAGAGCTGTGAGGCACAAAAATGTCTATAACAGTTGCCCCCTAAAGTATGAGGCCGTTTATCAGGTGAAATGCTTTATTAGGAGGATCCGAAGTTCTTTCAATGCTGGGAGGAGACCTGTAATAAGATACAATACAATACATTATCTTCATACTGTTTTCATGATCTAGCTGAGGCGGGCATTCCCATGCTCAGCTTTATAAATTCATTTTCATGTACATAGGACAGACAATCGTCTGATGGTAGACTGATGATTCTGATAGAGTCATCATCCTTTTGGTAGGATGATTATCTGTGCTGCAATGCTGTACATTTCAATGTCTTTATTTTCCTGAATATATATCGCAGCCCGGATGGATGAAACTAGATCCGGGGTCTTCAATCTCGTCCGATCTTCACTCGAAGTACAAGTCGATCCATGTGAGAAATGTTTTGAAGTCGAACATGGAAAGACATCGTTTGATTACCAGTCAATGATGTAAACTGTTAACAAGCATGAGAGGAATCACCGATAATGATGATGACCCTCAAGGTACTGCAGTACAATTCACGTGGTGTGAATAAAGGACTTGGCGTCGAACACCACGCAAAATCTTTCGGTCAAAGGTCATTGATGTATACCTGTTGCCGGAAGTGAGAAACTTGCCATTGAGGCATGCAAGCTTCAAAGTACTGAAGGGGTTGTTCCTAGATCAACTTCTTGGATAATGAGCTGGTGTCGACAAGAAGCGATCCGTCAAAGGAGGGCCTTAATGAATCCCACATCAATGACACAGAACGGAGCAAATGATTTTGATGGAGGTGAAAACAATCTGATGATATACGGTTCAGGATGGCGGTCATGAAAGAATGAAGTATAATGTATGGTAGTGGATGGGACACGGGTGACTTCTCTGGATGACTTCTCTTGAACATGTCGGCGACACTTATGTGATGGATTGGTAGCATTTACCCCAAATGTGGATGGTATGGCATGACCATGGTGATGTGACCGGTGAATGAAACAACCCAACCCGACTCAGGCACGGAGTGGAAGTGTCATGTTCAAGAGCGACTTGCTACCAATAAAGATTCTTTGAGTTTTCTTCCCAATTTTTCCCCAGTCATTGCTGACCAGTACCTCTTTATTTTTGTCAAGCTTGAGGAGGAAACATATGCTTGGTCTATAATTTTCCCTTCGGGCAAACCCATCGCTATGTTTTAACGAGCCTAGCGATAGTGAAACTCGTTCTCGTCTAAAGACAAGTTTGTCGCTATTAATCTTTTTAACGAGTTTAACGACAAAGATAACTTGGTCCTTTTCATTTTTAGAGAGTCTAAAAAGGTACGTAAAGGTAACTCCAAAATTCCTTTTTCGTCATCTAATCCCTTAAGTCCGAAAAAGTATAAAACAATACAGAAGGGATGAATTTTCGATAGTTTTAACGAGCCGAACAAAACAAGCGCTCGATCATTTTGTGCAATAATCCCTCAGGTCCAAAAAGATTAAAATGTAGAGGAGGGATAACACTTCCTGTCGCTTTAACGAGCTGGAAGGCCAAAACTCGGCAATCTTTTCATATTTTACGAGTCAGTTGAAAAGAGCTTAAAGAAGACTCGTCTTTTGAGGAACGAGTGATAAAATGGGTAGCAGCTGATTCCAGGTAAGGGTTGGAATTTTCCAATCACGATAGTGTCACAAGGATGGCTAGTGAAATCACTCTTCGCAGCTGTTCCTCAAAATGGGTAAACAATCAAATGGAGGTGAATGATCGGCCAATGAAAAAGTGGAGGTGACGGTGCAAACAGGACCAAGGCTTTAATGGCTGAAATGCTACATTCACGGTGGTTATTTACCCGGGAATAGTTCATTTTTTAACGAGCTTAAACGCGGGTGGAAACATTTGCTCATGTCTTATGTTTATTTTTTAACGAGCTTGAACTATGTGCTAAAACTGCTCGATTAATCCAGTCATATGATAAGAATGTCTCATATAAAATTGGCAATTTTTAGATTTTTTCCCCACATCCTTTCTTTATGCAAGTTAGGTGACGACTAATCCTACGAGTTTAAAGGGTTAGAGGTCCTAAAAATTTAAAAAAATAAATAGCCGCCCCTCGCTTGCACTCCAAAAGGTTTGCATGCCCCCAGGTATAAAATATGGTTTCAAAGTTACCCCTCAATTTGCAGACAAAACATTTGTTCTATCAGGAAAGGCCTACCTCTTACAGGTTACCCAAAGATTGTTCTATTCGCGGTGCAAACAAAACACTTCTTCGGCGATGTCTATCAAGATAAACAAAGGTGAGTGACGACGTCCGCCAACTCACATAACTTTGACAAGAGAATCTTATTCTAGAATAACCCCTCTTCCACCGAAGGACGGGGTACAGACTAGTCATATTCTCCTGCGGAAACCTACCCTATACCCGAAGTTTTCCTGCCGAAGCAGACCAGGATGCATGCCCCCTGGGTTTCAGTCATATCCCTCCGAATTATTTGCGCTCGTCGAGAGGACAGACTGGGTATTGAGACATTTCTTGCGTGAAGAGACCATTTAGGGATGGTATATGACTATTTACTATGCGTGATCCGGGAAATGAAAGCTGGTCCACGAGCTTGACCACTCTTCCTTCGTGCGGAAAACACATTACTCTAAAGAGTGAGGAGGCGATGGCTCCCATGCAATAAATATAGTCTCGTCCAAGGAGTAGATTATAATCCAAGGGTCCTTGAACTAGCATTACATTCATTTGAACTGTCTTCCTTCTCAATGTTATGGGCACATCGGGAAGGATCCCTAAAGGTCGACTGGTTCCTTTATCAAAGCCTGTCAAATTTCTCATTTCAGGCAACAGCGATGGCGAACCAAGCGCTTTCCAAGCAATAGAGGAAAGGATACTCACAGAAGCCCCCTCATCTATGATGGTACCAGCCATGACCATTCTATATATTTGAACGATAATTCGGAATGGTACACTTGCTGGTAAGTGGGGTCTGCCTAGTTGATTCCAATCGAAGGAGACAACTAGGTTGCTTGGAGGTGGGACCGAGTAGACGGCCGGGTATGGCTCTGACAAACTTCCCTCCTGCGGTAAGGGAATGGGTAGATTGCCCCCATGTTCGTCGGAGTCTGTGTTGATGAAGAGAATTTGGACGGTGTCATCCTTGTTCTCTTCAGTGACTGTATCATCCGAAGATAAAACCTCTGAAGGCAAGATCAGGTCAACTGCCGCCTCGACCCTTTGACTTTCGTCTGGTATGGATTTAGTTGGTTTATCTTCAATGATAGGCGCTTCAGCCGACCACTTGAGCGGGCCAGCTGGATTCTCAACTAGCGACGGACTCAGCAAGAGTTTTTTATATCCAGGAGGAAGTCGTAACGGTGAAACCGGACGATCATCCAAAACTCTTTTTGCTTCGTCTAAGAAGGGACAACGGTGGACGGCATGATTGCCTTTGCACAGTTTACAAGGAAATCTAGCTTTCCCTTTTTGTCCTGGGGCTTCACTTTCGCTAGTTGACGGTGTGCTTTCAACATGATCATCAGAGGTTGATGACACCGGATTGTGCAAACGAGGAGACCAGTCCCTTAGTATCCGAGGGATGCAAGGACAATCTCTGTGAAAGTGGTCTCCTTTGCACATGACACATGGCGATTTAGGCCTGGTCGGTGCAGTGTGTGGATTTTCGTTAGACGACACCCGTTTTCCCCCATTCGCATTTGGCTCCTTCTTCTTCTTCTCTTTCTTCTTCTTCTCTTTCTTCTCCTTAGGAACTTGACTTTTGGTTTTGCCAGCCCCATCAAGCGAAGAGGAAGGAGGAGAGGAAGAATTAGAGGAAGTAGAAGGTTGGTGGGCAACTCTAGACTCGTCTAATTGCTGATTCGATTGTTCAGGAATAGTGGTGTTCTGAACGACATTGGTTGAGAAGAGCCAGACTGGAAAGCCAATTGTCAGTCCTGGAAGTGACAATGTGGCCATATGGGGTGCACCAACATCTCCCCAAGAGGAGAATGGACTAGGATTTCCACCAAGGTGATTTCCTTGGTTGGTAGACTCCATTTTCTCAACCTAAGATCAACGTAGGAAAAGGGTATGAATATTCCGTTTAAAATAAATTTTTAGACGCTTTGACACAACTTGTTTTTTCAATTTTTAAGAGTCGAGAAAAAACAAAAGATGACTCTAGTCTCCTTCGATTTTTAATGAGCCTGAAGTGACAAGTGCTCAGATGGACCTTTTTCGTTAAGGAGTCTGAAAAGGAACGAAAGGGACTGCTCTGGAGGTCTAGGTAGAGGGAGTACCAAACCAATCGCAAAACTGCAGAATACTTTTTACGGTACAGCAGTCAATCTTCCCGAATGCTCTGTTCGGTGCATTGCGATCAGTAGGGCGGCTGACACGGCTTCCTATGGATAAAAGGTTTTAAGCCTATAGGGGTCTCCCAATATATACTCGATGGTACGTGGGAGCACAAGTCCGTACTGGCACTTATCGTCTCAAAGTGGAGGAATCACCCAACCATCAGTGAGGACAACAGTTACCAGGCTTTACGACGCCGAAATACGTCTCTAGCCTAGACCTCTAAATGTTGTGCGTTAAGTTCCAATGCATTGTTAGATTCATTCAATTTATTTTAAGTTGATCTTTCTTATGAAGTTTGCCTTTTGGGTTCACCACGAGATGTAGATGTAATTCCTAAAATGCAATCTAAAGATGATAAGCAAACTTTTATCTCTTTTCAGCAATGAAAATCCTAGCTACAAGGGGAAAAGAAAGACACAATCTTTTCTCAAAGAGCAAAGAGCACACTGTAAATGGAATTTTCCTAAATCAAGCCGAACAGACTGTCAATATGCAAATGCACATGTGCATGTATTTGTTTTTCACTTTCTTAATATTGATGCCTAAAAAGAAAGTTGATGTACAAATATGAATTTGCTTTCAAGTGACAAACACAAACAAACTTCTTTTCGAAATCAAAAGGTAGAGATGATTACGACACTTTATGATTTTGAAATAAATACTCGTTTCGACACTAGAAAGTCACAAATTCAAACCAAAGGCAAAAGTAAAAGTATAATCGACTGTCAACAGCAAATAAACTTTCTCCTATGATCAAAATCGACACTTACGACAGATCTAAATCAAAGGACGACAATATGACTATTCTACGTTTTCAATGGAAAACTGTAAATGATGTAACAAACACACAAAAACATCTACAGTCTTTTTGTAAAAAGGAGGCGGAATCAAGGAAAAGAAAAGGGGTTTTTAAACAGACACACACACTGATCACAGGCTGCAAAAATCAGAGACAAAACTGAAAAAATGAAGCAAAGAACCTCAGCTGCACAAGGCTAGGCTGATCAGCGCACCTGTTACACAGAGAAAATGGATTGCAGTGCAGGTAGCCCTCTCAGGAACTGCGTTGAAATGCAGAATCTCTTCACAGAGCCTGCGCTGGGGCAGAAACGAGAATTGTATCCGGGTTCTGGGTCACGATTTGCAATTTAATCTATGGTTTTTGGCCGAGTAAAAGCAATTAGTAATGCACAATCAGAGGGTAGATTTAAAGGAGGTCTAAGAGCTATCACAAAGGGCAATCAGATCATTTGTGAATCAGCTGTTCAGATCATAAACAGATCCAGTGAATGGATTGAAGTAGCAGATGTCTACTTTGCATTTGTTAATGGCAAATGCAGTTCGATTGCTACTTCTATGTTTATGAAACAAACAACAAGAGAAACACAAACAAAATAATTAGACACGATCCCCAGCGGAGTCGCCATTTTGTTAACGGGAAAAGTGTCTACTCAGAACGACCCTATCCCACTAAGGTGTGACAGTGACCTTAGAAACAAACAGAGAAAACTACTTCCGTATTCTTCTTTATGAACTATAAACGAAGAGGAATAGGATGAACCAACCTGTGTCTTGTGCTAGTCCTTTGATCCAATCTTTCTCCTCTTTGACAGCTTCCAGCTACCTGCTCCCTTACTTGCCCAGCTTCACCAAGTTCCTGTAAGATCACAGAAGAAGAAAACTACACAAAGACATGGATTTATATTCATAAATAGCTTAGGATCATATTTAAGCTAAACATACAAATGTAACAAACATCAATGATACACAAGCATGTAGGAGAAACTCAAATAGTTTTATTGATATAACAAGAAGATCCAAGAGGAGTTACAACCGATGATCCCTGATCCAGCATCAACCTCCCATCATAGAATCCTCTCTTCACCTCCAACAAAGCATAAATCACCCAATACTCTGATATCTATCTCTAAACCAACAACAATTCTCTGCAATGTACAAAATTCCAGCCTCTGGATCTCTGGGATGAGGGATCCATATATAGATGTATGCAAAGAGGATGAGTCAGCTTATGTTTTGACTAGTGTCTTCTCTCTGTCAGTTCTTGCTTCCACTTGGAGACTGAGAGCCTCTTACTCATCCTTGGTTGAACTCAGTGAGGCAAGTGTCATTGGGGAAGATTCTGGAAGTTTCCATCGTCTGTCCACCTCGCGGAATGACACTGCCATTTGTCATTTCCCACTCAACGCACCCTAGTAGTGCATTTAGGTGCATTGCAACGCACCTAGCTAGTGTACTGGGGTGCTATGCAACGCAGCTAGCTAGTGGAGCAGCTGAAATGATCCTGATTTGACTGATTCTGAGCAGTTTCTGGTGGAGAACTTCTGGGAGAAGCTGTAATTTGTTGACCTTGTTCCTTTAGGGGCCGGAACAACACTTTTAGGGACTTAGGATCCCTTGGTTTATGGACGTTTCATGCTTAGAGCTGCGAGGCACAAAAATGTCTATAACACTTTGGGCCATAAAATATGCAAACCAGATCTACGATAGTAATATATTCTGAGTGTTCATGGAAATGAACATCAGAATGGGGATTAATTGCAAGCCACGGTTGTCACCCACTATCTACAACAACCTACAATGTTTTGCAGAGTTTAAAGCGAACCTACACAACATCTATATTAGATCACGCAAGGACCTAGCCAAGTAATGGAGAGAGCTACCCTTTGTTGTCACGGACGATGTAATCTTTGATGTACTAGAGACATGGCTGTCGGAGTGGCGCGCCCCAGACATTGCAGCAATGGAGAAGTTTGTGGCACAAAAGAAGAAAGAAGAGGCTAAACTGCACATGGCACAGTTGGCACAGAAGAGAAGGCAGGAGGCAGTGACAGCAAAAGCACAGGAGGTGCGGGACTCTGCATAGATAGTAGTAGAATAGAAACAGGCCGCAACAGCAACAATAGTGCAGGAGGCAGCCGAGAAGGCTCGCGAGGGAAAAAGGTCACTTTCACATGGGCAGGAAGTAGAGGAAGAGGAGGAAGACACAGACCCATAAACCGTGCCAACACAGCTGAAGTGCCAATGCTCGAGCGAGCGGATGGGGCCACACAGAAACGTTAAGGCATCAAAGTTTTCTATTGACCCGATCACTCTTACTGAGGGTTATCTGCACGACATCGGCGAGACGGTGTGTGATGTCACCTTCGAGGCCCTCTATAATTTTGCACAATAGAACTAGATTATGTTGGGGGCCCTCAGAGTGCAGTTGTAGGAGTTGTAGGTGTGCACTCCTCAGGCTGGTACCCTTTTGAACAACCTCCTAGTAGGGACAATTGCAGCAAAGCAGATGCTGCGTGCTCAGACGACAAATACAATAGTGTTGCCGGAAGGGGCACTGGTGACAACAAATGAGGTCGATAGGCCTACGATTAGCACACTAAAGGGTATCAGGAACAACATGGTTGCACTACCACAGGAGATGTTATACGTTCTGCAGGATGGGATTATTGTAGAACTGCGAGCCGGGGAGAGCCGCGCGCTGCAAGTACTGAGTGAGCAAAAGATCAACATGGAGTAGTTGAGCTTGCAGCATGAAGAGGTGGTGTCACAAAATCAGCAGCTGGTACGGGTAGTGGAAGAAGCCTATCAAAGCATCCTTGAGCTGGCCATCCCAACTGACACACCAGTAGAGGCATGCATCCACAAGCTAGTAGTAGGGGTGCGCGAGGTGCGAGAAGAAATGACTAAGGTTTAGCTGCAGCTGTACCTTCAAATAGCAGATCTGCGATTGAAGGTGTAGCCATCCACCCCTCTGGAGGTAAGAGAACAATGCGCCAGTGCTATTACATCAGGGCTAGAAGAGATTAGCAGTGCAGTAAGGGACTGCACCAGAATGTTGAAGGAGTCATTTGTGGTCCTCACGAGTCTACAGAAGGACCCAAACATCTAGCGCTTAGAAACAGAGGTGCGTGAACTCTAGTAGTAGTACGACAATGTTAAAGGGACCACGCAGATGACGACCCTCACTTAGAGGCTCGCACGGATGCAACAGGCCAAAGCGCTGAAAGAACAGGTGGATGCAGCATGGCACAAAGAACCAGTCCTGAAAGCGCACGTTCAACCTTAGATCGATGAGGCCTTCACCATCACGTCAACAATTGAAGGCAGGCTCGCATAAATGTAGGGGATGCATGAATAGATGTAAGGAAGCAGTTCCAACACTACGGTCTCACAACAAGTACAGGAAATCCAGCAGGCAGCCGCTTAGTGCACTGCCGACCTCGTAGCGATTCAAATAGAGTTGGGGGGACTCCACGCGAAGATCTCCGTGCTGACATAGTGACTCGAGGGCGATTCAGGATGTTTGTGTTGCGGACCTGTTGGGCATGGAATCCCCCCAAGACATGTTTTGGGGCTTAAAGCCCAATTTTTGACCAAGTCCATTGTAAAGACTCCGCAATTTTTGGGCATGGAGCGCAAAGTCATAATAGAGTCATAGGGTTGTCTGCCCTTGTTTTTATAATTTAATGTTGGCTTGAAATATCCACCCATGGTCCCTGGGCCATGGGATTGTATAAATAGAGTGAGGCTCTAAGTGTAGAAGATAGTGAATAACAAAGTGAAGGAAGAAAGCATGATGAGTCTAAGAGCTTGAGTCGAAGTGTAAAGTGTGTCTTGGGTCGTACAGTAGGAGAAGGCTCTGCAGTTGTGTGCGCAGAGGCCTAGTAGTCCGCAGCTGAGTGCGCAGACCCCTGCAACTGAGTGTGCAGGGTAGGTCAAGTTTGTAACTGTGGAAAGAATTAATAAAGAGAAGTTTACCATATTTTTGTGTATCTTTTCCTGCCTTATGTATTATTGGGTATAATTTGCAAGTTTATTGTTTATTTACTGTGCGAACTTATATGCATGTACTGTATAAATAAATATAACACAAGGCTTCTATTTATGTGAAGATAACTAACGGGTGTAGGAAGATAAGTAAGATCTTAGGTGAGACTTAGGGAAATAGTACAGAACACTGCTCTAGCAGCGCAGAAGCCCCATAGCCCCTGGTTATGGCTGCCTGAAGGTGAATCTATCAGGGCGCGAAGGCCATGGAAGTGTGCAAAGCAACCTGCGTACAGGGACTAGCAGTTGGACCAAATCAACCCCTCAAACATCTCTAGAGTGCGGAAACTTGGTTGCAACACCCCCCCATACTACTTCGGTTGAGACCTCAGTCCGCACCTCGCGGACTGTTGCCGAAAGGGCCAGTAGTAGAGGGATTTGTTTGGCTAAATTAACTCTGAACCTGGGTCAGGCCCCAATAAGCCAACATTACTCTTATATTCTTTGATTGTTGTAATATTCACTTATAGGTTGGCTTCCTCTCCAACTTTAATATCCTATAGATCTACGATGGGGTTCCCAGTTTCTTAACTATAGTTTTCTTCTTTCCAGAAACCCTTACCATTTTTCCTATGTTTTCTTCTTAATTGTTATGTCCCACCATACAAGGGTTTTGAAATAACTTCCTATATACTATTATTTATTGTCCATTTTGTTATGGCTAGAATCATTGCCTTCAATGAAGTCCGAATTTCTTTTTAAAATTAATATATGTATTCAATAATCCCTACTAGAACTAACTCTGTAGTTAAGTCCATTCTTTTTTATGGTTCTCTTCTTCTCAATCCTTAATCAGTTATACCTCTGATAAGTAAAACTTATCACAATAGAATAAGTTAATCAAATTTACTAAGTGAATTGAATAAAATTTACTAAACCTATCCAATTATCTCACTCAGTTATACGTATTCGTTCCTTCTCTTATGCTATTCATGCATATCTCTTTCTTTGGGGATTAGATGTAATTGCTTACACTAGATACAACCCAATATTTCATTTAATTTCCTCTTGTAATATTTTAATGGTTAAAAAATCATTCATGTATGCATATGAATTAAATG
This sequence comes from Pinus tabuliformis, assembly GCA_031772625.1. Classification (NCBI taxonomy): domain Eukaryota; kingdom Viridiplantae; phylum Streptophyta; class Pinopsida; order Pinales; family Pinaceae; genus Pinus; species Pinus tabuliformis. The sequence goes on along the minus strand of CM062816.1, from coordinate 889,481,403 downwards.
AGTAATAACTGATTCATTTGATTACTACAATTGGATCCCTCACTAATTTAAAATTGTGTGCATAAAAATAGAAGAAATCCTATAATTAATGAATGCGCAAATAATTCTACCTATACATTTGATCTTTGATATGCATGCTAATACTATTATAAATTGAAAAAAACATAGAACCGAACCAAGAACTTGCATCCTAATTTTCAACATGAATATTAACAAAAGCACACATGGTCCACACTATTCTATTAACACATAATTTGAATAATCAAATTCAACATTAGGAATTTGACATAATTTCATCTAACCATAATTGTTGTGTGGGGAATATTTAGGATCCAGGCACCATGAAGTGTCTTCAACAGTTCTCCCCGAGACAAGATATTTCATTGATTAATCGATAATCCTTTTGATTCCTAGGTGGATTATTTTATAGATTTTATCAGCGTTCTTCTTTAAGGTCTCCCAACCTTTTGCCTAGGCCTTTTTGATTTAGTTTTTATTTGAAAAATATTGTTTTATTTTTCCTTAATGCATATCTTTCTCTCCCATAGTTCTTTATTCCATCCCACTTAGTATTTTTATCCAAATAAGTGATTAACATAATGTTTCTCTCAAATTATGTTAATTTAATGTTCTTTTTTTTTTAAATTTTCTCATAGGGATTATTAGGAGATTTCTAGGGAAGGTCTATCATGTGGACATGACCAGCACCAACTTTTGCTAAGCTAGAAAAAAGCCTTATAAATTCTAGTGCTCTTTCCTAAAGACTCCCAACATTTTTTTTATTAACTCAAACAATAATAAAATAATTACATCATCACATAAGCCTCATTATTTCTTCCATCCCCATTAAGTCCAATAATAGTTCAATGTATAAAAATAGTAAATGTTTAAAAATCAGAGCAATAGGGGTGTTAACATAATATTATAACTATAACATAACATAGCATAACTATAACATTAGATAACTATAATTTTATATAACATTTAACATAACAGATATATATATATATATATATATATATATATATATATATATATATATATATATATATATATATATATATATATATATATATATATATATATATATATTGTGTGTGTGTTCAAGTTTCAATCATGCATCATTGATACATACATTACATCCATGATAAAAAGTGCATTTAAAGTGAATAAAATAATTTTGACTCTTTCCTAATTTTTACCATATTGTTTCATTATGTAATGTGTTGTACGAGAAACATTGTCTTCATGTGCATGCACCTAGTACATGTCATGTGTCAAAGTCAAACATGATAAGAACTTACAATCTTATGGAGTATTTGGTTCAACTAACAGTGTTGGACTTGCCAACATTCAAGGGGATCTCCCTGGTAAGAAGTCCCAACTAGACCTCATATAGTTTGTATACTTAGGAGTCCTAGAAGTGGGTGTTAATGTACTGCCTTGACCGCGGTAGCCCGTAGAGATAGGTATGATGACTTTGGTCACAAGGAAGTGTGTTACATTGTAGAGAGTCAAGTGAGATGCATGGTGGTTCTAACACATGAACGAGAAAAGGAAGTGTGCCCCTTAGAAGCCTGTAATAGTACGGAACCTAAAAGGAACACATGACAAGAATGACATCACAAGCTGAAATGTGGAATAATCCACAAAACAAAGTGACGGGTTAATCCCACAACACGCTTTCAACACGATTCAAAAAATTGCATACAAAGTAGTTCATAATAAAATGCGTAAGTTAAACAACATACATTTCTAAAACAACCAAAATAGTCCAACTACAATAACAAAATATGCATGAAAGCATGTTGGCTCGGTTATTATTATTATAAGTGAGAGTTCCATCCATACATACACCATTAAAAACCACTAGCCCCAATAGTGGAACAATACAGTCAAGAAAACCTGCTTCTCCAAAGAAGTATACTTGCTCTACGCTGAGCAGAAGCCTAGGCTCATCACAATACTCCCAAGCCCTCTCTAAGCCTAGGCCTAGCCAAAAGCTTGGTTCCCAAAATCCTGTTCTATGAGTTATGAGGTTCTATTTAAAACAAAGGGTGGGGTGACCCTTGACATTCCCCCTTGTGACTCTTTGAATACCCTCATGATTCTTCAACTTCTTTACAAATAACTCATTACATTACAGAGTGACTATTCACATTCCACTAATGACACTTAGAATTTCACTTACAACATATTTATAAATAATGTATATTTTCCACATGTACCCATGTGAGACAAAATAGACTAGAGAAAACCTAACAAGACAAAACACTATGACTCAAAAGTTTGGGGAATGACCAACTCGACAACCTCAACTTGATGATTCTTGGTGACGTACTTATACCAAGCTTGGTACTGTGCTATGGTGTCCCCAAGCTGCTTGATAGTGTCTTTCTGGTAGCGAACTCTTGCCATCGTAGCTTCTCAATATATGGTCTTGGAACCCTTGTCCAAATCATCTTGAAGCATGTGCAGTATGGTATTCACCACGGAAGGGCCACCAATGTACCTCTGCATGTTCTCTTCTGCTCAATGCCAAGTCATTGTTGGTGGCCTCTCGCCTTAGCTACTCAATGTACTTGTCGAACTCTAGCCAGAATTGGTTCTTCTCCTTAGATTTTGTGAGGGAAATTATTGAAGGGATCTTGTGTGTTCTCACCATGACATCCAAACTCCTATACAATTGTGCATATGAAGCTTGTATGTTACTGATGAATGGGGTGAGCTGCTAAGAGTTTTGGATCAACATCTGGATCCTTTCTTTGTCTAGATATTCCTGTGGCTTCATCATCTTACGAAAGTAAAAAGGGGCTCCCTTGTACCTCATTTTGTATTCTTGCACTTGGGTGATGGAAACATGTATGTCCTTGAGAGTTTGGACAATATTTCTACTCCACTGCTGGAAACCATATAGAAGGAAAACGACCTTATGCACAGTGGAAAATTTTTCATATGGCCTCAAGAGTTGATACATCAACAAGTATCCCTTTCCTCATCTATGCCACTGCGGAACCTGCAGATTATGTTGCCTTCTTCCTGGACGCTTGCAAGTTATTTGCCATATGTTCATTCTCTACTAATAGGAACTTAACATTTGAGCTTGTGGCTCTTGGACAAGCCATAGTGGCACCAAGAATAGAGATTGGATTCTTTCTGATATTTGACACTTCCTTCATAAATGTGGGTGACGCGTTATCTTCTGGGAAATTATTTCTCTGTGGTTGTACAATATTCTGTTGTAACACATAAAATGATAGATTGCACACATCCATCACTAGATCATCTTCAAGGAGAATTACGTCTCCTTTCTCGCTCGATACTGGTTCTGATACTAGAGGTGGTGGAGACTGAGGGGCAACTTCAGGTGCTCTTGGCATGAGGTCGGTATCTTGGTCCTGGTGGCTCCTCTCCCAATCCATGTTTGTTACTTCAACCATTTGCTCAATATACTGAGAAATCTCCCAATCCTGCATCTGCTCACCCTCTTCTTCATCTCCTAGCTGTTTTGACTCCTCAAACTGTATGGGCACAATTTGTTCTGTCATCATTCCTTGCTCTTCTTCTTGTTTTTGTTTTTCTTCTCTTCCCTCTCTCTCTCTCCTTCTTAGCTCCTGTCCTTCTTTCAACTTCTTCTTTATTTCCCGCAACTTCCTTTTTTCTTTCTCCAACCTTTTCTTTTCTGTCTTCCTTCACTTTTCTCTCTTTTGTCGCTGCTCCCTCTTTGCCTCCACTACAAAAGCTACTTTCTTAGTGATAGGCTCTTCTTTGAACTTGTAGATTTTCTCAGCCTCTAGGTTCTCAATAATGTTCCTCTTACCCTTGTCCTAAGTAGGTTTTCTTCTTATTGCTACTCATGTTGTTCCATCCTACGGTGTTGCTGCCTATAGAGCAGATTTCCATGTTGTGGCTATATTGACTAGTTCATTGAGCTTCGAGTAGTTGTAATGATACCTCCAAGGGTCCTACTCTACCCAATGAAATGTACTATGGATCCATGGATAGTAAACCTTTGTACAATGGTTCTTGCAAATACCGTAGGGATCATATAGATTGAAGTCCTTGGTGCTAAAATCAAATTTTGTTATCTCCTTAGCTTCGACATCTGCATCCTTCAAGCTCTTAATCTCATATAATCCAATCCGCAAAGGAAGACTAGGCCATGGTTCCTTCTTCCTCCTACGCAACCTTGTTGATAACCCCGTGGAGATGTGATATGAGACCTTTGCATGACCAACTTTTCCGTGGCATACCTTGGTAGAACATGTGGAGGATTCTCTCTGCCAAGCATCCTTATGAAGGTGCCACCTGGTGAGGCATACCAATCTGCAATGTTAAGTATTGCCTCCATTGCTTCTTGGGACATGCAAGGTGGATACTCCTCAAATATCAACTTGTACACCGGGATAATGAAATGGTCAGTCAGCCTTGCCATAACTCCTTGGTAGCTGCATTCAAAAAGTAACTTGCAATAAATATTGACAACAGTCTATGTCGGTGTCCATGTCCAACCTATGCTAGGAAATTGATGTTGGGTGAAAATTTGATCAAGTAAATATGCGGACATGTAGAATCTCACTTGCTCATTGTTAGGCAGATTCCCGATGTTAGTCACATGGACTTTTAACTGAAGAGCCAACAAATTTGACCAGTTGAATTGCCTTCCATCATTTACCAACTGGTCCAACATAACCACCCAATTCTCTGGAAAGGTTTCCGTGCTCTCTTGACCATACATTCAACATACAAAGATGATCAAGAGCTGGTAGGATTTTCTAAGTGATTTAGTCTTGTAAACACGATTGGATGTTTCTCTGAACTTCGAAGGCTCTTTTACCCAACGATTTATAATGTCTCTGGTGCTCACATAACTATGGGTGGCATATAAAAGTGAATCCATGCAGTTCACCAACTAAGGTAAGTGATACATCTTATATGGTTCTCCATCCTAAAGGTAGCAAGTTGTGTGCTACTGGCGCTACTTAATGTCATAACCTCTGGATCTGTGTGTGAGACAATCTAGTGGATGATGTCGACACATGGGAAGACATGGTACCTACATGCAACATTATGTAAGCCTAACTGATGGACATTCACATACACTTGGAGATCCTCTAGATCTTCCTTGAAGTCCCCTGCAAAGATATCCTTGATTTCTTGCCATGTTAACTTCATTCCCTTCTCAATGAATAGTTGAGTGTTTACATAATCTAGCAAGTTCACTGACACCTGCTCAATTTCTTCCCAAATGATACTCTCGATAGTATCCTTTGATGTAGCTCTCTTGGAATCAATGTTATCTATACTTGTTGGAGAATTGCTCAACAATTGTTGTATGTGGAGACAGACATGACACTCATGTCATGAAGATGTTATCTTGAAACCAAAAGCACTTCAAGAATAGACCAAGCAACAAGCTGGGAAATTGTTGGGAAGAATAGCACAATCTAGGATCTTAGAGGTGACCAACTGCTAGATGATTATACACATTGCATATTCCCAACTTCCAGTGGGAGGGCTTGCTATGTGGAACTGCACAATCCCAGTGGCGAAGGCTCAAGACTTGCTCCTGGAACTGTGCAGTGCATAGTTGGAGCTAGGCCTTAGTATTCTCTACGCAATTTCTGGGGGTATGGAAGAGCCTTGAGATCCAGAAATGCATAGTGCATGCCAAGGAGGGGCAAGATCCAGGCCAAGGAATCCTAGATATTCCCAATGGGAGCATGAAAGCTATTAGAAAAATTACATATTACAGAGAAATGGAACACATAAAATATATTGCAAAAATATAAACACAGAAAGCACATAAGCCAAGAGAGACACAAATATACGTGGTTCACCTAATTTGGGCTATGTCCACAGAGAAACAACCAGTCCTTCCTTTTATATTATCCAGCAAACTGAAGAGATACAACCTACAACAGATCTGTTCTAATTACCTCTTTGCTCTCACACAATCTCCTCTCTCTTTCTCACTTAGAATATAGATCTACGTAGACGCAATACAATTCCCTCATATATAGTAAGGGGTTGCCTTCTAGACAAAAAGCTCTAAATTAAACATAACTTCTATCGTCAGATCTCAGCCTAATGAACAACCGATATTGACTACGAAATTACAACATTTTACAAGGCAATTTTAGATATATTTTTAGCTTCGGGGGCACTGCCCCTGATCCCCTACCAAGGGGGGCTCCAAATAATTGTTTTCGACCCCCCATAGACCCCCTGGTGGCATACATTTTACAAGCAGCGTTTCCACCACATTACGAATTGGGATCCAATGTGGCGATACCTCTAAATAAAGAAGATAATGACGCTCCACACCCAACAAAACAAAAATATCTAAAGGTGGAAGTGATGGTGGGGTAGATTTGAGTGAGTGATGATGCATGCAAATAAAATAGGTTCAAGAATCAATCAAACTGAAGAACAACGAAGGATATGGAGAGATTCGCTGCGACGATGACCATTAGTGCAAAAACTGGGTAATGCTTGAGAGACTTGGGAAAGGGAATGCAAAAATTTAAACATCACTTCTAAAAGATAAAAAATTCAAAATGCCAGTGCTTGTTAAATAAAACATGTAAAACAACACTCTCACAAGCTAAAAAAACAAAAGCGACAGAAAAAGCAGCAAAAGACTAGAAAAGCAAGACTTACCCAAAAAAGTTGTGACAATTATGTCGAAGGTCCCTAAATCTCCTTGGGAATGCCAGATATCCAAGATTGAATGTGAAACTAAGCTTTAGTGGCATCCATTAAATAGATTTTTTCAAATAAGGGTTTATGGCGTGAAGGCCAAAAATCTAGGAAAAAGAGACACTTGGCAGCAGTTTCCAAAATAACTTGAGAGCCACCTTTATACTGCTAAAAATAGAGCCCTATTTTTTATGGATTCTTTTCAATTTTCTTCTTTTTTATTTTTTGGGAAAAAGCTGGCATGCATTGCTTTGAGAGATTATGCAGTTTTGGGGAGAACTGGGCAACTCACTAGCTCATGGATCGAGCAGCTGCTGAGGGAAAGCTTCTACACAATTTCTGGGCTGAGTGGCCCTGGCTCCCTCTCATGCTCAGCGTAGTTTCCCAGCTGAAGGTTCGTTGTCAGTTGGATGTGCGCAATTTTGGAGTTGAAGCCTCATTGCTGGCTTGGACTATGCAATTCCTGAGAGCAAGGTTGGTTACCCTTAAGGATTGCACAGTTCATTAAGGCAAGCTTGGAACCATATTGAAACCAAGTGGAGAGATGAGAAAACACAAGAAAACATGCAAAAGATAAAGCTAAATTAAATAAAAAGTACCTAGGTCAGTGCGAGATAAGCTGTTGTGATTTAGGAGGATGTCTCCAAAACGAAGCATAGGAAAATTTTTGGAGAGTGGTTATAGTCACTACAACATTCAACGCTCTGTATGGACCTTGTCTCATGTAAAGAGAGTCTAAATGTTCTGGAAGTATTGTTTGATTATTTGATCGTTGTGACTTCTTCACTAGCTTGAGTTAAAGATGTAGTCCCTACCATTCCCTTTATCGGCAGAACGCATACGAAGCCAAGTCAACTAAGTTGTTTCAATTGTTGATGGGGGGTATATAAATACACAAGTAATATAGACTATTAGAGTTTTAGTTTCATCTCTGTTGTTGTTCCGCTACCAACAGGCCTCGACAATACCCCGATGGAGTCACTTCAGGAACACAAGCACTGCTCTACTGCGAGCGAGCCTGGGTAGTACCCAGGCGGAGTTACTTGATTCACCTCTCTATGAAAGAAGCCTTTCTACTCTTTTTCCTTTATTTTATTTTTCATTTCCTTTTTCGTTTTTTCAAGAAATGTGCATAGGAACTTATTTATTTCTTGAGGTGGAAGAGGGATCCCGATTTATTGAGAGTAGAAGGGGTTGTCCCTTCAGATAAGGATGTTTATATATACCTCTAATATACTTTTAAAGGTTTCCCCCCTTCTTCCCCCTTCACCTTACTTTACTTGATTGATTTGAGAAGGGTTACTCAAATATAGAAAATCGATTAGAGTAGGCGGTACTATTTAAGAATGCAAGCGTCGTGATTTCACCAAGACTCACTCTGAAAGGAACATATTTTCCAATAGGGTATCATCCACTACAAGAAACAAAATATCTTCATAAAGAGAGGGAATAGGTAGATAGCCAAATGTTGATAGTTGTACAGGTCCTCTTACATTTCACCCTGCTTGTTTCAAGAAGCCAAACACTGTTTCAGGCAGAAACTAATCCTAAGGGTGCAAAAGAAAAAGAACAAGAAAAGGAAAGAAGTAAGATGAAAACAAAATCCAGTAAGCAAAAACAAACTAGAAAGAAAACACTACTCCTACTCATAAGCTAAGTAGAGCATGGGCCAACTCACATGAAGTGATATTCCCAATGCAACCACTAACGCATTGGTTGACCCATGTAGGTGATGACATGACTAACAAGAAATATATTCAAGAAAACCATTAACAAGAAAGATAAATCAAGGAAAACCAAAATGTTGGAAGTTTGAATGCATCTACAGAAAAGAAACAATTGAAAGCACATGAAAGTCACCCTATAGACGTATCATGGTGTTGTGTCATATTGCATGTGGATGAAAATTATGTACACTCTTTTGAACATGACAAAGGAGCAAACATGAAGAATCAAGAAAATTTTCGTTTAGTAGCAATGCTTGCTACATATGACTACAATGCATGAGGGATAGGATTGTGTGATTCTAGTGAAGGATGTGGAAACTGTAAACTAGATTGATTTTCAATTTGAATAGGAGAGTGATGAGGAGCCTAGGGAGATTCAATAAATTTATGATCAGAAATGGACCTAACCTTTGAGGCTATGAGAACCTAACATAACCATCAGCTCACGCTGAAGTGCCTTGATAGCTTGAGGAGTTTCTACTTCATCAACAAGTGGATCATCAAAGGTCGGTGGCATAGAAAGATAAAAAATAGGTGAATTAGAATCGTGATCAAATGAATGAGTAAAGAGATAATGGCACCTACAATCAGAAAATTCAATATGTACATTAACATCCTCATGATCCGACAAAACAGACATTGCGGGTGATCGAAAACAAAAACTTTCACCCTATGGGTTTATAGAAATGAAATATGAGAGATCAAGTGGATTTGGGAAGAAATATTTTTCCTCTCCATAATCAAATGATAGACTAGCATCCTGTAAGTTCTGTGAATGATCGGAAGTGGAAACATTTGAGGATAAATTTTCACAAGAAAAATCAGAAATGGCAAAATCATAGAAGATGCTAGGATAAAGTGGACAAGGTGTGGGCAAAAGGAGATCATCCTTCATCATAGCTTCTTGATCAAAGTCCCACACATACTCATTAAAACTAATAGCGTAGGTTGGATTCCCAACAACAACTCTGTCCATAACTTGATCCTCGTGAGCATCACATGTGGAATCTATAACGGATGAAAACAGCACACCAAAATCTGGAGGATTAAAGGAACCCGTTGAAGGAGGCCGAGGGGATGAGACCATGTGACAACCATCAGGCTTGCAGTCCAAATCTATGCAGAAATCTAGAGCAGGTAGGGTGGGAGGAGAAGGTGGTAGTTCAGCAGGTAGGTTCACAACTTCTCCCACCTCGTCCTGTGGAGCTAAAGCTATTTGATGAGAAGGGGACAAAGGGTCACTTTGGACAACGACCTTGTCTATCTCCAATTTAGAAGCTCTAACACAGAGGTATACTGGGAGGGGTTCAAAAGATTCTAACTCATGTGGATTTTCTGATATGTGAACAAGATACTGAAATATTTCACGCAGAAATTTCCGGCAAAATCCATATTCTAGAAATTCAAAAGAGTAATGACAGAAACGATCATAAAAGTGCGTAATAGACTCATTATGTGCTTTTCGTAATTTTAAAATTTTGTGATTAAGTGCTTTATGGTCATAAAAGAAGAAAGAACAACCTAACTCTTTGAACATGTGGTTGAAAGAGGTTATAGAGGTTACAGGAAATGTGTAACACCATTTTTTAATGTGCCCTTCGAATGTGTAAGAAAACAACTCACAGATAATGTCATCTAAGGGGACTTCATTCTTGTCATAGAAACCTAAAAAGGAAATTTTGTGCATTAACAGGGATGTTTCGCTTTCACCATCATATTTAAGTTGTGACAAGTCATCTATAACATCCACTAACGCATCAAAATCAGAAGCGTGAGAAAAACATGTTGAGGTTGAGATTGTGATGTCAGTCATGAATGATTTGCAGAGATTCAAAACAGACTTTGAGGGCTCAACTTTTCATCTGGCCCTACTTCAAGCACTAGAAATTTTGTCAGTGTTGGACCCACCAAAATTCAATGGGATCTCCTTAGTAAGAAGTACCAACTAGAGCTCAGACCATTTGGAGTAGGAGTCCTAGTAGTGGGTGGTAATGTAGTGCCTTGACTGTGGTAGTGCGAAGAGATAAATATGATGACTTTGGTCAGAAGCAAGTGTGTGACCTTGCAGCGAGTCAAGTGAGATGCATTGGGGTTCTAACACATGAAGGGGAAAAGGAAGTGTTCCCCTTAAAAGCCTGTAATAGTACACAGCCTAAAAGGAACACACAAGAGGAATGACATCACAAGATGAAATGCGGAATAGTGCAGAAAACAAAGTGACAGGTTAATCCAACAACACACATTCAACAAGATTCATACAATTTCATAAAAAGTAGTTCATAAGAAAATGCGTAAGTTAAACAAAATTCATTGCTAAAGAAATGAGAATAGTCCAACTATAATAACAACATATGCATGAAAGTGTGTTGGCTTAGTTATTATTATTATAAGTGAGAGTTTCATCCATACATACACCATTCACTGCCACTAGCCCCAATAGTGGAGCATTACAGTCAAGAACACTTGCTCCTCAAAAGAAGTATACTCGCCCTACGCTGAGGAGAAGCCAAGGCCCATCACAATACTCCCAAGCCTTTTCTAAGCCTAAGCTTAGCCAAAAGCTTGGCTCCCAAAAGCCTATTCTATGAGTTATGAGGTTCTATTTATAACAAAGGGTGGGGTGACCCTTGAAATTCCCCCTTGTGACTCTTTGACTACCCTCATGACTCTTGCACTTATTTAAAAATAACTCATTACATTACATAGTGACTGTTCACATTCCACTAATGACACTTGGAATTTCACTTACAACATATTTACAAATAATGTTGACACCTAATCATGTGGATTGGGTGAACACTTATAAATAATATAAATAGTAAATAATGGAAAAGGAAGAGTCATCGGGAGGTGAAACCGAAGAGTCACTCCCTCATGTATATAACCATGAGTAATCTTAATGAAGAAGTACAATCGATTTGAGGAGTTACCTCCTAGCTTGTTAGTAAATTATTAAAAAAAGTATTTTCTAAAAGTCATGTGGCAAGTTGCTCTTGAATCAAGCAAACAATCATTTTTCCAAGAAGCAAGTGAAAAATTAAACAAGTCTTCATTTACTCCAATATTACAATGTGCCACAACATAGTGAGCAGATTCAGGTGCTTTACCTTTCCCTTTGTCATTGGTTTTACCTTTGGGTTGATTTCTTTCATGCTCAATTCTATCCCAAGGAAACTTGCATATGGATGCATCATGTGATCCATCTCTATTGCAACGTATGCAATGTAAATTAGACTTTTCTCCTTTAGAGTGTGTGCCTCCCCCTGCCTCTAAAATTTATTCTTCCTCTTCCTCTTTGACCACCTATTCCTTTGGAGTAATCTTGAGTATGATTCTTCTCTCTGTGTGCAAGACACACAACTTCTTCAGAAGACTAAGGAGCTGTCTTCTTCCCAAAAACATTCCCTCTCTCAGCAAATTTACTCACAAGGGAGTCAAAGGCAGTTTCTTTGAGGTTTCCATTTGCTTGCAATGACTCAAGATAATTTGAATAAGTGGGATAAAGTTCCTTGAAAAAAGCTATCAAAGGAATGTCTAGTTCAACATTAGTGACTTTGATATCATGCATAATATATTTTACTTCTGATGCGAGAGCAAGAGGATCATCATTTTGTAATTCAAGGCTAAACAATTTAATCATCAGTTGGACAACTTCAAGCGTAGAGTGTGAGTCATAGAGTTCCTTCAACTTTTGTAAGGCCTCAAAAGCATTTGAAAATGGTGAAATATGGCGACTCACCTCTTCATTTACAGATGCTAAAATCAAGCCATAGGCCTTGATGTTCTTGTTTTCCCAAATGGTGATTTTGTTGTCTGAGGTAGGCTTTGTTGGTTCATTGTTTCCTTCTCCAACACATACTCCTTTCCACAACTCATTAAAAATGAGAGTTTGTTTGATCTTCTGTGACCATTTTGGATAGTTCTCTTTTCCAGTGAGAACCACTCCCATAATAGATATCAATGAATTCATTTTAAAATATGTGTACTGTAAAAATAGTTCTGTTGCCAATGTATAAAATTTTCACCTCTAGTGGTAAAAAATGTAGTTCTTGTGTAAAAGAAAAATTACAATGTGATATGTATAAACGAAGGTATTACTAGGGGAGGGCATATTTGGGAGAGGGAGTATGTGGGGGAGGGAGTATATGGGGGAGGAAGTTTATGGGATGGTGTATGTGTAGGAGGGTCAATGTATTTACTAAGTGGTGGTATGGGAAGCAGAGGCGACTGTATGGAGAGGTCCGACTTGAGTGGAGAGGGCCGAATGGAGTGGAGAGAGATTGTGTAGGTGGAAGGGCCGAGGGACTTAGTTCGAGTAACATAGTGTGGAGAAGTGAGGGGTGTGAGGGGTTTAGTTCGAGCAACGTAGTGTGGATCAACGAGCGGTGTGAGGGGTGCTGATTGTGCAAGGGGATGCGTCGGTGGAAGGGCCTAGGGAGGTATTTAAAACCAACATAAACTGGGATCTGGAAACCAATGTGAGAATTTTGGATGGGAGGTAGGAGCGTATTATGGCTAATAGTGTAATACCACTGTTGAGAGGTCAATTGTGTAATACCGCTTGACATGTGAGACGAAAGAAAAATTAATACAGTGCCAAAAATGTCGTCATCAAAATTATAGTTACACTATACAGTGCTTCACAGTTTGAAACAGATTTAACACAGTAAATGCCAACCTCCATATAAACAATCCTGATACCTCAACCCTAGTCAAGTTTTGACCTCCACAAAAAATACACATTCAAGTAAGGAGTAACAGAGAGAAACACCCAGCTACAGAGAATTCAACTGAACAAAATGACCACAAACGCTTAACACAGAGAGTAGGGAAAAGAACGGAGGGACATAATATTTCAAAGAAATATAACACGAGTTACACTACATAAAACTAATTTGGGACCTGTTCTCTGATACCATGTCAGGCTAGGAGGTAACTCCTCAAATCAATTGTACTTCTTCATTAAGATTACTCATAGTTATATACACGAGGGAGTGACTCTTGGGTTCACCTTCCGATGAATCTTCCCTTTCAATTATTTACTATTTATATTATTTAAAAGTGTTCACCCAATCCCCATGATTAGGTGTCAACACACATGTACCCATGTGAGACAAAATAGGATAGAGACAACCTAACAAGATAAAACATTATGACTCAGAAATTTGGGGAAATACCAACTCCGCAACCTCCAGTTGATGATTTTCGATGATGTACTGATACCATAATTGGTACTGTGGTATGGTGTCCCCAAACTGCTTGATAGTGTCTTTCTGATAGCAGACTCTTACCTCCATAGCTTCTTGGTATATGGTCTTGGAACCCTTCTCCAACTCATCCTGAAGCATGTGTAGCATGGTCTTAACCACGGTAGGATCACCAATGTACTTATGCATGTTATCTATGCTTCGCTTCAAGTCATCGCTAGTGGCCTCTTACCTTAGGTGCTCCATGTACTTGTCGACCTCTAGTGGGACTTGGTTCTTCTCCTTATCTTTGGTGAGGGAACTGATTGACGAAATCCTATGCATTCTCACCATGACTTCCAAACTCTTATACAACAGTGCATATGAAGCATGTATGCTACCAACAAATGCGATGAGTTGCTCATACTTATGGATCAACATCCAAACCTTTTATTTGTCTAGCTCTCCCCATGGCTTCATAATATTATGCAAGTAAAGTGGTGCTCCCTTGTACTTCATTGTCCATTCTTGCATTTGGGTGATGGAAACATGTATGTCCTTGAGATCTTGGACAATATTTATGCTATGCTACTAGAAACCATATAGATGGAAAACTGCCTTATGCATGGTGACAAATCCAATGTAGAGTTTCCGCATGGTGGCCTCACGAGTTGATACTTAAGCATGTATCACTTTCCTCATCTCTCCAATTGCGGAAATTTCACATTGTGTTTCCTTCTACCTAGCTGCTTTCAAGTTCTTTTCCATTTGTTCATTCTCTATTAATAAGAACTTGACATTTGAGCTCGTGGCTATTGCATAAGCCATAGTGGCCTCAACCATGGCGACTAGATGCTTTCTGACATCTGACACTATCACCCTTTCCTCCATAAATGCAGGTGACACGTGATCATCCACGAAATTATTTCTCCGTTCCTATACAATATTTTACTGCAAATCGACAAATGATAGATTGTACACATCCATCACTGGATCATCATCAAGGAGAACATCCTATCCTTTCTCGCTCGGTACTCTTTGTGATACTGGAGGTGGTGGAGACTTAGGGGCGACCTCAGGTGCTCTTGGCATGATGTCAATATCTTGGTCCCGTGGTTCCCATCCCAACTCCATGTCCATTCCTTTAACCATTTGCTCAATCCATAGAGAAAGCTCCCGATCCTACAACTGCTCACCTTCTTCTTCATTTGCTAGATGTTCTGACTCCTCAAACTTTATGGGTGCAATTTTCTTTGTCGTCACACCTTTCCCTTCTTCTTGTTCCTATTTCTTTTTCTCTTACCTCTCTCTCCTTCTTAGCTCTTGTTCTTCTTTCAACTTCTTCTCCATTTCATACAACTTGCTTTCTACTTCCTCCATCCTTTTCTTTTCTCTCTTCCTTCGCTCTGCTCTCTTTTTCTGTTGCTCCCTCTTTTCCTCCACTACCAAAGCTGATTTCTCAGTGATAGGATCTTCTCTGAACTTGTAGCTTTCGTCAATGTTTGGGTTCTCGACAATCTTCTTGGGTCAGTTTGCTACTTATTGTTGTTGTTGTTATTGCTTCCTACGATGCTGCTACCTATAGAGAAGATTTCCATGCTATGGCTATACTAATCGGTTCATTGAGCTTGTAGTAGTTGTAAAAATACCTCCAAGGGTCCTATTCTACCTAATGACATGTCTCGTGGATCCATGGATAATACACCTTCACACAGTGTTTCTTGCACATACCATGTGGATCATACAAATTGAATTCCTTGGTGTTGAACTCAAACTTCACTATCTCCTTAGCTTCGACATCTCAATCTTTCAAGCTCTTAATCTCGTACAATCCAATATATAAAGGAAGAGAAGGACATGGTTCCTTGTTCCTCCTATGCAGCCCTGCTAATAACCCTGGTGAGATGTGATATGAGACCTCTTGCATGATCAAATTGTCTGTGGCATACCTTGGTAGAACATGCAGAGACTTCTCTCTACAAAAAATCCTTCTGAAGGTGCCACGAACTGAGGCATACCAATCTATAATGTTAAGTATTGCCTCCATCTCTTCTAGGGACATGCAAGGTGGGTCCTGCTCAAAGATCAACTTATACACTGGGATAATGAAATGGTCTGTTAGCCTCGCCATAACTGCTTGGTAGCTGCCTTCGGAAAGAAACTTGTAATAAATATTGACGACAGTCCCTGTCGGTGTCCATGTCCAACCCATGCCAAGAAACTGATGATGGGCATAGAATGCATCAATTAAATACACGGACATGTAGAATCTCGCTTGCTCATCCTTGGACATATTCTAGGTGTTAGTCACATGGAATTTCAACTAAAGAGCCAACATATATGACCAGTTGAATGACCTTCCATCATTCACCAACTGGTCCAACACAACTACCCAATTCTTCGGAAAGGTCTCCGTGCTCTCTTGACTACACGATCAACATGTAAATATGATCAAGATATGGTAGGCCTTTATAAGTGATTTAGTCTTGTAAACATGATTGGGTGTCTCTCTGAACTTAGACGAATCTTTTACCCAACACTTTATAATGTCTCTGGTGTTTACATAGTTGTGGGTGGCATAAAAATGTGCATAAATGTGGTTAACCAGCTGAGGTAAGTGATACATATGATGATAGTTCTCCGTCCTAAAGGTAGTAAGTTATGTTCCATTAGCACTTCTCAATGTCATAGTCTCTCAATCTGTGTGTGAGATAATCGAGTGGATGATGTCCACACATGGGAAGGTGGGGTACCTACATGCAACATTATGTATGCTTGATCAGTGGACATTGACATACACTTGTCTATCCTCTAGATATTCCTTGAAGCCCCCTGCAAAGATATTCTTGATTTCATGCCATGTTAACTTCATGCCCTTCTCAATGAATAGTTGAGTGTCTACGTAAACTAGAAATTCACTGACACCTACTCAACTACTTCCCCAGTGCTACTCTTGATAGTATCCTTTGATGAAGCTCTCTTGGAAGCCACGTTACCTATAACTGTTGGAGAGTTTCTCAACAATTGTTGTACCTGGAGACATAGAGGATACTCACGGCATGCAAATGTTATCTTGAAACCAAAAGCACTTCAAGGACAAACCAAACAACAAACTGGGCAACTATTGGAAAGAATAGTGCAAACCCGGCTCTCAAAGGTGATTGACTACCAACTTTTTCTGCACATTGCGCAGTAGTAGCTACCAGTGGGAGGGCTTGCTGGCTAGAACTGCGTAATGCGCATTTTAGTCTAGCTCAAGCCGGGAGGGATTGTGCATTGCGCAATCCAATTGGCGAAGGCTTAGGACTAGCTCCTGGAACTGTGCAGTGTGTAGTTGGAGCCAAGCCTTGGTAGCCTTTGCGTAATTCCTGGAGCCAAGGAAAATCCCTGAGATCCATAAATGCATAGTGCATGCTAGGGAGGAGAAAGATCTGGGCTACAAAATCCCTGATCTACCCAATGGGAGCATGAAAACGAGTAGATATAAAGGTAGAAGTGGTGGTGGGGTATATCTGAGTGAGTGATGATGGATGCAAATAAAATGAGTGCAGGAATCAATCAAACTGGAGAATAATAAAGCATATGGAGAGAGTCATCACAACGACGACTGTTAGTACAAAAACTGGGTAATGCATGTGACACTTGGGAAAGGCAATGAAAAAATTAAAAAAACACTTCTACAAGGTAAAACAAATCAAAATTACAGTGGTCCTTCAATAAAATAGGTAAAAAATTTCTCTCACAAGCCAAACAAATAAAAGTGACAGAAAAAACAGTAAAAGACTAGAAAAGTAAGACTTACCCAGAAAAGCTACGATGACTGTACCGAAGGTTCTGAAATCTCCTCGGGAATGACAGAGATCCAAGATTGAATGTGAAAATGATCTCTGGCACCATGGATTAAATATATTTTTTTGATTTAGGGTTTATGACATGAAGCCCAAAAATATAGGAAAAAGCAACACTTGGCGGTAGTTTCCAAAATAACTCGAGTGCCACCTTTGGAATGATAAAAATAGATCCCTATTTTCTAGGGATGATTTTCACTTTTTTTCCTTTTTATTTTTCAAGAAAAACCTACCATGCATTGCATGGAGAGATTACACAGTTATGGGGAGTGCTGGGAAACTCACTAGCTCATGCATCAGGAAACTACTGAGGGGAATCTTCTATGCAATTTCTGGTTTGAGTGGCCTTGACTCCCTCTTATCCGATGTGCAATTTCCCAACTGAAGGTTGGCTTTCAGCTAGCTCTGTACAATTTTGTACTTGAAGGATCACTTCTAGGTTCGACAGTGTAATTCCCGAGAGAAAGGATGGTTTCCATTAAGGATTCCACAATTCACTAAGGAAAGCCTAGAACAAGGTTGAAACCAAGTGGAGATATCGGTTTGTACGTTAGATAGTAATTCAAGTGAGAAAAATAAAGCCATCATGCAAAAGATAAAGCTTACTCAAAGCACAAGTACCTGGGTCAGTGTGAGATAAGCTATTGTGATTTAGGAGGGAGGCTCCAAAACAAAGCATAGGAAAAAATTTGGAGGGTGGTTGTAGCCACTACAATAGTTTGGCACAAAATTTTATTATTTAGAATTTTTATATATATTTAGATATTTATGTTCTATGAATAAAATGTATTATTTAGAAATGGGAAAAGGTGTGAATTTAGATTTGATCACTTCTTTCAATTGTGTTTACATTGAACTCAATAATTTGGTTGTTAAATTATCAAAAAAGGGACTCCAAAGTTTAGGACTTAACGCTACATTATTCTACTTGAGTTTAGAAATAGTTTTCTTGTCAACTTTTTTTCATGGATTAGTTTATATGTATCATATGTAATAGTTTTGTATTAAATATGTAATAGTTTAGTCAACATTTTTTTCTTCGATTAATTTATATATATTATATGTATTATATGTAATATGCAAAGCCATCTCCTATACACCCTTGAAACTCAAGCCGTCAGAGTGTGGGGGGGATTTTCTATACATGGTTGGGCTCATGACAGATCGCGTAGCCCAACCAGAGTATGTGTTTTACTCGTAGATCATAGCTTTGACACAAATGAGAGTGTTAGAGGCAATGTTTCCATCTCTGTTAAAAATTATATTACAAATAGTGGATCATCTTCACTTGCTACAGGTGCATTTTTAACCCTATTTAAACTTTATCTGTTTATGTCTTGAAATTGCCATTCATTTTTAAATCGTCTACAATTGATGTGTTTGAATTTAATGTATATGTTATTATGCTTAGTTGAAATTATATATTTTAAATTATGTTTATGATTTGTAGACCCTCAATAGGGGGAAGTTGAGGATCAAAGTGTACCGTCGATCCCTCTTTGGAATGATGTTGTATCTAGTATCACACTAGAGGATGTTAGGTCCCAACATACATGGATCAAATGAGAGCTGGGTAAAATCCTTGCTACATCACCTACTAGGTGTAGTTTGAATTTGGTGTTGGACAACATTAATAGATTGAATTAGGCATACCATAGGGTCGGCCTAGAAGGCCACCTCCTACTTTCCATACATATGATTATGAGGATGGAGGTTAGACACGCATATACTTGGGAGGTGGTGAAAGAATCCACCAAGGAAATTGATGTTCATGGGTAGTTGTTCAACATCCCTCTGGACCGCCATGCTAGACATCAAGTTTCGATTCCACTCAAATATTTTAAGAATGTTGATGTGGTTCTTTGTGTTTATGATTGATTCATTGGAGCTTGGGACTCGTTCCCCCACCATGATCAGGTACCCATTTTCTTTGCAAAGCATATATATGTGGAGTTCATGCTACATATGAGGTCAGATTACACCAACAATAGATATGAGTTTTATGACCCAGATTGGGATGTAACTATGATTGTGATGGGGATCATAGGGACCCTGGGCATGTACCACTACTTTCGAGATTGTTGTCACTACTGTCTCAGAGCGTGGTATTTCTGACAGAGCTAGAGGAGTCATTACACCTTGGCACTGAGACCATGAATACCATTGCAGATAACATGCCAATGACATTTTCTAGTGCCCAATATGAGTTTTATGGATCTAGATTAGGACGTAGCTATTATTTTGATGGAGCCCATAGGGACCCTGGGCATGTACCAGTACCTCCAAGATTGTTGTCACTAGCATCTCAAAGTGTGGTATTTCTAACAAATCTAGAGGAGTCATCGCACCTTTGCATTGAGACCATGCATACCATTATAGATAACATGTCGACAAAATTGGCCAGTGCGCATGTCGCATTCTGTGGAGAGATGAGTAGACCAACACAATTACCTCATGACCCGCCAGAGTCATTATATGATGATTCATATCTCATGAGTCTACCCATTGGCTAGCTTTTCTCATATGCATGTATGTGTCATGATGCCATCCATGACACTTGGAGGGTGCGTGACCCACGTGACATAGACCAGGTACATATATACCTAAAATTTAACCCTTATCAGCAAATTATACATTATTTATATTAATTTAGTTCGTATTAGATTGCATTTATATTAATAAGTTCATGATATCATGTAGACACAACCCAACTACATAGATGAGTTTATGAGGTCATCTGAGGGGGTAGTTGATCAACTAGAGTAGTCTCCAATAAGACATGTTTCCATGGATTATCCTCCACATCCACCTTAACCTCCATCTCAAAACACTGGTGTGGAGGAGAGTCACTATGTACAACCACATGGACCAGTAGTTGAGGTAAATGTTGTTGAAAATATATTCACTACTGAGAGGTGGGGGTGAATTAGTAGTGAGGGCACCTATAAAAACTTTCTCCAATTATTTAATCTTTAGCATTTATAAACTGAAACATATATTCAGAGATTAGTGCAACAAAAATAAACATGCAACCACAAAATCAATCAACATAATGATACAAGTGTGTATGGCGGAAAACCCATCCCGGCAAAAAAACCACCCTGCTGCTACTACCCTGCTCAATTCTATTATTAATAGCTGAAACAAAATTACATGGATAAGTTCAATCCAACTAGCCTTGAATACTTGCTTCTTTCACAGTATTATGGTCCTTTCAGACGGGAACCTGTTTCTCTCTCAGATCTTCAGACTACCATCCACTAAAGGAAACCATGATTAGTCGATCCTTTCCCCACTCCAACGGGACTATCCAACTCCTGTTGGATGGAGAAAACTCTTCCTTCTACTAAATCCACCAAGTCACTATCTACTCAAAGCCTCCATGCCTTCACTACCTCCATGCGAGTCTCCTTTCATCTATTTTCAAACTGGACTTTGAAAACTTGCTCAACATGAGCATTGTAGCAACATAACATCAAAGCTTTATCAAAGCTTTATCCAACACAAAACTCCACACCAGTTGGAACACAATCTCCTCAACTCACTACATCAATCCACAACTCTTCATCACAAACACTGCATAAATATAATGGTTGAAATATACTTCAGCTCACTGTTGCTACAACTGCAAACTAATTCAGTAAATATGCATAATATGGCTCACATAGTTTGCAAGCTCTTCTCCAAGCTCTCACTCACTCCACACACTAGTGCAATCAACCAACCAAATAGACTCAATGTCTTCCTCTATTTATCAAATTCCTGAGATGATTAACTCAGTAAATTCTACAGGTTATGGAAGACTCAATAACTCCTTTCACATGCTTCAAATTTGGTTTAGGAAGGAATCTTTACCAAATAAAGCACTAATTCCACTATCCCTTTGATATCTTCAAACTTGATCTGCTTCTAGAGACACCACGACCTTTTCTGACCACATACTTGAAATTTACGATTCAGATTTAACATAAAAACCAAATAAAACATTTGAGGAGCGTGAGAAACATCGAGAAAACTCATCTACATGCTCGGTAGCTCCCATGATACACTCTGCAAGCATCCAATTCCTTAGTCGCTCTCATGACACAATGTGTTAGCGACTAGAGTCACTCCCACAAGCCTATGTGCCTACGTCCATGGAAGATAACGTCATTTTTCCCCCAATCTGTACTGAATTTCGAAAAATTACTCATGTGGAAGATAAATGGGTCTATTATGCACCAAACCCATGTCTCATAATTTTGAAATTCATCTTCATCTACCTAGAAATTCCAATCCAAAATTGCCACTTCTATCCAAACACCATACTAAATAAATTGAGCCAAAAACTCAATTGAAACTTCTATTCTTTAGTGCAGAACCTCTGTCACCTGATCCATCATCTTCCTCTACTCCTGTAGACTCCTCCAAGCCTATACAATAGGTCTGCCACTAATGAATAGGCAAGGAACAAGTCTAAGACATGCTAGACCTATTTTGCCAACTTTACGACCATGAACAACACCTCCAGCTCCTCAAGCAACAACCTCAATATCTATGACACCTATAGAAACATATCTATCCTCTATAGCAACATCCTTGATTTTTGCAGCATCATCAACATGCCATACAACTGCCTCCAACACTGGTGAAAGCACCTCCAACACAAGTAACCTCAAACCATCACATTAAGCAACAAACCAATGTCTCCAAGACAAGTAGAGACATATGCAACACCAAGAGATCAACACTCCAACCACCTATAGCAGCAACATCTCACACCATGAGCATCTCACCATCCTCCTACAGCAGCAACATCTCCAACCAACACATCATGTCTGGAAACCATCTCCTTAGCAGCCACAACATCACCTCTACTAGGTCTAGTCATAGGATGTTGACATCAATGCCAACTAACAAGACCATCACCAATCATGCATCCATCACTCATGCATATGACCAACATAACGCTAGTTGACATCAATCACAACACCACAATGGCAATAAATTTTTTATTCCTAAGATTTCGACATTTTCTTTGTTAAAATTACATGCATGCTAATTATTTCTTAACCTAATTATAATTTGTCTTCGCCATTGTGTACACATGTCCATATGAAGAGTGTTGTCGATATCAATGTTATGTGGACGTATGAGTGGGATGATCGGTATAGAGGCATTGACAATGTGGGTCCATCAATGTTGGCCCCAATATTTGAGCCACAGGTAGGGTAGCATGAAACCCATATTGATCAGACCCCCATCCTACCTGACTTACATTTCAACTCAAGCGAGGTTAGTAGATCCATATATGTAATTAAATGTGGTTCAAAATCATTTATTTCCAAATTGTTTATTTTGAACAAATAATTATCTAATTAATTTGAATCTGAATGTGTTATATTGTAGTATCGGATTATGGACATTTACTTTGCCTAGCAGATTTCACATAAGCATTCTAGTGGTACTTAGAGTGGATAGTTTGTATAATTTCAGAACCATTTCATAGGGAACATTCACTTGTCATACAAACTTTGTATATTTTCATACATGGGCATTTTGTGGATGTACATAAATATTATTTCAGTTTATGGATGCTTATTCTTTCAGTTTATGGAGGTTCATGTAATGTAATTTGTATATATTTTCATACGGACAATTTATTGATACATTCATTATTTTAGTTTATGGACGTTTATTACTCTTATTTATGGATGTTCATTAAATTCCGTTTATGGATTTGTTAATTATTTCACTAGTTTAAAATTTTTCTATATAGCATAACTTTTATTTAAAAATATAACATTTTTGATTTCTAGTTTCATAGAGTAAGAAAATAAGTACAATATTACTATGATGCAAGTCCCTTTAATACTTAAAATGAATTAAAATATAACACGATTGAATTAAAAAAACACAAATAGGATTGAAATAAGTTTTAAATTCAATTTTAAAAGATGTCAATTAAATGACAAATAAGTTTTATTCAATTTTGTTTCTTTTGAGGTCATCTAGAAGAGCTTAGTCATAAGATGATATTTAAGTCATATCTATATTGGAATTTAAATACCAATTTTTTTTTAACGATATATGTTTCTATAATTTATATATAATTTTATGAACTTTCCTAAATTTACTTGGTTATCTAAATGTTCAATTAAAAAACACAAATGCAATTGAAATAAGTTTTATTCAATTTTAAAAGATGTCTTCTAAACAACAAATAAGTTTTATTCAATTTTATTTCTTTTGATGCCATCTACAAGAGCTTAGTCAGAACATGAGATCAGTACAATATTACTATGATGCAAGTCACTTCGATGCTTAAATGAACTAAAATATATCATGTCATAACATGATATAAGTACAATCTCACTATGATGCATGTCACTTTGATACTTAAATAAACTAAAATATATCATGATTGCATTAAAGAACACAAATAAGATTGAAATAAGCTTTAAATTTAATTTTAAAAGATGTCTCGTAAACCACAAATAAATTTTATTCAATTTTATTTCTTTTGAGGTCATCCACAAGAGATTAGTCATAACATGCTAATTAAGTCATATATGTATTGGAATTTAATATACCCAAAAAAAATTAATGATATATTTTTCTATAATTTTATATATAATTTTATGAACTTTCCTAAGTTTTCTTGGCTATCTCAATGTTCAATAAAAAAACACAAAAGAAATTGAAATAAGTTTTATTCAATTTTATTTCTTTCTAGATCATCTACAAGAGATAGTCATAACATGATATAAAGTACAATCTTACTATGATGCAAGTCACTTTGACACTCAAAATGAACTAGAGTATGCCATGTATCAATTTAATATCGAGCATGGAAATAATAAAAATATGCTTCATATTGGCTTGTAGAAATTTCCTTTTAGTGCAATCAACATGTATGTTATTACAATTATTTAAAAAAAAAAAATTGAATTCTAAAGTCATCCAAGTTATAATAAAAAATCTATATATGGAAATTATTGAGACCCAACAATATACCATTATATGGTCAACAAATATACCATTGCATGGTCAATAAATTCCTTATATCAAGGTTCAGTTAAAAAGCAAAAATAAGATTGAAATAAGCTTTATTTATTTTAAAAGATGTCTTGTAAAAAACAAATAAGTTTTATTCAATATTATTTCTCTTGAGATTATCTGCAAGAGCTTAGTCATAACATGATATAATTCAATCTTATTGGAATTTAATATAGGTAAAAAAAATATATGATACCATTTCTATAATTTTATATAACGTTATGGACTTCCCTAAATTTACTTATCTATCCAAGTATGTCAATCAATTCCTTTTCTTAAGGTTCAATTAAAAAACGCAATTATGACTGAAATAAGTTTTATTCGATTTTATTTCTTATGAGGTTATCTACAAGATATTTTATGTGTGTGTATATATATATATATATTTCATTTTTTACAATCCAATATGAAACACATGCGTAACTCTTTCCATGCTTTATATCAAACTGACACATGACATTTATTAATAACATAAAAATATTTCAATGTTGTTTATAACCTAGATTTAGTTGAAATTCTAGTTTAAGTAAAATAATATTATATCAAATTGGTTAAATTGTTAATGGATTAAATTTTAGATATTCCTTGATTCTAAATCTATGGGGTTCACATAAGGATCCCATCCCTACAAATAAAACCTCCTTGAAATTTGTTAAACTTTATTTTTGCAAAGGCTTGATCGAGCTTGATAGCTCGATCCAACCATCAGTTAGCCATGTAAATCACTCGATTGAGGGTTTCTTAAACCCTCAATCGATCTAGTTGAATTTATAACTCGAGCACTCAATCGAGCATTTTAAGGGCTTGATCGAGCTGCTGAGGTCCTAAAATCACATTTTTAGCACCCCTTCTACAAATTTTTGTGCAACATCATTTTGTACCCTGACGAGCTTAGGGAAGAATTTGTCCTTAAGTGGAAGAGTTGATCATGTTGGATTTGTGAAGGAATCCTCTATTGAATGGCATGTGAGTTTCAATTTTTTGAATTCAAATGATATTTTTCATCTAATTTTTAGTAAAATTACTGGGGGGGTGAATCAGTATTTTACAAAATTTCAATTTCGATTTCTTATTTTGATTATTATACCCAAATGTTGTAAAGAAAACTAGCATGTGTACGTGATTGTTACTACAGTAACCTGTGTATAACTAGATAACCTATCTAATCATCTGTACTTCTTTAATCAATGCATTATTGTTCTATTTTTCATTAATGAATCATTAGGTATGAGAAATCAAGAAGAAGATAAAACATATCACACAAAACCATATAAGCACCAGGATTTTTAGGTAGAAACCCAATGTGGGAGAATATGGTTGTTGTTGCCGTCTCTGTCTTCTTCTTTTGTTAAAAATAATCTTCTTACAGTCTTGTACTAGGGCAGACTTTAACCAATACGATCCTACCTGCAGAAGGCTACAACCTTGTCTCATTTTCCATATTCTACTGGAAGGGATTTACAACCCCCTTTGTGAAGACTACTATCCTCAAATCTTTTTGGATCACTTTTCATAAAGTTTCAAATTGGATCCACTCTCAACAATTTTGAAATCCAATAGTCAAAACTGGATCATCAAATCTTATAATGTAACCAATGCAACTTGAACAATTTAGTATAAATCATACCAATGCATACCCACTCATCAATATACCAAGTCAAACATTGTTACCCATCACAGAAGCTAACTATTTCCAGTGCAAACCTTGATCAAACATGCATCATATTGTATACGCTATTGTTACTGATCATACCTGTGTATGTACGCGCTTCTCCTGAAGAATACTCACATACATATTTCAAAATGTTGATAACTGAATCTAAATCACTGTGCTACGAAATCAATCACCTAAATAGATACGGAAGCCAACATAGATCACTGAACCAAATACATATTATCACATACCAACATCATCACTTAGTCAACTTTTAATTAATAATTAATTCAGCCCAAACAATACTGTCAAAAGCATATTATTATAAGAAATACTTCATCAACAAACAACAACAAACATAGGAAAATAGATCAACCATTATTATAAGCTCATCCTGCAAAACCCTAGTAGATGTCAGCGACTCTTAAAAATCATATCCACGTATACATGCACTTATCATTCACCACACCTACGTACAAATCTATCTGTACTGCAAAATATATACACAACTATCCAATAGTGGATCCACGTATGTACACGACTTCTTAGTGTCAAACCCACGTACAAATATGTAACCACTGAGACATACCTTCGTTGTAACATAGAATATACTTCGCACTACTTATTGTCTCATATTTATTTTCGAGTATCATTAACACCACAAATCTATCACAATTAGAGATTCATAATAAATAAATCAGGTAAGTACATATGATACAATACTTCAGATTTTTTAGATCTGTGTCTTTTTGCTGCTCCTTGGTGCACACCTATTTCAGATCAAACCATTCATAGAAAGCACAAAACTTTCACACCTAACACTTGTATCTCCATCTCCTTATATAGCGTAGGATTTAGTTTACACCTTACGCCAATCCCTTAGTAATACCGATGGTATTATTTGAAGGGATTAAACATTTGTTATCATGCTCATTACTATGGGAATATACCATGGTAACAATACCATGGTGTGGAAAATGTACAAGAATTTTCTTTACGATACTGGCATATGTACACATATTTTCTTCACAGAAACTACGTATACTTTCCTTCACTTTTATTATCTTTTTGTCTCTAAACTGATATTCCTTTCTCCATCTCACTTGTAGTATCTGCATAATCATCCTGTTGACATATATATCAAGTACGTTTCCATCAAGGACAACACATTAGTCACAATGCCAACAATCTCCCCCTTTGGACTTGATGGAAAGCACTTTGGTGTTTGGTCACCACTACCTATAGATACCTTTAAACACATTGAT
The DNA here is from genome assembly GCA_031772625.1 of Pinus tabuliformis. Lineage (NCBI taxonomy): Eukaryota > Viridiplantae > Streptophyta > Pinopsida > Pinales > Pinaceae > Pinus > Pinus tabuliformis. The sequence goes on along the minus strand of CM062816.1, from coordinate 889,453,983 downwards.
AGACATACCAAGCTTCTCTCCAAGAATTTTGCTCCAAACACCAATTTACTCCCCCTTTGACATTAAGGGCAAAGGGTTGATTAATGCTGAATGAAGAATTCTTTCTCCCGTTATAGAGAGGATCACAATAGGGTTGATCTGTTGAATATGAATATGGACCACGCTCCCACTTAGCATATGTTGAATCTTCTAAAATGTTTTCAAGGAAGTACATGACTCTATGAATCAACTAAATATGGATATTCCTATCACCAAGCTCTCATGCTTACGTTAATCACCCAACATAGTGGGGTTACATATTTGACTCAACATTACATCAAATGCCCAAAATAATGGGATTTCATATATAATTGACTTGACCCAATAGTCCAAGCATGACTACGTTTTACAAGGATTACATCATGGGTCTTTAAATGATGTTTACGTCAAGAGAAAAATATGGTATTTATGACCAAAATCAAAGCAATACCATGAGGGTCTTCAACATCCATCATATACCATATGGGATCCTGCATCATCATCATGTATCATCATCATAAAGTAGCATAACATAATCATCTTCTCAAGCAACATATAGTCATCATCCAAAACTTCAGCAACAAAAGTGTCATCAATAACATCACCAATCATAAGCATCATTATGTAACAAGGAATTCTTAAGAAATCATAATTCCAAGTAGAAATATAGAAAATGCTCCCCTGAACCTATGCCAACTTATTCATTGTCAGGTCTGATCAGATCCAACTCATCAATTAGTAAAACCAAAAACAACAACAACAACTCGTAACTATCATAAGGAAATAGTAATTCTAAGTAGCATATGAATATCAATAGGCTGTAAGCAACCAATACCAGAAATAGAGGGCCACAAAACAACTAACTGAAATATACCAGAACCTCTCCATCAGACTATCCCACTATTTCTTCATTATAGAGAAACATACGCTACTGTTTAGAACCAAACTCGCATATATATGCGACCTTCCTTCATAAGATCCGTGTACAGAAAATATACTGTAATAAATTACAGTAACAACTCCCCCTAAACATGAAAGATATATAAGATTATTTAACATGATGAGGAGAAAAATACAACTCCTATTTTAGTCTGAGATATTCAAAGGAATAGCGTGCCAAAGTGGCTTTGCAAATATATCTACAACTTGTTCTTTTGAAGGAACATACTCCAATTTAACCTTTTGTTCAAGCACCTGTTCTCTCAGAAAGTGATATTTGATGGGAATATGCTTGGTTTTTAAGTGCATGACAAGATTTTTCAAAATACTTATCGCACTAGTATTATCACATAGAATAGGTAAAGGTTGAGGACATGTGCTTTGAGTGTCTTGCAATGTTTACATCATCCATAAAAATTGAGTGCAATAAGATGCATCAACAAGATATTCTACCTTACTAGTATATAAAGAAATGGAGCTTTGTTTTTTGCTGAACCATGATACTGAGTGAGATCGCAAATAAAATGCTCCTCCACTAGTACTCTTCCGATAATCAATGTTACCTGCCCAATCTGCATTTGTGTAAGCATGATGTTAAAAATATGCATCTTTGGGATACCATACACTAAAATATTAAGTTCCTTGTAAATAATTGAATATCCTCTTGACTTCATGAAGATGAGTTTCGTTAGGATTTGCTTGACTTCGTCCAAAAATCCCAACTGCATGCACAATATATGGTCTCGTTCCTGTAAGGTAGAGAAAGCTTTTGATCATAGATCTGTATTCTGGTTGATTTACTAAAGGAGAATCAGCACGTGAACTAATATTTCATCTTGTTACCATTGGTGTGCACAAAGGCTTGTAGTATCCCATTCCATATTTCTTCAAAATCAGCTTGAGGTACTCGGTCTGTGAGAGAAAGATACCATTATTTTTTTGTTGAACTTGAAGAACAAAAAGTTATGTTAGTTCACCAAGTAGAGACAACTCAAATTATTTCTCCATAACAAAAGTAAATTCTTGATTTGTAGTTTCTACATTACTTCGAAATATGATGTCATCTACATAAACAACAACTATTAAAAGTTTATTTGTACCAAATTTTATATATAGGTTGATGTCTACTGACCTCTTTTTGAAACCTTGTTGAATATACCTATCAAGATGAAAATACCATGCACGAGGAGCTTGTTTTAATCCATACAAATCCTTCTTAAGATTTCAAACAATATTTTGATCATTACCTAAAACAAATCCTTTTGTTTGTTCAATATAAACTTTGTCTTCTATATCCCCATTTAAAAGTGCATATTTAACATCCATTTGAAATACTTTGAAGGTATGAAAGCTTGAAAGTGCAAGAATCATTCTTCTAGTTTCAATTCTATCTATAGGTGGAAATGTTTCTTCAAAGTCTATTACCTATTGTTGAGAGTAGCCTATGAAAACAATGCTTACTTTGTTTCTAATCACTTCATTTTCATTTAGTCTATTTTTGAACACCCATTTTGTTCCAATAATATTTTTATCATGAGGCCTTGCTACTAACTCCCATGTATGGCTTTTTTTAATCTGATCAAGTTCTTCATCCATATCTTTAACCCAACATTCATCTTTGTTTGCTTGATTTACATTTTCAGTTCAATAGTGGATAGTAGGGCTAGGTAACTGCAAGTTCCAACAACAGTTCTTCTAGTTTGTACTCTAACTTCCCTTTCACCTAGAATTGGAGATTCCAGATGTTTTTTCTAAACATGCCTTGACAATTCCTTTTCATATGCTTATGTGTTTTCAATTCATTCTTCTAGTGCTTCACTAGTTCCCTCTCCTATAACCTCTTGGCTTGTTGTAGAAACAAGTTCATCATATATTGGTGCTTCTCTTTTGGAAACTGTGGATGCTTCATCAATTACAACATCAATCCATTCAATAATATTTTGAATCCTTCTATTGTAGCATTTATATCCTTTGCTTCTAGAGGAGTATCCCAGAAGAATTCATTCATCAACTCTAGATTCAAACTTTCTAAGCTTATCATCATTATTCTTTTTGTAACATTTTCTTCTAAAAGCTCTAAAATGTTTGATAGTTGGAGGCTCACCAGACCATAGTTCATAAGTAGTTTTATCACTATTTACTTGAATATGAGCTTTGTTGAGAATTTTCACAGTTGTATGTGCTGCTCCCCCGAGAAGTTATGAGGTGATCCAGACTCATAAAGCATGGCACATTCCATTTATTGGATTGTTCTATTCTTGTTTATTCCACTCCATTTTGTTGAGGAGATTTAGCTACAGAAGTTTCCCTCTTAATACCATGTTGTTCACAGAAGTTGAAAAAATCATATGATATAAACTCTCCTCCTCTATCATATCTAATACATTTGATTTTTAATTCTAACCCATTTTCTACTAAATCTTTGAATACTTTAAATTTATCAAATGCTTCATCTTTATGTTTCAATAAGCCAACACAAAATATTCTAGTAAAATCATCAATGAATAATATGAAGTATTGTTCGCCTCGAGGAGACTTCTTTCTCATAGGACCACATAAATCAGTGTGAATAAGTTCAAGTGGCTTATTTGAAGTACCTTCTTTAGCATTAATTTGAGCTCTAGTTTTCTTACCGAATTGACATGATTTGCATATGTTGTTTTTTGGAAGAGAGATGTTAGAAAAGTCATGTAATACTCCCATTCAGCTTGACTTGTGTAATTGGGCGAAGCTTAGATGTCCCATTCTTTTGTGCCAAAGTTAACTTTCTTCTAATTTTCTCAAGTAACAATGCTCTTGGTTTTCTTCTAAGATATAGACATTAACTGGAGTTCTTGTTTCCTTTACTATGATCTTACCTATATCGAAATTCTGTACCACACAATTCTTTGATCTGAAAATAACTTCATGCCCTTGGTCACACATTTGATTAACATTCAACAAGTTATGCTTTAGTCCATCACCAAACCAAACATTTCCAACTTTAACCTTATCCTTTAGCAAAACAATTATTTTACCTTTAATAGCAGCAGGTGAGTTATTTCCAATGGTCACCTTATTATCTTTCTTTATTTCATTAAAATACATAAACTTATATTTATCACCTTCCATATTCTTTAAGCTCCACTGTCAATGTACCATAGGTATTCTTGATCTCCTGCATACCATGCTAAGCCACAACTTTCAGGTTCTATGATTTTCTTTTTCCATACCTTGGATGTTGTTGTTTTTAGTCCATTATGAGGATTTGGTCTCATTATTCTTCTGCATTCAGTCTCTTTATGCCCAAAGTTATTGCAAAAGGAACATTATGTTTCATCGTGGAGAGGTGAGAAAGTATTGTAAGAGTATTTATTTTATCCAATCTCCTTCTTTTGTTTTCTTGATTCTCTAGACATGATAGTTTTATAAGCAACAAATTGAGCATCCTTATGACCAAAATGATGATAAGTGAAGCATTGACCATTGAAGTAGAAATTCCAGGGAGTATAGTACCTTTATGTTTAGTTTCCCTTTTGAGTGTGGTAAGGATGGTTTACCTGAGAGACATTTGATCCCTCATTTCTTTGTTGAGATCTGAATTTCTTTTACTTCTTCCCTTTACAACATTCAGATAGATTCATGTACCTATTTTAGAAGATTTTACAATATTTGATGATTCTCCATTGTATCCAAGCCTTGTTTTTATTAGAGGAGAGCATTTTATTTTGATGATTTCTTTTAGGGTCTCAGATCCTTTAGAAAACCTAAGGTTCAGAGCTTTTTTTTTCTAAAGTTCCTTTCTTATACTTACTATTTCGAGTTATAACTTTTCATTATGCCTCTCCCTTTCTAGGATTTGTTTCTATAGCACCTTTTCCACTAATTTAGATTCTTCTCGACGAATTTTAAGATGAGATGTTTCTTCAATAAGATTATCCTTTTCCTTTAGCTCATCCATAACGACATCATCAAACTCATCAATACATTTATCTTCAAATGTCATAAGTAATTGATATTCTTGATCACACTCACCTTCTTCACCATTTGAAAGACCATCACTATCTTTGTTTGTGTAGAAAATTTTATTGTTTTCAAGCCTTCCTCTAAAATTTACTTATGCAAAATTCTTACCTCTTTCATGGTTTTATTTATAAGGCCATTTAGTAGCATAATGACCAACCCTTCCACAAGAAAAGAATTTGAAATGAATCTTACCTCTAAATCTTCTAATTCTTACTTGGAGTTTCTTTACAAAGTTTTCCTCTTCTTCATCTGATATGTAACTTCGTTTCCTTATGCTCCTCCTTTTCTTTTCCTTTAGAATTATATTTGAATGCTACTTCTCTAATATCTGAGGGACCCCCCTTTCTCATTTCATAAGTTTCTAAGATGTTGGGAAGTTGGTCAACAGTAAGGCTCTCCAAATCCTACATTTATTCAATGGAAGATACTTTCAAATCTAATTTTGGTGTTCTAGATCTTAGGATTTTCTCATCAAGAATTGAATCTTTTACTTCATCACCAATATTTCTCATTAAATTACAAATTTCATCTACCCTAATAAAGGAACTTGCAATACTTTCATCGCTATGCATTTTTAGATTTTCATATTGAAATGTAAATGTTTGAAGTTTGGCACCCTTTACCTTAGTATCACCTTCATAAATTTGGATGATCTTGTCTCGTATAGCCTTTGTTGTATTCAACTGCATAACCTTCAGAAATTTTAATTCTACCAAGTTTCCCAAAAAAGCATTGACAACCTTTGCATTGGTCTCATATTTTTTATTTTATGCTTCATTTATAGGAATGGAGGATGGATATTGGTATCCTCCTTCAACGGTTGCCCAAACATCAACTCCAAGTGACTATATATAACCTCTTGTTCTAAATTTCTAGAAAACCATGTTGGTTCTATTAAATAATGGTGGCCTCATACATGCGACTCCCTTTTTATTGCTTATCTTGAGAAATATTCCTTAAAGCGATCAAGCATCTTTTGAAGGACCTTCTATGATGCCAATTATTAGGAAAAATATTAAGAGGGGGGGTGAATGAATATTTTACACACTTTCAATTTCAATTTCTCATTTTGATTATTATACGTGACTGCTATAAAGGAAACTAGCATATGTACATGATTGTTACTACAGAAACCCGTGTATATCTAGATAACTTATCTGATCATCTATGCAACTTTAATCAGTGCATTAATGTTCTATCCTTCATCATTTAATCAGTAAGTATGAGAAATTAAGAAGAAGATATAACATAAACACACATAACCATATGAACACCAATATTTTTAGGTGGAAACCCAATGTGGGAAAAAAACATCGCTATTGTTGTCTTTGTCTTCTTTTATTAAAAATAATCTTGTTACAATCTTGTACTGGCAGAAACTTTAACCAGTACACAGGATCCTATTTGCAGAAGGATACAACCTTCTCTAATTTTCCAGCTCCTACCGGAAGGGAGCTACAATCCCCTTTGTGAAGATCGTTATCCTGAACTCTTTGTGGATAACTTTTCATGATGTTTCAAACTGGATCCACTCCAAACAATTCTGAAATCAACTACTCAAAAATTGATCATCAAATCTTCTAATGTAACCATTGCAACTTGAACCATTCAGTAAATCATAGCAATGCATACCCACGCATTAGTATAGCAAGTAAAACAATGTTACCCATCACATAAGCCAACTTATACCACTGCAAACCCTGATCAAACATGCATCAAATTGTATATTCTAATCTTACAGATCATACCGGTGTATGTACGAACTTCTCCTGAAGAATACTTGTGTACAAATTTCAAAATATTGATAGCTAAATCTGAATCACTATGCTACTAAATCAATCACTCAAATAGATACCAAAACCAACATAAATCACGAAACCATATAAAAATTATCACACAAAAGTATCATCACTTAATCAACTTTTAATTAATAATAAATTCATCCCAAACATTACTGTCAAACACAAATTATTATAAGAAAGACTTCATTGGAAGGTTGTAAACATAATAGAACATATTAACCATTATTGTTAGCTCATCCTACAAAACCCTAATAGATGTACACAACTCTTATATAGCATATCCATGTATATACGTGCTTATCATTCACCACACATGTGTATAGATCTGTCCATACTACAAAATATATACACTACTATCCAATAGCGGATATGCGTATCGCGAATTCCTAGTGTCAAACTCATGTAGAGATCTATAAGCACTGAGATATACCTTCGCTGCAACATAAAATATAATTCGCACCCCTTACTATCTCATATTTATGTTAGAGTATCATTAAGACCACAGATCTATCATAGTTAGAGAATTCTAATAAGTAAATGAAGCAAGTACATATGATACCATACTTCAGATTTTTCAAATATCTGTCTTGTCCCTACTCCTTGGTGTGCACCTTTTTCAAATCAAATCATTCATAGAAAGCACAAAACTTGCACACCTAACACTTGGATCTCTATCTCCTTATATAGATTAGGCCTTAGCCAATACCTTAGGCCAATCCCTTAGTAATGTCGATGGTATTCTTTGATGGGGTCAAATATTTTTTGTCATGATCATTAGTATGGGCCAATACCATGGTAAATACCCCCGCTGTTAACAATACCATGGTGCGGAAATCGTTCATGACTTTTCTTTACCATACCCACGTATGTACACTTATTTTATTCATAGGACCTGCATATAACTTTCTTCAATTTTATCATCTTTTTGTCTTTGAAATGATATTCCTTTATCAATATCACCTGTAGCATCTACATAATCATCATGTTGACATATTTATCAAGTAGTTTGTCATCAAGGACAACACATTAGTCATAATGCCAACACTAATTTCCTTTAAACATAGTGTTTAAAATTGTTTTGTACAATTTCAAAGGGGGTGAGTAAAAAATCAATAACATAAACTATACACAACTAAAAACTTTGATAAAATTACAAGTCCTCTTCGAAAGGGTACTCTTGGTTTTTCAATTTATTTAAATAGTTGAAAAAAATCTTATGTGTTTGTGTTTTAGACATATTTGGGCACTGCAACCCCAATCACATATGTCGATAAACCAAGGGCTTCTAAACCCCTAAAATTGTTGTTTCATACCCTAAAGGATCAAGGTCAACTGATTACATCATTTCCCAGAAGTTCTCCCTAAAAAACTGCTCAGAACTGGTCAAAACTAGACCATACAGACTGCTCCATGCTAAGGGTGCGATGCATCTCACCTGCAACACAAAAAGGGTGCGATTCATACTTAAAAGCCCTTATGTAGGGTGCGATGAGTGAGAGCAGACAAATGGTAGAGGCAGTTTGCTAGGTGGAAACCCAGAGAATCTTCTAGAAACTACTCATATGACACTTGCCTCTCTGAATTCACCAAGGGATGAGTAAGAGATCATGAAATCTCCAAGTGGAACCAAGAGCTATCAGTGAAATGACACTAATCAAAATCCCAGAAGCTGACTCACCCCCCCTGCAAATATCTATATATGGATCCCTCATCCTAGAGATCTAGAAGTTGGAATTTTTTAATTTGTAAGGAAGTGATGTTGTTTCCCTTTGAGACATTGTATTGTTGGGTGATCTAGCTTTTCATCAGGTGAATAGGGCTTTCATGCTGGGAGGATGATGCTGGATCAGACAGTTGGGTTGTAATCCTCTCTTCTACTACTTCTATCAATAAAGCTATTTGAGTTTTCCTCCATATACTTGTATATTTCTGAATCTTGTATTTGTGTATGCATTTGTATGGTTAATGTACATCTGATTCTACATTGTTTATGGTTATAGATCTCTATGCTTTGATGGTATTTTGCTGCTTTGACTCTACAGGTGTTCTTTGAAGCGGGACAAGTGAGAAAGGAGTGGCGAAGCTCTATCAAAGGAGAGAGGAAACAAGTAAGGAGCCAAGCGAAAGACTGAGGTTGGTACTCTCTGCTTCTCTCTCATCTATCTCTCATAAAGGAAAACAAAAGTTACTTTGAATTGTTTGTTTCTAAGATAGCTACCCATCTTAGTGGGACTAGCAGCTCTGAATGGACACTAGTTTTCCCAAAAACAAAATGGCGACTCCACTGGGGAGCAAATATTTTGTTTGTTTGTTACTGTTGTTCACTTTATAAACTACAGACGGAGCCTGAAGTTAAGCCAGCTAGCCTTCGAACTACTTTTTCTATGCAACTGCAAAGTAGATCAACACTACTTCAGTCAATCTCTGGGTTGGTTTATGAACTAAACATCTGACTTTCAAACATCCTAAGTGCCCTAGTGGTAGCTCAATAACATCATTAGATCATCCTCTGTCATAAGCTCAGCCTAAATCCCTGAACTTAGCTGCAAACTGTGGGTGAAAACCAAGCTCAATCTCGTGCCTGGACCATCGCACTATCTCTCATTGGCGGTCTGGATGCATCCCACCTCTCGTGTGCTACAGGTGAGATGCATCCCTGTTTTCCTTAAGGATAGGTGCGATGATTGAGTGAGACTGTTTCTGCCTCTAGATTTTGGTTTTTCTTCATTGTTTTCAGCTCTATTAAGTAGTTTTACTGTCTATGATCAGTATATCACTATTGAAACCTTCTTCCTTCACATTATTCAACCTCCATTGATAAGGAATTGTGAATGTTTTTTATGTATTTTTCATCATTTACAGTCATCCTTTGCAAACAGTAGCTTAATCGAACTGTCGTCTTTTGATTTGAAAGTGTTGCAACTGTCGTTTTCAGCCAAGAAAAAGAGTGTCATAAAGTCTTCCTGTTTTCGATAGTCAATTACACTTTTGCCATTATATTTGATTTGAATTATCAATTCTTTGAAGTTTCGAAAACAGTTTTCCATTCGAAAGATAAATTGTCGTCTTAGTCTTCCTTTCATTTTTTGAAAAGAAATTGTTAAAGTGTCACTTCAAGGAAAAGTAGTTCAGATTTGTGCTTAATTTTCTTTTTGTCATTCTCAAATTAAGGGAACTGAAAAACAAATACATGCATATGCATTTGCATTTAGACTGCATGCGAAAATTGATTTAGGAAAAGTGCATTTAGTGTGTGCTCTCTACTCTATGTTGAAAGAATCATATTTTTCTTTCCTTAGTAGGTAGGATTTTCATTGCTAAAAGAAAATAAACGACTGTTTATCATTTTAGATTGCATATTTAGGAGTTGTACATCTACATCACGTGGTGAACCTTGAAAGGCAAACTTCTTAAGAAAGATCAACTATAAAATAAACCTCAATGAACATAAAAACGCTTTGGAACCTAAGTCTAGGCTAGAGACATATTCTGGCATCGTAAAGCCTGGTAACTATCGTTTTTATCGTAGGTTGGTTGATTCCTCCTCTTTTATACGACAAGTGCCAGTACGGACTTGTGCTCCCACGTACCGTCAAGTATATATTGGGAGACCACAATAGGCTGATACCCTTTATCCTTAGGAAGCTTTGTCTGCCGCCCTATCGATCGCAATGCAATGAACACAGCATTTGGGAAGATTGACTGCCGTACGTAAAGTCCTTGGTAATTTCTCTATAATTTACCACCGAGGTGTATATTGCAGTTTTGCGATTGGTTTGGTAATCCCTCTGTCTAGATTTCCAGAGTAGTCACTTTCGTTCCTTTTCAGACTCCTTAAAAGAAAAGGTCCATCTGAGCACTTGTCACTTCAGGCTCATTAAAAATCGAAGGCGACTAGAGTCATCTTTAGCTTTTTCTCGACTCTTAAAAATTGAAAAAGCAATTTGTGTCAAAGCGTCATAAAATTCATTTAATTTGGAATAACATTTTCCCCTTTTTATTTTTAAGTTGATCGATTAATCCACAATCGTCGAAGAAAGTCAATCAAAACCCTATCGTTCGTGGAGACTAACGAGTCAACCATCTATGACTTCAGAAACGAAACCATTACAGGCAAAGCGATCTCGTTTAACTGGGTTGAAGTCTCCTGGTTTATTTGAAACTTGTGTTTCAACAACCTCAGAGACTCTAGTTACTCCAATTATTTCTAGTACCCCTGCCTCTATAGAAGAAGTTCCGCAGTTACAAGAGGACATTAGAACTGATCCTAGTGTAACGGTAAACACTTCTATTCCTAAACCAGCTCCATCTAGGGCTGATTTGAAAGTTGTCACCCCTCCAACATCCGTCGCTGCAGAGTCTATACCTTCTTCGGCACCCTAAATATTTTACGGACCTGACGGTCTACCTCTTCCACCCGGACTGATTACTATAGAAGAAATTGTGGAGGATCTTCCATCCAATACCCCATTTCATTTTGGGACTGGGATCCAGCTATATTCTTCTACCATAGAAGTTAATTCTTTTGATCACCCTTCATCGCAAGTTCCTGTCGAATCGCTACGAAATCTTTTGGATAGACTCAATATGTCTAAACAACCATCGACATCTAGGACTGTGTCCTCTGATACAAAAGCAGCAGAACTTCTTGCCGCTACTCTGACAATGTTCGTTGGTATACCATCTGTCCCAACTAGTTCTCAACCACTAGATGGAGTCCACCCAGGGACTGTTTCAACAACATGGTCTGTTCCTATTTGCTCATCCGGAATCTTATCTGGAGTTTCTTATGTTGAGACTCAGTAAATTGATCCTTCACATCAGTATCAATTTGGACAGTCCAATCTACAAAGACCAATTTACCCTTTGCACAATGGATTGCCGCCATATGGGGGCAAGTATGCCTTTTCATTGTTCCCTTTGGGGGAGCAACCATATGAGAGTTTACAACAAAGTTCGGGTCAAGCTAGAATTACATCCAGTGGTTGGGTGCCAATACTGCCTCACCACCAAAGAGTTGTATATTCAATACAACAAAATCAACTTGTGTCAAACATTCCCACTAAACCGGCTATTGTGAAGGTGTCGCGAGTTCAAGCGCTACCTGTTGTATGTCAACCTCAAGTCTCTCAGGTCGTAATACAACAGCCTCTTGTCCCCACGACTCAATCACAACCACCGATTAGTGGCTCCTTAACTGAAGCAACTCAGGCTCAAACGGGTACTATCACCCCTCATCTTGGTCAAACATCCAGTATTGGACAACAACAAATGGTCTCACAGCCATGGCTAGTGCAATATCAACAACCGCAATTCCAACAAGCTTACCGAGGACCTGAGCAACAAAGCTTTGCAGGTAATGGGCAGCCGTATATTCAAAACGATTACCAACAATCATATTATAATGGTTATGCCCATCAACCTTATCAAAGTTATCAGCATCAAATGCATTATGCTAGTATGCAAAGACCCACTGCTCAAGTGATCCCATCTTATCCTGGGTATGCTTCGCCAAACCTCAATCAACAGTTGCGCTTCGTAGCAACTTTAGAATTACCAAATCTAAATCGGTTAAAAAATGATCCAATTGCTTACGCCCCTTGGTGGCCAGCGATTCCTCATAAACTTCCGTCAGATATTCCTAAATTCAATGGAAATCCGGGTGAAGATCCATCGAATCATGTGATGAAATTTCATCTGTGGTGTTCGTCCAACACCCTCAATGATGATTCGATTAGGCTTCGCCTTTTTCAGCGAACGCTAACTGGTCTGGCAACAAAATGGTACATCGAATTGCCTAGAGCTTCATTTGATAACTTCAGCGCCCTTGCCACCACCTTTTTAACCCATTTTCAGTTACCCATAAGGTACGAAACAGGAACAAAACTCCTTACCAATTTTAAACAGACAACAGCCACTCACATATCTGATCATATTCATGAGTGGCGATGTCATCGTCGAATGGTAAAGACATATGTTCCTGATTAGCTTCTAGCTGAATGGTTTATTAAGTCATTCTTACCTTCTATTACAGAAGATGTGGCCAAGGGAGGAATCGTCACTGAAGAGCAAGTCATTGCTTGTGCACAATATCTAGACTTGATCTATACTCAGTCTGGCATGCTCTATGACAAAATTCCTGATGCTCCTAGACCAGAATTTTCTGTTCCTGCTCCTCCTAAATCAAACAAGGACTCTCATTTCGGCGACGAAGTGATTGGCACCTCAAGTACGCAAACCGCAAAGGCCCCATCTGGTAAAGCCCTTGCAGTTTCCAGTAAAAAGGAAAATGACAAACTTCTTGCCTCGGAGGTTAATGCCATGTCGACCGACAAAGGCAAAGAACCGAAGAAACTAGGGGGCAAGAAGAAAGGGAAAAACAAAAAGAAGAAACAAGAAGATTCGACTCCTAAAAAATCTTCTAAAAACCCTTATGGGAAAAAGAAACCTAATCGGCCATGTCTCATATGCGATGAGGACCATTGGACGAGAGATTGTTCGCATAAATCTAAGATTAAGAAGTTCTTTAAGAGTTCAAATACCTTAGCAGTGTTGACTGATCTGTTTCCAAACCCAGAAACCAATCTGGTTGCTAGCGACAATGCTTCCCCATCCCAAGTGCTTATGTTGTCCATTTCGAAACAAAAAAATGATTCTTTGATATCGACAAGGAATAAAGATTATGGGAATCCACAAATGTCGAGCAACAAGGCTACAGATCAACCTAGTATTTTGACAACAACTTTGACAAAAATTGTGCCACCCATCATTCCTGAGCTAACAATAAAGCCGCCAAAGGGAGCAGTACACAAATCGACATTTAATCGTCATGCCTGAGCAGCACAGAATTATAATATAGTAGAGGATCTGGCCCAATCGTCGTTTGCTATGTCGACACTTGAATTACTGCAAAATTGCCCCTCCCAAAAGCAGGCTCTATTATCAGTAATAGGTGGGATTGACCCAACAGATTCCAATCTTGTGGCCTTTAATCATAAAGGATATGAACCTCAGTTACCAACTCAACTCGCTTTCCTCATACAAGTGAAAGCCCTCAACAAAACTGTTCATCGAACAATTATTGATGAGGGGGCATCTACCTGCATTATGTCGATGAGTTGCTGGAAAACTTTAGGCTCACCATCCTTGTCAAAATCATCAACGACATTAAAAGCATTCGATGGATGAACATACACCCCGTACGGGATTTTAAGTAACTTGCAAGTTGAACTGGGGGAAAAATAGTAGAAATTGAAGTCAAAGTTATCGATGGAAACCTCGATTACAATATCCTACTGGGAAGGCCCCAGATTTATGCTATGGCTGCTGTTGCGTCAACATACTTTAGAAATATTGCATTTCCCTTTCAAGGAGGAATTACAATTGTTGATCAACAAACCTTCCTCCCCCAACAGTTCACAAGTTAGAGGAAGCATTCCAATGATCCATGGTAGCTCTCATTCGCTTCAAAATGTCGGATTAGGCCTCCTAAAATACCCTACCTTAATGGGTACTTTTGCCCTACCACCTCCGAGTAATCTGGCGGAAGTGGCCATGATGGAAACTTGCAATATGATATCTTCCATATCTACACAGATTCAAAATCTTTCTGAACATTTTGTTAGCATGGATCATCAACAAGTGTTGCCTCCAAGCCCAATAGAAAATTTGCAGCAATCAATTTTGTTGACCTGGGCGGCAAACCCAAATCAACACTCATCGAGTGTTTGGATAGATAGGTCTAAGGAATATGGTACCTCTTCAGATCCTTGGTTGCATGTACATTCTATAGACGAAGGCATTATTTAGTCGATGATGATAGGAGAGGCACCATGGGAAGATTACCACCATCGTTCCCATCTTCCGGATTACAACGAAGATTATTCCAGCGACCTTAATAATCCTTCAGTTTTTGATTTTCTATCAAATACTGTAAATACAGTGGATTCCGAGTGAAATCTGTCCAATATTGAAGAAACTATCGCCATAAATATCTCGACCAAACCTAATGTTGTAGAGAATATTCATGTTGGCAAATCTTGTTCTTCTGCAGAACTGGAAATATATTGCGCTCTCTTTCACGAATTCAAAGATGTATTTGCATGGTCATATGAAGAAATTCCAGGCATAGACTTGAGTATAGTTGAACACGAAATCAAGATGTATCCAGATGTCAAACCGGTATGACAACAACTTCGATAGGTACACCCGAAGAAAGCCGTTGCCATCAAGGCAGAAGTTGAAAAACTTTTACATGCTAGTTTCATTTACCCGGTTCCTCTAACTAATTGGGTATTGAATATTGTTCCTGTGATGAAAAAGCAAGGAACTATTAGAGTTTGTGTCGATTAGAGGGATGTAAATCAAGCTTGTCCAAAGGACAACTACCCTACACCCTTCATCGACCAGAGAATTGATGAATGCGCCGAATGCGAAATATTTTCATTCATGGATGGATTTTCTGGGTATAATCATATAAATATTCGTGCACAGGACCAGTCAAAGACTGCATTTATATGTCTGTGGGGCACATTTGCGTACCGCAAACTACCTTTCATTTTAAAGAACATAGGGGCAACTTTTAAGAGGGCTATGAACTACGCCTTCCATGACATCAAGAACATCGTTCAACCATATCTCGACGATCTACTGGCTCATTCGCGAAAGCGGACTGACCATCCACAGCATTTGAGAGCTATATTTCTACGTTGCCAACACTACAAGATACGACTCAATCTACATAAGTGTGTGTTTTGTGTCGTTTCTAGTCATTTACTTGGTTTCATGGTTTCTAAGGATGGGATTCGACTTGACCCATGTAAGGTTCAAGCAATCATCGACATGCCTCCACCTTCAAATTTGCTTCAGATTCAGAAACTCCAAGGGAAAGCAAACTTTCTGAGGAGGTTCATTCCAAATTACGCCGAACTTGCTAAAGGTTATATGCATCTTTTGAAAAAAGAAGTGCCCTTTAACTGGGATCAGGTTGCGCAAGCTTCCTTTGATGCTCTAAAGGAATCCCTAACTAAATGATTATTAATGTACGCTCCTGGCTATCAAAAAGACTTTAACCTGTATCTAGCTGCAGTAGATACGACCATCACAATTGTTTTAGTTCAAGAAGACAATGGAATCAAACATCCAGTCTATTATTTAAGTCAAAACTTAAATGATACAGAAAGCAAGTACTCCTATGTTGAAAAGATGGCTCTTGCAAGTGTTCAAGCAGTATAGAGATTTTGACACTATATCCTCTTTCACAAAACTACCATTTTGTGAGATTGCAACCCTATGACTTACATTCTATCGTGTCAATTACTTGGGGGAAAATATTTGAAATGGATAGCCATTTTGCAAGAGTTTGATCTGGAATTCGTAAAATCCAAATCAAATAAATCTCTAGTATTCGTGGAGTTACTATGCAACTTACCATCATCGTCCAATGATTCAACATCCAAAGCATCAATCGTGGATGAATATTTGTTTCTGATATCGTCAAGCGATCCGTGGTATGGAGATATATTTATCTATCTCCAAACCCAAACATTTAGGCCTAATACCTCTAGCTCCGAACAACGAGGTACTCGATACTAAGCAAAAGACTACATCATCGTCGGTGATACACTTTACCATCATGGTATTGATACAGTTCTACGAAGGTGCCTCACCCATGAGGAGGCCGAAAAAGCCCTGAATGATTGCCATTTAGGCGTGTGGGGGGGGCATCAATCTAGTTACGCTACGGTGCAAAAGATCTTACGAGTAGGTTACCTCTAGCCTACTATGTTCAAAGATTGCATAATCACAGTCAGAAGTTGCCATGCTTGTCAGATCTTCGACCGCAAAACCAAAATACAACCCACACCTCTGCATCCAGTAGTTGCTGTTGGGCCATTCACCAAATGGGGCATAGATTTCATGACATGTAAACCCACCTCGGCCGAGGGGCATGGGCATATCATAGTCGCAGTTCACTATTTTACAAAATGGGCCGAGGCGATGCCTACATTAAACAATAGCGATGAAATGGCCGCCCTTTTCCTTTTCAATCATGTAGTCTCTAGATTTGGTGTTCCACAGGCTATAGTCACAAATCATGGATCGCATTTCCGCAATCACATGATTGTTGAATTGGATGCCAAATTAGGACTGTCCCACGACAGTTCTACTCCATATTATCCGCAAGCTAACGGACAAGTTGAGGCCATCAACAAAGTCTTGAAGCGCATGCTGCAAAGGATGATTGGAGCCCACAAAGGAGTTGGCACCTAATCCTGTACTCGGCCTTGTGGGCATATAGGACATCGGTGAGAAATGTAACAAGATTTACACGCTTTCTGCTGGCATATGGCCTGGAAGTGGTCTTACCGGTTCAGTGTGAAATTTCATCTCTCAAGCTCGCAGTCAACCTTCTCCCCGGAACTTCAAAGGAAGAAGCTCGTTTCTTGGAACTAATCCAATTGGATGAAACCCGTCGTGATGCCACCTTGGCTAAAGAAGCTCATAAGAAATGAGTCAAGGCGCAATTTGGAAAAAATGTCAAACCCCGTGTCTTCTCAGAAGGTGACCTGGTCTTACTTTACGATCAGGAATATGAC
Organism: Pinus tabuliformis; assembly: GCA_031772625.1. NCBI lineage: Eukaryota > Viridiplantae > Streptophyta > Pinopsida > Pinales > Pinaceae > Pinus > Pinus tabuliformis. The sequence continues at coordinate 889,436,621 of CM062816.1, read as the reverse complement.
AAATTGGGAGCAGGAAAGTTCCAATCATTCTGGATGGGTCCCTACATTGTTAATCAAGTATTAGCAAAAGGAGCCTACGAGCTAGTATATTACGATGGGATTCCACTGTCGCAACCCCAAAACAAGTTGTACCTTAAACGTTACTATGCTTGACTAAGTGTAGTAATCTATTTATATGCTTTTGTTACATTTTTGCTTTTGTCAAGAGTGATTGTTTTGGTTAGGTAATCCACTTTTTCATTTGTTGCAGATGTCAAACCTATTGGAATCCTTTGCTGGATATGCTGATGGAGCTAGTCATAATACACGGAACCTATCTTCGACAGCCTGGGCCATTTTTTATCCAAGCAGCGAGTTAGTGAGTTTCAGAGGGGTATGTATTGGTTGGTCAACGAACAACATCGCTGAATACAACATGTTTATAGAGCTTCTCTCTGATGCCATCGCACATGGCATACGCTGACTTGTTGTCAGGCTAGACTCACAATTCATCATCCTGCAACTTACTGGCATCTATTCCGTTGAGAATCTAGCTATCTATCGTATGTTCCTAAGGGTCAGGATTTTGGAAAGGCAGTTTGATTCTATTCAATATCAACATATTTCCAGAAACTTAAACACATTAACTGATTCATTAGCAAATTATGTGTTAGATAGACATTTGCAGCATTTATAAAAGAAAAAGCATGTCAATCAACATTTGCATTAGGATCATATAACTTAACCAAAATAAAGCTCCGAAAATCAAAAATATATATAATTGTTTATAGTCTTTTACAAAATGTTCTGTGTCCAAGACAAGATCAGTCATATGACCCAAAAACTCAAAAATGCAAGGAAGCACCCTAGACTAATGGTGCTGGTGATAACAAGTCACCGCCTATGCGATCATACGTAAGAGCCTAGTCCATCGACTCGGCACACCAGTGGTATGGTACTGTAATCTCAGAGGTAACTCGTTGGTCGTCACATCCTGAATACCAAGGGTGAGACCCTCAATCTGATCCTACAGTACTACAAGGGTCTCGGCTACATCCAGATCGTAAAGGACAACCCTCCCTACAGCCTCTCCTGCTAGAACGGCAGCTGCTACCCTCTGGCACGCTGCTGGTCACACTGGTCCAATATCTGCACAAACATATGAGTTTGATTAGTCTTGATAACATTTAAAAAACACAAGAACATTAAAAAAGCAATAAACAGAGATATGGTAAGATCTTTTTACCTATAACACCCCATTGCTCGCCAACAGGCAACACCAAATCTGGGTCACCCCGGAAATCCATCCCAACATATGGGTACTCGGCAAAGACCATCTCTTGACAGTCGAACCACTCAAAGAAGGCATCAAGGAAAGAAATCTGTGACTGAACAGCGTGTCTAGCCATGAGATCGACCCATCTCTGCATCCATGGTTCCATCGGTGCTGGCAGTCCAAGTGGAATGTACTGTGGCTGCATCAGTGGGATCCTCTCCAAGGCGAAAGCATTCAGAATAGAACCATAACAAAAGTTATTAGATCTTTCGTTCTTCACCTTGGTAAGTTGTTCTTTTATAACCAGAAGTACTGCATCACACCAGTTGAATACCTTTGGTTCAAGGCATTCCAAGGCATACTGCATATAGGACCTGTTGGCCAAGTGAAGAGCCATGCTACCAGCCCATCTAGCAAAGGTGAATAAGATAGTCCTCAAGGACTAGTCAGTGACATCTCGAATACTGATCTTGTCGTCCTCGCTTGGCTAAGATCCATCTCTACAAAACCGATGAATATAATCCTTCGCGGATTCACCCCCACGGGCGAATCCTGATAGTGAGAGAGGGGCACCACGTCTCGATAAACGGTCAAGAAGTAGATATCCTCAACTATCAAAGGGATGGTTTTACCTCGAATTTGGAATACTTGGTTGGTAGGATCCCATGCATCGAAAAAATATTGCAACAAATTGATTTGTTGCCTCATGCTGGATATGCAGAAGAATTTGAGCAAGCCATAATTCTGCAATGCAGTCACCATACTCAGATCATGTAAGGCAATCATATCCTCTTCTTCATGCTCGTGTTCGTGCCATGTAATGACCATCTTGATCCGACGAATCTCTGAAAAACAAACAAGAGAAAAATTAGGATCTTGATTTGGGCAAAAACAGGCAAAATTTCCATGAAAAAACAATGCATAAACTTTCTTCCTTGTGCCCATCACACCCTAGCTATGTACTAGGTGAGATGCATGCTGACTAGCCAATGGCCAGCTCAGTATGCATCGCACCTTTCGATGTATACTAGGTGCGATGGGGAGAGAACGAATTGTTCAAACCCTTGAGGCCCAAAAAAACAGGAAAAGATGCTCAGAATCAGAAAAGGAAAGAATGCAATTGAAGAGCTCAAGGTTAGCTCCTACCTGGTCCAGACAGCGCTGAAAATAGTCCACCAAATCTCCCGGAATCAGCTGATGAAAATCGAGGGGGAAAACACCTCCAGAGCTCCAACAATCCCAAATTTGAATGAAATGGTAAAAATGAGAGGTAAAAACTACTTTTATGTTACTATTCACGTAATTCAAGTAAGATGTTGGTGTTTAACTCATTTTTCAAGCATGTATTTACATTTCTAATCAATTTGATGGAGCAATTGAACAGGCAGTATGACCGTCAAGAGAACATAGTGTTAATGGTGAATTGAACATCTCTAACTATTATTACGAGCACATTTCTGCGAAGTTCAAGCTCGTTAAAAATAAACCTAGCAATGAGCATATGTTCCACCAGAGTTCAAGCTCATTAAAAAATGAACCCACCTTCGATAAATAACCTTTGTGATCGCATTGCTATCAGCTTTTGAGCCTTGGTCGTGTTCTTACCATCACCTCCACTTTTTAGTCGATCATACGCCTCCACTTGATTGTTTACCCTTTTGAGGAATAGTTGTGATGAGTGATTCTATTAGCCACCTTCTTTACACTATCGTGATTGAAAAGTTCCAAACCTTACCTGGAAACAGTTGCTATCTGAAAACATCACTCGTTCCTAAAAAACGAGTCTACTTTAAGCTCTTTTTAGACTCATAAAATATGAAAAGATTGCCGAGAAATTGGCCTCTCTAGTTCATTAAAGTGATTAGAAGTGCCATCCCTCCTCTATATTTTAATCTTTTTAGAACTGAGGGATCATTACACAAAAATATCGAGCGCTTGTCTTTTTCGGCTCGCTAAAGTGATCGGAAAAGTCATCCCTTTCATATTATTTTATACTTTTTCGGACTCAAGGGATTATACTACGAAAAAGGACTACTTGAGTTTCCTTTCTGTCTCTTTTTAGACTCTCTAAAACTGAAAAGGATCGAGTTATCTTTGTCGTTAAACTCGTTAAAACAATAGCTACAAACTTGTCCATACGGACATGAGCGAGTTTCACTATTGCTAGGCTTCCTAAAACATAGCGATAGGTTTGCACGAACGGAAAATGATAGAACAATCATATGTTATCCTCCTCAAGCTTGACAAAAATAAAGAGGTACTGGTCAGAAATGACTAGGGAAAAAGGGAAGAAAACTTGAAGAACCTCATTGGTAGCAGGTCGCTCTTGAACATGACACTTTCACTCCATCACCATGATTGAGTCGGGTTTGGTTATTCCGTTCACCGGTCATATCACCATTGGTCCTCCGTACCATCCATTTTGGGGTTAACACAACCAATCCATTCCAGTGTCGCCGATATCTTCAAGAGAAGTCACTCAAATAAGTCACCAACCCAGCTAACGCCTCATTCGCTGCAATACCTTCACGCTCCATTTTTTCATGACCGCCACCCTGAACCTTGTATCATCAAATCGTTTTCACCTCAAAAAAAACATTTGCTCCGTTCCGTGTCGTAGATGTGGGATTCATTAAGGCCCTCTTACGACGGGTCACTTCCTGTCAACATCAACTCATTATCCACGAAGTTGACTTAGGAACAACCCTTTTAGTACTTTGAAGCTTGCATGCCTCAATGGAAAGTTTCTCACTTCCGGCGACAGGTTTACATCAATGGCCTTCGACCGAAAGATTTTGCGTGGTGTTCGACATTGACTCATGTATTCACACCACGTGAATTGTACTGCAGTACCTTGAGGGTCATTATCAGTATCGGTGATTCCTCTCGTGCATGTTAACAACTTACATCATTGGCTCGTAATCAGGTGATGTCTTTCCATGTTTGACATCATAACATCTTTTCGCATGGATCGACTTGTACTTCTAGCGAAGATTGAATGAGATTGAAGACCCCGGATCTAGTTTCATCCATCCAGGCTACGATATATTTAGGAAAATAAGGACATCAAATGTACACCATAGCTGCATAGACAATCATCCAAGCTAAAGGATGATGGCTCTACCAGAATCATCAGTATGCCACACAGACGATTGTCCGTCCTATGTACATAAAAATGAATTTATAAAGTTAAGCATGGGAATGCCCACCTCAGCTAGATCATGAAAATATTATGAAGATAATGTATTGTATTGTATCTTATTACAGGTCACCTTCCAGTTCGAAAAACCTCGGATCCTCATGATAAAGCATTTCACCTGACATCAGAATATTTACAACCTCATGCTTTAGGGGGAAACTGTTATAGACATATTTGGGCACTGCAACCCCAATCACATACGTCCATAAACCAAGGGCTTATAAACCCCTAAAAGTGTTGTTTCATACCCTAAAGGGTTAAGGTCAACTGATTACATCATTTCCCAGAAGTTCTCCCTAAAAAACTGCTCAGAATTGGTCAAAACTGGACCATACAGACTACTCCATGCTAAGGGTGTGATGCATCTCACCTGCTACACACAAACGGTGTGATGCATACTGAAAATCCCTTCTGTAGGGTGCGATGAGCGAGAGCAGACAAATGGCAGAGGCAGTTTGCTAGGTGGAAACCCAGAGAATCTTCTAGAAACTACTCATATGACACTTGCCTCTCTGAATTCACCCAGGGATGAGTAAGAGATCATGAAATATCCAAGTGGAACCAAGAACTATCAGTGAAATGACACTAATCAAAATCCCAGAAGCTGACTCACCCCCTTGCAAATATCTATATATGGATCCCTCATCCTAGAGATCCAGAGGCTGGAATTTTGTAATTTGTAAGGAAGTGCTGTTGGTTTCTCTTTGAGAGATTGTATTGTTGGGTGATCTATCTTTTCATGAGGTGAAGAGGGCTTTCATACTGGGAGGATGATGATGGATTAGACAGCTGGGTTTTAATCCTCTCTTCTACTACTTCTATCAATAAAGCTATTTGAGTTTTCCTCCATATACTTGTATATTTCTGAATCTTGTATTTGTGTATGCATTTGTATGGTTAATGTACATCTTATTCTACATTTTTTATGGTTATAGATCTCTATGCTTTGATGGTATTTTGCTGCTTTGACTCTACAGGTGTTCTTTGAAGCGGGACAAGTGAGAAAGGAGTGGCGAAGTTCTATCAAAGGAGAGAGGAAACAAGTAAGGAGATAAGCGAAAGACTGAGGTTGGTACTCTCTGCTTCTCTCTCATCTATCTCTCATAAAGGAAAACACAAGTTACTTTGAATTGTTTGTTTCTAAGATAGATACCCGTCTTAGTGGGACTAGCAGCTCTGAATGGACATTAGTTTTCCCGGAAACAGTTTGCAAAATGCAATTGAAATATTACATCGCCAACTTCAAAAAATAATAAAAAACATAATTTTGCATAAAAAAATAAATTTTTAGTATGCATAATTTAGTTCACTCTATGTAGATCATGCTCATATGTATATTTTTTAAACATGATACGTTTTAGAGAAAATTATGCTAAGTGAACACAACCATACTTCTTAAGATGTGGGAATATTTGCAAGGACAATAATTTCATTTAATTGAAACTTGACAAATTATAACACAATATTTTCTTTTGTAAAAAGTATCATTAGCACAACAACATAAGTCTCGACAAATCGTCTTTTTACTCCTAATGAAAATTCACAATGCTTGTATATTTTTTGAGGATTTCAATTCGATAAAAAAAAGTAAAATTTTGAAATGTCATTGCCACATTTGGCCCAAAAGTTTAACACATCTTCCTACATTCACCCATCCATATTGATCTAGTACAATGACCTTTAAATTAACAAATTTATTTGATATTTATGGGTGTGAGATATTATGAATTTATTATATTTAATTATGATCAAAATGAATATACCATATTCTACTAAAATATATGACATACAACCTAAAAATATCTAAGCAAATGTGAATGATATTGGGTAACTCTAATATGTATTCTTAGTGTTTATTGCTATTATTCATTTTTTTTCTTTTACATTTTGTAGTTTTTTTTTAATTGAAAAAGAGGATTAGTTAAAGTATATTGTAATTTGTATTTTAGAATAAGTAATGAGTTTGAAAATGTAGCATACAATTTATCCATAAAAGAAAAAATACAATATCATTTAATTACATATAATTATATAAAAATTACATATATTTATATATAAATAAAATGCATTATTAGAAAAATTGAATTGAAATTATACAATCCATATATTAGTGTATTTATTAATTCTTTGGATAGTATTTTTACATGATATCTTTCATCCTCATATTAAGTAGTGAAGGAATTACATATTTCTTTAACATTAAAAATAATTTTTTATTTTTTTTACTTTATCTCTATATAAAGTGGATGTAAAATTAAGATGGAAATTGAAATATTTGTTTATGGCCAACATTGATTTTTTTTTATTTTTTTTTTTCAGAGAGATTTGTACATCATTCAATTTTTAACATGAAGTTGGCATGTAACATTAAAAATGTTAATAACAAAAATAATATTTTATATATAAAATGAGTCCTAGTGATATATATTTTCTACTTACAAATATGATTAGAGCATGCATTGATATTCTAATATGTAGAATGTGAATCATATATATATAATATGAATTAGAGAGAGATTTTTTGTTCTCTTAATACAGAGTGTTTTATGGATATATCTTTCTACATCCAAATATAACCGGTGCATGTATGAACATTTTGATGTGTATAATAAGAATCATAAATAAAATATTTCAATATTAACTATGTATATACTCTACAAAACCAAATATATATATATATACTTTAGTTAAAAAAATTTAATATGGAATTTATATATAAAGAGAACTAATTCTTATTTCAGTAATAGGTTTCCCACGAAGATTTGTAATTATTATTTTTATATCAATTTAACATGTAACATTTTAAAAAGTATTTATAACAAATAAATTATATATAAAGTGTGTTTTATGGATACATATTTTCTACTTCCAAATATGATTGGGGCACACATTGAAATTTTAATGTGTAGAATGTGAATCACAAATAAAATATATCAATGTCAATTTATGTGTGTGTAACATTTTATTAGTGTGTTGCTCAAAATCAATATAGATCCATCTAAACTTCGATCTACTAAGAGCCAAAACCACTACAATGACATTTGAATTAGAAACTTTATTTGATATTCATATATGTGAAAAATTATGAATTTATTATATTTAATTATGATCACAATGCATATACCATGTTTTAACCTTTTTTTGTAAGCAACAACATAAACTTTGAAACGAGAACTGATGCGATTACCCCTGTTTTTTTGAGGTAGCAGAAAAATCAACCGATTTTGAAAAGTTTTGATACATAATACATACATATATATATATATATATATATATATATATATATATATATATATATATAGATATATATTAGCATTGTTTTTGACACTTTAAATTTTTTTATGTACATTATTTTTAAAATGTTAGTGATTTACAAGCTGATTTTAAAAAGTGTTGATTCATCCTCAAGCCCATTTTTTAGAAGACTTATTTTTTGACTTTAAATTTTCTAATGTGTTAAATGCGAATAATTATTCTCTAAATTTAACAATCTTTGAAGTAGTCTTCTTCTTCATATTTTTTTGTTTTTTTTTTTTTAATTTTTCTTTTGTAGTGACCTCTTTATCTTTTTTTCATAGTTAAATAAAAAGGCCAATGTTTTAAAGTTTCGATATTCTACATATTTATATATCATTAATTAATTTTTCAATGCACATCAAATAATTATGTCTAAAAAATAATAATATTTAACAATTGACATAAAAATAAACATTTTGAACATAAATATAACAAAAAAATTACACATTTTGATACTTTTTACTAGAAATGACATGTCAAAATCACAATTTTTATAAGAAAAAATTTAACAAAAAATGGTTAAATAATAGTTTTTTTGTATGAATTTCATGTCAAATAATAATAATAAACACAGTTTTTTTCAAAAAATAATGATTCACATAAAAATTAAAGCGAAAATCACATAATACAAATATTCAACATATAACAACATTAATTGAATACTTATTCTTCTCATAAAATGTCAAAGTCAAAACATTACAAATTTGACTAATTAATAGTTACAGAAAAAGATCTTGATTTCCTATCATAGCTTAAATTTAATCAATAATATCATGTAATCCATACTCATTATCTTCTAGAGTTTCATCATTGTCTTCTTCCAGAATATTTTTTGTTTCAATTTGCTCATTTGCCTCTTTTGATGGATCTCTGATGGTGGTTGAGGTTCCCTTGCCTTTTTTTCCACATGTGATTCACTAAAGTCCCCTTTCCTCAACCCAATTTCTTGCATTGCATCTAGAAGAAATTGAAGAGCATTAACTCTTTGTTGAATATATTTGCACTGTACTGGGTTTTTTCAATGGCAATGGAATTTCTTCCTTTTTGTAGGAAACATGCTAGTGTTGTACCTAATCATCAAGCACAAAAGAAATAGTGAAGTAAATTAGCATAGTCACATATGAATTAAGAAATAGGATATTGAAATTCAATTTTATATAATAAAACTTACTTGAGCCTGAGAATAAATCTAGAACCCAATCTCCTTCATTTGAACATAAATCTATCAAATAGTTAATCAATGACTGTGGTTTTTCATAAATGTTGAATATCTATCTTTTTCCTTCTTTATCTTCACATGTTAGTTTCAATACAACAACATGATAAACCAGTACTTGGCTATGGCGCTTTCCATCTACCCAATGAAGAAGCTTAGGCTTAAATCTATAATCTTTTGTCCAACTTTCAACATGGGTGAACTCACAATCACTTATAATTGGTTAATCTCCATGGTTAATCAAATTTTACTTTTTCCTGTAACATGAAATAGTAAAAGTTCAATTAACTTGTACATAAATGAATTTTTTAACATTAATCAAATAGACAATTTCAACGTGTTACCATGTAAGCTGCATCTTTGAGGTTGCTTCCCCTTGAAGCTTGTCAATAAAATTGTCAATTGTGTGTCCGAATGAAATGTCGCAAATATCCATAATGGTGATGTTGTGACTTCTACAAATTCCGTGAGCACTTTACGAAGAGTTTGATAAGTATAAGGGTCATTATCATAGTTAATTTTTGGGATATTCAAACCATGGGGAATATCTGAAATAACTAGGGAATAATCCCTTTTAGGTATGAGTTTAGAAATGTCTTCACAATCACCTTGTATTATTTGATATTGAATAGTCTCAAGCCCATTCCAAATGAAATGAGTAAGACTAGGATTATGTTCAACTTACTAAGATGCTTCTTTCTCAGTCTTTCCATCTTAATTTTTTCAATAAATCTTTTGAAACTATCTGGTGCTCCATTTGCATCCTTATTCATATTTAATAAAATAAACAAATATTTGTATAAATTATAAAATTAAAATAATATATAGACGAATAAATATGAATGTATAAATCAACATACCTTTTTAAATGCAAGATACAAATCTTTTAGTGTTGATGTAGAACTTGAATCTGGGTAGTTGCATACAACATCATCCCAACTATCTTCATTCAACAATTTAACCATTTGTTCTTGTATTTTCATGTAAACCTTGCGATTGAATAGATAAAGCAAAAAAAATAATATAATGATATGTATAACAAATACTACCAACAACAATATGTTGTATTTAAAAAAAAAAAATTATAATCTAAAAATAAGTAAAAATAATTCAACAAACTTACTTTTGAAATTCCTCACACATTTCGTCCAATGATAATTCCCTTGACTTCACACGATACAATATTGTTTTGAAAAGTTTTTCATCCTTCACTCTTTTCAATGCTCTCCAAGGTGTGATAGTCGTATCTTTTGGAAGCAACTTCATTTCAAGACCTAATTTACTGCTGCTACATATCAATGGTTTAGACTTTTTTACCTTCTAGTTTTCAATGTCAATGTTCTCCCACATGTTAAAAATCTCATTAATCAATTCCCATATCTCTCCAGTTCTAAATGCCAACTGGAAAATGTTATCCATACCTCTGAATATATGATAGTTTACTTTTCCTCATTTTGAATTGATTTTTTCCTCAATTTGATAGCATATTTCTATACAACATTCCTTCCAAAATGCTAGAATAACCTTTAGTTTATCCCCACCACATTTTCTTCAAATTCATTATAAATAAATCTAACCCTTTTGATGAAAGTTATAGACATCCTATACTCACTATCTCTATTATGATCCCATGCCAATAACTTTGCTTCTGTATCTGATATATCAACATAAATGATACATTTCATTGTTTCAAGACGTGCATTATTGGGATATTCCTCCATCAATTTCCTTTAAGCTTCTACAGAATGGTTCCCCCCAAGCACATAATAATTGTGTTCAAAACATTTTAACTTATCAAATGCCTCTTTGTTGGTAACTTGAACTGGATCAACAAGACCGACATAATCAACCACATGAGCATATGGATTGTACTTCATGAACGTCTTCAAGTTGTGAACATGCAAGTGGTGTGGCTTTCTAATTTGATATTTAAATTTTCCTTCATTTTGATTATATATTTCGCTGACATTAAGCTGAAATGTATGACCACCCTCAATTAAATTTGTCGCTTTCAAGTGATGTCGAATGGAATTTTTATTTTTTCTAATAATGTCATTCTCTAAATCATATCCTAGTGTAATGATTTCCCTTGGATCTTCACTACTGGCCATGACTTTTTGAGAATGATCAACATTTATTTTCTTCCTCCTCTTTTTTTATAGATAAATAAGATCCTCATCATCAACTAGAACAAAGATTTTATTGGGAATTTTTGCTTCTGGTCTTTTATGGATCTTCTCCTTTCTAACATCAGTTCTAATCTCATCCTCAGTAATGGCAACATATTCTTCAACTTCAGCTTCAATTTCCTCATCTTCAAAAGTAACATGTCTAACTTTGCTATATTTATCCACTATAAGAATTCTTTGTTGATCCCTTCGATGTAGTTTTGTAGCATCATGAACTACTTTCTTTTGCTTATTTGCCATATATTCTTCTGAACCTCAGTAGAAACCGCTGAAAACATTCATAATATCTTGCTCTATAAAATAAATTCCTCCCAATATAATTGAAAGATTTTCAATAATATTTTGTCAAACAAAATATCATATGTCAATAAAAACTAAGTTATAAAACATATAATGATATTGTTGCAATAATGCAAAACACATAAATATAAATAACAATACTTATGATATCTTGTGCAATCTCATTTATGATTTGTTTACACATCTTTGTAGAATCATTTTTCGTGTCATACATTGACAACAAAAACTCATATCTAATGGTTTCATGTGACTTGGGTGCTTTTGTAGGTACATAAACAACTTCAACATCAGATATCAAACACATGTCTAGTACTTTTCCCAACATGTCATAACTTCCAACATCATTAGGGAAATCAACATATAGCTATATCTGCAGATGTTGTTCACCTTATCTATCGTTCACAAACCATATAAGTTTTGTATGTTTCACTTCTTGTGATTTATTTCAGTAAGAAATCAACTTCTTATCCTTTGAGGCACTTGCTATATTTGTAGTTATTAGCCCAGGTCAGGTGCGTTCAACTGTATTTTTTGAGGATCCACCTTGGGTTCTAGAAGTATTTGGTCTAGAAATATCCACATAAATCTTCCTTGATGCCATTTTCATGCAAAAAATATGCACATATATATAAATCAGTAAATTACAAAAAAAACCAATAGATTAAGTAAACAAACAAAACGAAACAAAATATAAAAATGAAAAAATACCAGAAACATGCAAATCGACTCCCATGAAAAGTTTCATGTTAGGTTGATACATGGAACAAAAAAAAAATTCATTCCTTAGGAAAAAGATTATTTATTTTTTATTTGTCCCTGGTCCCTTGGCAGGGCAGGGGCCATGTGGGTGGGGGTGGCGGGGGATGCATGCCCCCATGGCCCAACCCACCCTGGTAGGTCCCCTAGCCTACCAAGGGGACGCTCTACCCCATGAAGGCATGCCTACAACCAGGATGCCCACGACTAGGCCCACTGCACCCACTGCTGACATAGTGTCCCCATTTGTGCCAGGAAACTGTCAAGTAAGCCTGGCTCATGTCAATTTTTAATTTGTAAAAGAAATCTAAATTTCGTCAATAAAAAAGGTATTTTTTCTTTTTACTGGAATGTGTTTTTTGTTTGGTATTCTGCACGAACATAACAACCCAACTAACACATAACTACTAGTAAACCTATGGGAGTTTAAGACCTACACTCAGCAAAAGGGAAACTAACCTTTCAAATGCGATAATCTCTCGTTGAATGTGTTGTCGATAATAATGTAGCTACTCCACAAAATCGATCCAAGTATTTTAACAAAATCTCAAAACGTCTTGATGTGATGTGAGGAATAGTGGTAATGAAATTTATTATATAACGAAAATTACGGAATTGTTTTACTTCTTCATGAATGCGATATTAATTTTGTTTTTATAAAAACTTAATATATAAATCGTGTTATGGTGATATAGTAATTTATTTTAAATGTGGGATAAAAGATATAATAAAAATAAAAATAAAAATTCAATTGTGTAGTAAATTCTATATAGTTTGAATAAAAGATTAATTTAGGTAAAATATTTAGTTTAAAATTTTAGTTTAACGATTTAGTTTAAAAAATTAATTTCACACGAAAATTTTAGTTAAAATTTTTCAATAAATTGTAGAAGAAAGTTTTGGAGGGAAATATATGAAACAAAATTTTTGGAGGGAAACTTTGGAGGGAAATTTTCATTCTTTAAGTTATATATTATCATTAGGAGAGAGTGTATTTGTATCATTCAACCTCTTCTATTTGAAACCCATGGATTCTTCTGATAGTGAAGTTTCACTTTGTGAAGCATCAACATCTTCATCGCGTAAAAACTCTATTCACATTGATGAATATAACAACTTTTTTTTTCACAATGAATAAAGAACAAAATCTTCCACTTAGTCCTAATCCTAAGGACTATGAGAGAGGCACTGATGAAGGGCAGGATGAATTATTTCAAATAAATAAAGAGTCATGGTTTCCACTTAGTCCTAATCCTATGGACTTTGAGAGAAGCAGTGATGAAGAGCATGATGAATAATTTCAAATAAATAGAGAGTCACAGTTTCCACATAGTCTTGATCCTATGGACTATGAGAGTAGTAATGATGAAGGTCATGATGAATAATTTCGAATAAATCAAGAGTCAAGGTTTCCACTTAGTCCTAATCCCATTGACTATGAGAGTACCAATGATGAAGGCTAGGATGAAGAATTTCCAATAAATCAAGAGTCACATTTTCCACTTACTCTTAATCCTAAGGACTCTGAGAGCAATAGTGATGGAGGTCGGGATGAAGAATTCCCAATAAATTGAGAGTCATATTTTCCACTTAGTCCTAATCCAAAGGACTATGAGAGTAGTAGTGATGAAGGGTAGGATGATGAATTTATAGTAAATAGAGAGTCAAATTTTCCACTTAGTCCTAATCCTAAGGACTATGAGAGCAGTAGTGACGAAGGGCAGGATGAAGAATTTTGAGTAAATAGAGAGTCACATTTTCAACTTAGTCCTAATCCAAAGGACTATGAGAGAAGTAGTGATGAAGGGCAGGATGAAGAATTTCCAGTAAGTAAAGAGTCACATTTTCTGCGTAGTCCTAATCATATGGACTATTAGAACAACACTGACAATGCATATGATGAAGAATATCCAATAAACAGAGAGTCAAATTTTCCATTTAGTCCTAATTCTAAGGAGACTATGAGGGTAGCACTGACAAAGGACAAGGTGAAGAATATCCTCCAAGTTAGTATTTCAAAAGCACAGATGATCATAGAGAGGATAATATTCCTCCTAATGATGATGAAAATGCTTATATATAAGATGATTCAATGATGCAGACATTGTCAACAAATATTTTATCAAGGAGTAGGTGTAGACCTTTTCATAGCAATCCAAGATGTTCGAGTTATACAAGGGGTAGAGAAGAATATCTCATGAGAAGAATTTCTATTAGTGCTCTCATTTCAAGTGAATTTTGTCAAAAGGATTTCTTGAAACATATGGATTTCAAGTTTGCATTGGAGAAAAGGAAGACATATTGGTCAATGAATAAAAGCATGCAAAATTCATAAGTAGTGGGGTGCATGCAATCTACATTGTGAGGTTATGATTGTAATATTGGGTCTTTATTTATCTGTAGAAAGGATTTCAAAATGTTTCATTCAACGGGTAATCTTTGTTTGTTAAGAATCCAAGAAAAATTGCAAAAGGATCCGACATTTATTGAGAAGTACATCATAAACGATAGTTTGGGCCATTATCAAACACTGCAATGTCATGGATGAAATACTTCTTTTCAAAGTATGGAGAGTGTGCCAAATAGAGAGACAATACATATTCCAAATAATTTCTCAAGATGAGAAATATACAACTTATACAAAGAATATGCAGAAGGTGTTGAAGGAAATGGTTAATTTATTACATATCAATAATTTGTGAAGATATGGAAGAAAGAATAACAATGTACATATTCCTAAGAATACAAGGATGGGGGTTTGTAGTACATGTGCTTCTCTTAAATAAAAAAGGGATAAATGTGAAGGAGCAAAAAGAGGTAAGAATTCATAACATTAATTTTTAAAATGGTATAGTCATCAACTATGAAAACATATTTATTAATGACTTTCATTTATGTTGTGTAGATTCTATTGTCAAAGTGCTTCAAGAGCATCACAAACAACAAAAAAGTTAAACAAAAAAGTTGTACAAGCATCAACAAAAGTGTTATGATAATCCAAATAAATATTTCGGTTTGATAATTGATGGTATGGATCAGAACAAAACACTTCCACCACATTTTTTTTGCACACTCAAAAATTTACAGGAGGAAAATTTTATTCAGTTTCACTTGGCTGGTTGTATGGTGTTCAATGGGAAAATATTGCCAAGTGTATACTTCACAACTCCAAATATTCATAATGATGCAAATCTATGAATAACCATAATTCATGATGTGATTTCTCATTGGTTTGGTAATCTTCTTGAAGTTTTGTATCTACAATTGGACAACACTTGTCGTGAAAAAAAAAATCAGATTGTTTTTGGATATCTAAACATGCTTGTTGAATTGAGAATTTTTCAAAAGGTAAAGGTTGGTTTCCTTCTTGTTGGGCACACCCATGACCATATTGATCATATGTTCAGTGATTTTTCAGTCACATTGAGGAGGAAGGATGTAGGGATCTTTCCTTCCTTAATTGAATGTATTAAGAAATCATACATGCCAGAGCCTATTTTTCATGTGTTGGAAGAAACTTTTGACATGCGAAGGTTTATTCTAGGATCGCATGGTGAGGAGAAATGTGTTGAACAACTTAATGAAGTTAGTTTCCAACATCAATTTAATATAAAAAAAAATGATGGGAAAACACTAATATGGGGCAAGAAGTATTCAACTACTATAGAATGGGCAACATCATTAGATTTGGCATTTTTGAAGTTCATTCTAGATTATCCAATATTTGCGTCAAATATATTGTTATTACAACTAGTTGCTGAAGTTCATAATGCACATAGGTAGAAGAGAGATATAAATTATTATGATTTCCTGGAAGAAATTAAAAAATGTAATAGATATACACAGGGAAAATTTTAGGGGCTAATATTCGTAGGAGGGCCAATTTTCCATGTTTTTTCCAAAAAAAGATTCGCCAATTTCCATTTTTTCCTAAAAACAATTCGCCGAAATTTTACAATACAAAATTATTTAACCTTAAAAATCACCAAAAATTGATATAGGCTAATATAAAATCATTGGAAATATAAATATTTCTACAAAAATATCACAAAACATTTTACAGTTTGAATATTAGGGACTAGTAAGATTTGCCAAGGTTTCTAAACTTTAAGACAAACTTCCATCCTTAAAATTTTCCCTGGATATATGTATGATTACTTTGATATTGTCGATTCAGTTTGGTGGGAGTATTTTTTCAATAATGAAAGTGATATCATTTCAAGAACAACAAATGAATATATACCTTTGAAAACTCTATTTGTTTGGCCATAAAATGTGTCAAATGAACATGAGCAAAAAAACATTGTTGAACATAAACAATCTCAAGGTATTATTAATTGTTCACACATAGAGATAAGAGAAATGCATATTGGTTCGATAATATCACATGCACAAGGTGAAGCCATGGAAGACCTTAACAGGGGTTGAGTACATGATATTAAGGAGTGTTGCAAGATCACAATGATAGCAGATGAAGATGCCAATGGTTATCCATTCTGGGTTGCCAAGGTTATAAAGGTCATTATAGAAAATGAAGATGTCACAAGTGTTGAAGTACATTGGTATGCCACAATTACACACCTAGTCAATGGTGTGTACAAGCCAGAGATGGTAGTTGATAAAAAAATTGGCTTAAAGAGAGAAAGAAAGGGTACAAATGTAAATCCTCGCCACACAGACCTCTTGAAATTGGAGGATGTTGACATACTTATTTATGACTTCAATTTAGCAAAGAAAGGAACTCTTCACTTTAGGATGATAGAGATTCTAAAGAGGTTGTTACCAGAAGAAACAATGTTGAGATGGGATTCTCCTAAACCAAGTCGTTGATCTAGAAAAATTTTGAAACCTAAAATGGTGGGCATGCATGTGGACTCAGATGGGGCACTAGTTGATAAAATAGAATACCATGGAACATCTTCATCTGCATCCATTCATTTATCTAAAGATGTGAATTTTGATGCTGTGCAAGAAGATATGATTGATTCTGAATAATTGTCTAAGATAATTTATATAACTGATGTTTGCATCCTATCTTGAAATAAAAAAAATTATTTTCATATGATGTTAAATGAAGTTATGAGTCATTTTTATGTTTGTTGGATTATATGTTTTAATTATGATGAATTTTATTGTTTAGAATATCCACAATGCAATAATAACTTAGAGATATAATTTATGTTTTGTTCAATCTACAAGTATTGATATTTTGATTAATTAATCATGTAATTTGTTCATAATGTCATGGTTTAAATGTGTTTAAAACTTAGGAATTTTTAATTCTATGTTTGAAAATTTTCCAATCTTTTTTACCCTAATGTTATGGTTGAAAACAATTAGAATTTTAGTGATCTTTAGTGTCATGTTATTATATGTTTAATAACATAAATGAAAATTGATGGAATTTTAATGTGTTTCGGATCCCATTATCTTATCTTTATCATCATTACTAAGAAATGTGGAAATTATACCTTGGGAATAAAAATGTTATTCTACCAAAAACATTAGTTTGTTTTTTTCATTTATTTTGCTAAAAAAAAATTGGTTTTTCTTCCATTTTTTAAATATGTTGAAAATTAACCCTAAAAAAAATAAAACA
This sequence comes from Pinus tabuliformis, assembly GCA_031772625.1. NCBI lineage: Eukaryota > Viridiplantae > Streptophyta > Pinopsida > Pinales > Pinaceae > Pinus > Pinus tabuliformis. The sequence continues at coordinate 889,418,810 of CM062816.1, read as the reverse complement.
TCATTCTAGAATACACATTGTTCATTTTTTTGTATTGTTTTGATGTTTTTTTGGGGGGTTTTGGCTAGAGTTCTCGTTTCAAAATTTATGTTGTTAAGCTTCTACAAGTGATTTCCATTAATAAAAAAGAGTATTACATTGATAGCAACTTTTTTCCCTTGAACAAAAGATTCACCAACGAGGCTAGTGCCTTAACCAGGTATACAAATAACCTTTAAAATTTCACACTAGAAAGTAAGATACTAGACTTAATTGTGCAGAGAGCACACCTAACATGACAATATTATACTAGACTTAACATTATAGTAAGATAGTAGACTTAAACAATGTGATTTAAATAAAAGGAGATTCAATGGCTGGAACAAGTGTGTTGTAGTGGCTTCAACACCCTCCAAAATTGTGGCCTGCATCCAATTTCGAAGCCTTCCTTGGCTTCTCCTTGATGATTGCAAACACTCGGGCTCATCCCATGAGCTCTTTTTGAGTCTTTACACCCTCTTTGCTTGAATGATCAACAATCATCTTTTAGCATGTTGGTTGTAATGTCATGCTTGTGGTCTTGTTCTGGCTATGTTGAAGGTGTTTCTTTGTCTATACGAGTTGTGTTTGCTATGAAAACATCTTTCGCACTCACACACGAAGATGTAAACAATGTCACGCAAGTGTCATCATGGTCATTCAATGATCTATCTCAAGTGTCACACTTGTCGCTCTCACCCTTTAGTCAGTCACACTGAGCATATGTTGTCTTTTGGTTTGAGGTGTCTTGTCGTCGATTCATGTTGAGTGTGTGTTCGCAAGGTCATGTATACACAAGTTCACTTTCTCACACACTTAACCATTTTTCTGAAGATCCATCGACCAGACCACCCTCCATCCATCACATCTCCACTAAGTTGCACTATGTAGTCTCAGCCCTTAGTGACCAAGCATTGTTGCCCAGAACTGTGTAGAGCTTGAGGCTACCCTCTAGGTAGTTTGCACTATGTAATTTTGGCATCAACCTGACTAACTCTCACCCAAAAAAACGTAGAAGTTTCCCAAGAAGCCATCTCATTCTGCTCTTCCCACAAGCCTATCCATCAAGCCTCTCACTGGTCAACCGAAGAATTTGACTTGAGCAGTGACCTAGGACTACACTCAGCTCCAAAAATGTGTAGTAGTTATCCAGCCTACCTACCTACACTACCTAAAGAAAACACACAGACATGAGGGATAGGCACCTACTACTTCACACTGCACTATCCTAGGAAACTGCGCAGTTATGTTAGGCAATCCCCCTGCTGGCATGCTCTCCACTCCTCCTAAAAAATATGTAGTTTTCATTGAAATTCCACCTGCTGCCCGACACCCCACTCAGCCCGGAAACTGCACAGTCATGACCTACTTGACTACCTCCCAAAACTGCACAGTTCTAACCAATAGGCTCTTGCAGCCTGATCCTGGCCTCCTCTGGAAAATTGCATAGTTTTCACTGCTAGTGCCTCCTATTGTCCATGATGCCTTCCCTGAAAATACTGCACAATTTTTCCTTCTAGCTGAACCATATCCCGCAGATGTCACTATTGTCCCAGACTACTCAACCCATCCTCTCAGTGACCTCTGCACATTTTTTTCTAACAGTGCCCTAGAGCCTCACATCCTGACCTGAAATGTGCTCTGCGCAGTTTTAGAGCATTGTCCTCTCTCTCGGTCACCTCCACCTGAAAACGAAAGATGATGCATCATGGTAGAGTAGGGTATTTCTAGATTTTATGTCATCTTGTCATGATTGATTGCAGAAACATGTACATGAATAAGAAATGGCACGACGACGAATGAGATGAAAAAGAAGCACATGCCAAGAGACTTGTTCGCGGACAGATGAACACATGAATCATGCCAAGTACCAGAGAAGGCGATACATGCACATGAAACATAAAGAAAACACCAAGACCATCGAAGACTCTGCACACCTTTTCATGCAAAGGTGAAGCTATGATACACCAAGAACACACTCACTACTTAGCAGCACAACAAATCGACATGGACACCACCATTAACATGAACATACCAACAATGTCATGTCGAGTCATGTCATGAGTTGTCTTAGCCACATCACTACTTTGGGCCATACTTGTTGTAATTAATGTAATGTAACATGGAAGTCCAAGAGACCCATATATGAAGTTAAAGATTCAGGTAAGTCAAACAGTCATGAGGGAAGTCAAAGAGTCACAAGGGTCAAGTTCACCCTTGGCTATATATACCCCTGATTTGTACATGCAAATGACTTTTCACCTTGGCTCCTCCCACATAGCCTTGAGAGTCTGTAGTCTTTTCTTTGAGGAGTGAGCAGTGGCTCCAACACCCCACTACTAAGGTTAGTGATGTATGGTGTATGAATGTGTCTTGGAACTTTCCCTTAATAGAGAAGCCTATTAGCAAGCCAACACGTTTTCACACGTATTTTATTCATTTGTAAAACTATTCTTTGGACATTTGTAATGCATGTTGCTTTAACTTGTACTAAGATAGTTGAACTATTTCGGTTGTTTTAGTTCATATGCTATTGGTAATGTATTGTATCAATTGTTATCATTGTCTCGCCCGTGTGGACTACTCCGCCGAACACTAGATAGACTCATTCTTGTAAACTTGTTATAACATCCATCACACTCGTGTGGACTATTCCACTGGGTGTTGTACATGCTATTTGTTCACTTTGTGTTTGTCACTTCCACATTCATGTGGACTAATCCACTGGAAGCTGCGTATATCCTATTGTATTGTATGTCTCTACCTGAGTTGAGACTATTTGCTCTTGACTTGAGACTCACTCTTACCTTCTCCCTCCACGTTCAAAGAACTTAGACACAACTTACACTAAGCACTCACCAGGCACACAGACCTCGCATTTTGAAGACTAAGTGAACCATTGTCATGTGCTGACAAGCAAGAGATAAGGCATATCTTTAAGATAATGGCAACCGGGCCATCATACTGGATGGGACTTCTACACCAAACGATGTGAGTTCTACTTGGGACTTCTTACTGGGAAGATCCCCTAAATGTTGGCGAGTCTAGCACCGTCAACATTTCAGGTGCTAGAAGGAGGGTCACTACTAGTTTATGGATGAATGTCCTCTCAACCCCACTCATCATTCACCTAGTTAAGGCAGTAACTCACACTCCCTCTCACCTACGCAAATCTGAAGCTGGAAAATCATCACCTCCCAGACTTGACCACAAAGATTCATATCAGCACCTTCGCTCTATCTGTCCCACCACCAGTCAGTTTGCCAAAGTAGTCAGACTGATCCCAGGAATACAAGATCTTCCATACACATCGAAGAATCCAAAGACAACTCCCACAAGAGTTGTTGTCTCATCATTGGAAGAAGTCCTTTCCACTCTCGAAGGTCTGATAGAAGTTGTTGAGAATAGAGAGGAACCTCCAGTCTTTCGATAGGGATAAGAGGAAACCCTTGTGATCTTGCACTCCGACTTTGGTACAGGATGCAGAGGGGAAGGTGATAAAGGAGGCGGACGCAGCGATGAACCAACTTAATCAGAGGCGGAACCAGCGAATTCTAAAGAAGAGGAGGAGGATGAAGAAGAAGAAGACATGGCTGACCAAAACTTGGAATGGATGACTCAGGGACCATTGGATCTCCCAGGTGCTTTTCACAAGATTCCAAGGCATGCAGAGAAGTTGTTGAAAAAGTTTGACCCCGACATAATAGTGAAGGAAAAATACCACTTGGACACATTCTACCTACATCTGTAGACACTCGAGGTACATTACAATGACCTTGCATGTATATTGTTTCCATGTACCTTGGATGGCCAAGCAACTGCATGGTATCATAGCCTTCTTGTCAAGTCCATCCAGAGTTGGGGTATGTTCAAGAGAATGTTTTTGGAAAAAAAATTTGATGACAAGACCCCTGCCATGTTGCTCAAGGAGTTAGGAAATCTCAAGATCGAGTCAAAAGAGAAACCGAAAGACTTTAACCAAAGGTTTTCATGCATCTTGAACAAGTTTACAGCAGACACAAAACCTCTCGACTCTATCACTATCAACTACTACATGTATTCATTGCTGACCAACGTTACGTAGTTCGTCAAGGGAGCCAAAAACTAATGTTACTTGAAAATTTCAAAGAGGCGATCGTTGTGGAAAAGGACCTGCGCGCGATTGGAGTCATCAAGGATGGAGAACCAATGAAAGACTCCAAAGATGCGAATAGGAGGCCCCAAGCTATTGTGAGTAAGGTGAAAGAGAGGGAAGCAAGTGACATTGAAACCCTTACTCGTCTTGTCAAGACCTTGATAACATAAGTGTTTGAACTGAAGGAATGAACAATCGAGACATCTGCTAGCAACCATCCTCCCAGAAATGTGAAGAGGAGTATGTCATCAGACAACAGTATTACCCAGCTAAAACTGCACAGAGATCCAACTTAGTGTTCCATACAGAAATGTGTGAGAACATGGTTTTTTGCTCATTCCATAATGACAAGCACTCATAAAGGACTTTCCTGGATTGGAACCGAGTTGCGAACTCGATATGCGATGGAGTGAACCACATGGGAAACAATGTGCAGTGTCAGCTAAAAGGTGAGTATTATGAAGAAGATACTGCATCTGATGAAGCAGCAAGTGCTGGGCAGGTGATCAACAGGTATCAATGCAAATGCATAATATAGAAAACAAGCACCGAGAAGAAAGCCCCAAAGAAATATAATTGATACAATCTCACAAGTCAAGGGGCTCCCCTTACTATTGAGGAGATGTAAGAAAAACTTACACTGATGAGGAAGGTTGATCCACTAGTCGTTCCAAAGAAAAAACACAAAGCAAACCTGAGAAGATAACTACAAATGAGAGTACCCATGAGTAGTAAACTTTAGAACACTTCGTTGGATAGTATAGACATGAGTCTCAGCCCAGACACCTCGGTGAGTTTACCTGCTCTTGACTACAATATTGTTGAAGATATGAAGAAAACTCATGCAAATATCTCTTTGTTCGAGTTAGCCAAGATCAAGGGTCAACGGGATATTCTGCTGCATGCATTGGGGCAAACATCCATAGATAGCACAACCTCTACCAGTAAGGGAGAAATCACATCTCATGATCTACATATGGTTGTGCTCAAAACACTTCGGATGGAAGAAGAAAAGTCTCTTTTCCTTCCATTCTTGCTATGATTTGAAATATTTAACATCAATGTTCACAACTGTTTGCTTGACTCTGGTACATCAACTAATGTAATGCCACTCTCCATTTCCAAGAGGATCAATGTGCAATGGAGTAAGACATCTGCACAGATCATCCAACTAGATCGAACATGCTTACCAACCATTGGTGAACTATGGGATGTGGTTATTTGGTTATATCATGACGACTGAGCTAACCAATGCATCAACATTGTAATTGTGCACATACTAGAATAAAACGACTTATTTCTTAATAGAGACTAGTCTAGCAAGATGAATGGATATTTTTCCGCAGACTGGTCACACTTATGGTTTTCGTACAAGAGAAAAAGCAATCATATTCGAGTGTTATCCAAGAAATATGTGAAGTACAATTTCACTCCCATCAATGGTGAGAACGAACCATTGGCTTTTGCAAAACTCATGTTTGGCAACTGCCTCTTGGAAACACAGTTGGGGTGTTATCTTGCATAGCCAACCCAAACCCCACAAGACCCATAGTTGGGTCTCCTTCCTTGCCCAACTAATGGAAATGAAACATGTACAACACATTGTAATACTAGTAGCAGTAACAGTATTAGTACTAGCACAACAAGTAGTCCTTGTACAAATGAGTTGTGGACCATGTAATATGATGGATCAAAGCCACAGGATGGCTCTAGAGCCGAGTGTGTCTTGATAGACCTAATGCATAGGAAACACTTGATCTCAAGCAACTTGGAGTTCAAGTGCACGAACAACACTTCTGAACATGAAGCACTCGTATTGGGCTTGCACAAATCCATTACCTTAAATGTTGATGCGCTCAATGTGGTAGGTGATTCAGAAATCGTGGTATGGTAGGTATGTAACACCATTGACTGTTTGTCACCTCATCTCAAAACTTATCAACAGGAGGTATGGCACCTAATCTCTAATTTCTAAGATTTCAGTATCATTGTTGTGCTAAGAATTCATAATGCAGCTACTAATGCCTTAGCTAACACAACTGCTAGGATGACACCGCTTAGGGATAGGTTTATTGTTGAAATTTTGTATAAGCCTTATATCCCTGACAACATAACTAGCTTATAGATTTTTGATGATGACCAACATATACTGCACTTAATGGCGAATGTTTATGTCTTCAAGGATGCAATGATTGACGAAGATGAGCACAAGAAGTCTTTGCAAGCCGGTGCTGATGACAAGAAAGGAAATCTCATCCCCAAGGGTGTGGTATCTCTCGAAAAGCTCTATGACTTGCAGAACCATTTCCAAGGGCCAAGGAATAAAAAAACCCATAGTTCCACCATGATGCATGCACATATCAACTTGGGAACAAAACAAGATCCATAGTTTGTCAATCTCGGTATATGTTGCACATCATAGGAGCGGGAAGCCTTTGTCCGCTTGTTCAAAAAATACTGGGATTTTTTTCCTGTGGACATATGATAATCTAAAAACATATGGCATGTGAATAATCCAACATGTGATCCCAATCAAGGAAGGGGTCAAGCCATTTCAACAGAAGATGAGAAAAATACATGCATCACTTAAACCCCTCATACAGAAAGAACTGACCAAGTTGATGGATGCTCAGATCATTTACAGAGTTCCTCATTGTACGTGGGTTTCTAACTTAGTTCCTATAAGTAAGACATCCATGGAGATCCGCTTATGCGTTGATTTCTGAAACCCAAACCGTGCCTCTAAAAAAGACAACTACCCCATGCCATCGATGGAACACATTCTACAGATAGTATCTAGAGCAGAAATGTTTTCTCTGCTCGATGGTTTTTTGGGAGACAACCAAGTTCTTGTAGCGGAACCTGATAGACTAAAAACTACCTTCCGTACCAAGTGGGGTACGTTCGCTTACAGAAGAATTCCATTTGGGCTTGTTAACACAGGCACAACCTTTCAACGCGTCATGGACATTTCCTTCTGTGGACTTATTAGATAGAGTGTAGTGCTTTACCTTGACGACATGACAGTCCTTTCTAGAAAATAGTCAGACCACATACTCCATCTAAAGAAGATATTCGAGCAATGACGAAAATACGGGATATCCTTGAATCCCAAGAAGAGCGTATTTGCAGTGTCTGAGGGGAACCTCCTTGGGAACATCATCACTAGGATTGGGATCAAGGTTGATCCAGACTGAGTTCGGACGATCACACAGATTCCTCACCTAGTCAACAAGAAAGCCATGTAGTCCTTCTTGGGCAAGACCAACTTCCTTTAGAAGTTCATCTTAGATTATGCGCAGACGATGAAACCAATGTAAGATATGATCAAGAAGGATGCAGTCTACAGTTGGGGTCAGATTGAAAAGGATGCATTCACCCATATCAAGCAGATTATAGCAGATGCACCTACACTTTATAGACCAGACTTGAAAATGGATTTCTTGCTATACACCTTCATCTCTAACACTTCGCTTGTTGCAATACTCACTCAGAAGGGTGAGCTGAAAAATGAACATCCCATCTCCTTCATGAGTGCAAGAATGTAAGGACCCGAGCTCAACTACCCCGCCATTGATAAATAAGCACACACAGTATACAAGGTGCTCAAACACTTCAAACCCTACTCGCTGAAGAACCATTGCATAGTATTTGTGCCACACCAAATAGTCAGATCACTGCTTGTTCAGCAAGAGCTGGGTGATTGCAATCTGTATGACAAGCTTGCAAGAGTATGATCTTGAAATCAATCCATTTCACACTATGAAGGGTCATGGTCTCCGCATACTCATAGCCAAAGTAGTCCATGCACAGGAGGAAGAACAAGAGTTCGCTAGTTTAGAGCAATAAATTGATATGTACGACGTAGAGTATGCACCACCCACTTCATACAGAGACTCTTGGTTCAAAGATGTGTGCTAGTTCCATGAGCATGGCACCATGCCCTCTCACTTCTCCACGACAAAGAAGAGGGAACTCTACCTCAAAGCTTTACCTTACCAATTGGTGCATGGAGTGCTTTATAGAAAGAACAGCAACACAATTTTGGTTAGGTGCCTAGAGGCACATGATTTAGAGAAGGTCCTGCATGATCTGCATGAGGGACCAACCGGGGGTCACTTCGAGAGAAACACCACTGTGCACAAATTCATGCAAGCCAGTTTCTACCGGCCCACATTATTCAAGGATGCACATGATTATGCCCACAAGTTGCAGGTCTATGAGCGATGCACTGGCATAACATGAAGGTCAAAAACCCCGCTACACCCTGTTGTAGTGAATGAACCATTTCAACAGTGGGGTTTAGACATCATTGGGGAAATTTTCCCACACTCATCAAAGGAGCACCGCTACATCTTGACAACTAATGACTACTTCACATGGTGGACATAATTGATTTCTCTTAAGAAAGTGAAAAACTAGGAAATCATCAACTTCCTTCAACAAAATGCCATCTCACGATTTGGCATTTTGGTATCACTTGTTTTTGACAATGCAACTTACTTTTGTCTTTAAAGTTTTATGATTTTTCAGTGAAATATGGTATCGTTCTTAAACACTCAGCTAACTACTACCCACAGGGAAATGGTCTTGTTGAATCTCCGAATAAAAACCTTATTCGCATTATTAAGAATACCATTTACTCTGAACATCGAAACTAACACTTCGCTTTGATGAATGCCTTATGGGCTGACCGTGTAACACCCAAAACCTCTCTAAACACTTTTCCATACTTCTTGTTTTATGGGAAAGAAGCCATCGTCCCACTGAAGATCTACTTTCCTGCTCTCCAATTGTCCCAAGAATCCCAAGGCAAGTCATGTCTGTTAGTTCAGCGTAGGATGGAAACACTTCACCAGTTGCAGGATGAATAGATGAAAGAAAAAGAAAAATTCGCACTCCACCAGAACCGTATCAAGAGATGGTTCAAAAAGAGGTTTGTAGGGAATGCTAACTTTGATGTGGGTGACTTAGCCTTGAAATGGGACAAACCCCATGAAGAAAAAGGAAAACATACGAAGTTACATTCCCTTTCGATTGGTCCATACACTGTCGAGGAAAATCTTGGCCCACACATGTATCATTTGCAATCACTTGACAGGAGGATTGACAACCTTCCTGCCAATGGCTAAGACTTAAAGAACTATTTTCAGTAACTTAGGGCCACACCCCGCACTATGTACATAGTCCTTTTACTGCTCACATAGTCTTTTTACTACTTGTATTTTCACTTTGCTTTCCTATTTTTGCATCTCTTTGTTTTTTTTCTTAATATCATGCTATTTTTTGTTTTGCTAATAAGTGGTTCCCTTTACTAAGTTTTGGCTTTTGAATGAGTATGTGGCTAAGATCCAAAGAGTCTTGTGATATTGCAGCACTTGGCCTGTCCTATGTCTATCTTCTTTGTGCTTGGTTATGACCTTCGGCCGATTAAGTCTTGATGGAAAATACGAGACGTCTGTATGGAAATATATGGTACAACCATGAACCTATGTCCACACTGGAAAAACCCGTGAATGTACTCGGTCTTCTGCTCTGTGTGTTCAAGCTCATCCAACTAGTAGAAACGGAGAAGGGGAAAATCTAAACAAGTAAATATAAATCAAAGGTCTTACATGCTTCTCTAAAGGAACAACCTCTTCTGCTCTCAATATGTCGGGATCCCTCTTCCGCCATAAAAATAAGTAAGTTCCTATGCACAATTCTCTTCCAAAAAAAAAAAGGTGAAAGAAGAGAAAGGCGTACTGCGCAGAGAGGTGAAGAATGCAACTCCATTGTGTGTTACTTACGAAGCTCGCTAGAAGTGGAGAAATGTGTGTGTTACTGTGTGACTCCATCGGGGTACTTTCCAGGCCTGCTCATAGCAGAGAAACACCAAAGACGAAAACTTATACTCTGAAAATTTTAAACTTATGAGCTAAACTACCCTTCCTTATTTTGAGACACTATGATCAAGCTGAAACTTGTTGTGTTTGACTGAGTTGGAAAAAGGTGAACCATGTATGTCCATGGTATAAGTGGGGAAATCGAAGCAACCCGCACAATGATTCAATACTCCCTGATAGACCAAGGCCCTCTTCAGTCAATGAACTCAAACAAAGAAGTTGGTATTCCACCAGTGTGTCGCCAAGTGTTGTAACAGCTGCAACACCCTCCAAAATTTTGGCCTAAATCTAATTTCAGAGCCTTCCTTAGTTTTTACTTGATAATTGCAAACAATTGGGCTCTGTTGGCCAGATAAATCGATCTTGTGGACAAGAACGATCTCCCTAGTATCATAAGATAATATAGCAACAAACAAACAAATAAATCTATCTTTCTCTAGACATATGCAATTTACAAATAAAGACTATAGAGGTGTTACGATCCTACCTTAGATCCAACACTTGTTCGTTGTAGTTATCCCTCAATCATCTGGAAGAGTTATCTTTAAAGACCTGCGTTCACAAACAAGCAAACATCAAATAGCACCTACATAACAAATATCATAAATCATGTCTATTATGGTGATCAAGGAATCCATAAAATAAACCATAAATGAACAGCTTATTGAGAAAAACAAACTTATTTGTATTAACTTTGAAGTAGAAGAACCTTACAACCTTTTCAGCCTTGATGTTGAACAAGCTCTTCCTGGGGTCCAAAATAGGAATTTCCTTTACTTTGACAAGCCTTGCACTCTTCCAAATGAGATCTTAGAGGTATGTAATCTCTCCTCATAAAAGCTCAACTAAAGAAGACTAAGTTCTAGCAGCATTTCACCTCAAAAATATTCATCTTCCAACCTCCTTAGTAACCAGCCCAATGCTTCATTTTATAGTGCAGAGGAGGAGGTTATAGGTCCATCTATAAAGGGATAGAATCCTCCTTCAAAGGGATAAGCTCCTCACATGAAGGGGTTAGTTCCTTAAGGTATGGGATGCATGAACCTTAAGAGAGCGAACTTGCCACCTCAATATTCCTTCCAGAAGCTTCTAGAAATGACTGGAAGTGAGTTTTTTAGAATGTACTCGCACCTTTTTAACTTTTACGGGCATTTGCACCCATAACACAAGGACAGAGCGGTTAGGTGCGCAGGGGACATGACCATTAGGTGCGAGACCGCATGTAATGCAAAGAGAAAGTGCGGAACCAGAGTTTTAAACACTTTTAGGGATTTTCTCTTACTTTCAAGGCTTGATATGAAGAACTGAGGCTTTAGACTTGCAAAGGGTGAGAGTATGAGTGGTAATGGAATCACATAGATTGTAGAATGTCAAGGTGACAATTTTTAGTGCAATAGATTTCCCCCTAAAGTGCGAAGTCTGTAGTAAATGAAGATAGAGTTTGTCATTTATGAAGAGTGAAGTACTTTATAATTTCAAGGATCATTCTATGGACACCCTAGTCGGAACCTGTAAAAAAATTCAATGCAATATATATATATATATATATATAGACATATCATCGCTGAGGTAGGCATTCCCATACTCAAATCAAAACTGACTAGAAAACTTACTAAACTGTTCTGATATAGGAACGATTTTGTAATACATCAAGAGTATAGACATGTGTAGACACAACATGGATGCAGCTATTTGTTTATGAATAGTCTACTGCATAATGAATAACAAAATTCCTCGCAGCCTGGATGGTAGAAACTAGATCCAGGGTCTTGATTTCTGCTTCCCGAACTAGTACGATTCTTTCCATGTGAATGAATGTGTTGAAGTTGAACATGGTAGAAACCACTTGATTACCAGTAAATGATGTGAACTGTTAACACGTGTGAGAGAAACCACCAGTAATGTCAATGGCTCTCAAAGTACCCAGTACAATCCATGAAATGTGAATAAATGAGCTCAAGTCGAACATGTCATAGAATCATTCGATCAAAGGTCAATGATGCAACCTATCATTGAAGGTGAGAAAACTGCCATTAGGGCATGCATTTTTCAAGGTACTGATGATTTCTAGATCAAATTCCTAGATAATGAGCTAAAGTCGATAGAAAGCGATCTGTCGTAGGCAAGCCCACAACACGAAATCATAGATCAAGTTTTGAAGAAATATATTGGCAAGGACTGACTCAGGGATGGTCAAAATGGATGACAGATATCTCGCAGATGAATGGTTTGTTTGAACTATTCTCTTGAACACATAACGACACTGCAGATGGTTTGGTGACAATTGACCCAAAGCTAATACCCAGAAACCGGCTGAAGACTTTCAATGTGGTTTGATTAACTGTTAGGCAAAGGATTTCCCCAACCCAGGTGAACAAAAAGTGTCGTGTTCAAGAGTGGTTGACGGCTTTTTATAAAACAAAGTGTAACAAATAGGTTCATTTTTCTCTCTTTTCCCCCACCATTTCTGGAAAGTACCTCTTTATTTTTTACAAGCTTGAGGAGGATAACATTTGCTTGTTTATAACCTCATCCTTCGAATGAGTCCAAGTTAGTTTAAAATTCGAACCCTAAGAAGGAGTGGTTTGTTCCTGTTTAAAATTGAACAGGTCCTTTATTGTTAAATTTTAACAAGTCCAGTATAGGAAAAACTCAGTGTTTTTCAATTTTAGGGAGTCAGAAGAAAAACTTAAGAAAACTCCATGGGGGTACTTTTTCATAAAATAATCCCTTAGGCCCAAAAAGGGATAAAATAATACAAAAGGGATGACTTTTCAATACTTTAACGAGATGAAAAAGACAAGGGCTCGACAATCTTTTCATATTTAACGAGTCTGAAAGGGGTTTAAAGAGGACTCTATTGACTGTATTTAGTCAATGTGTACCTTTTTTGTAAATAGTCCATTTCAGTCCGTAAAAGGGGTAAACTTATATTGAAGGGACGATTATTCATTTATTTTAACAAGTTCGAACAATCAAGTGCTCAACAATCTTTTCAATTTTCGAGACTCTGAAAAGAGATTAAAGAGGACTCCAATGTTTCACTTTTTCGTAAATTTTTTAAAGAGTCCGTAAAAGTGATAAAAGTATGCTCTTTGTTGAAAAATGATAAATTTTCCCGAAAAATCCAATATTCTGCACAAAAACTCAAAACATTACATACCTGTTTAAGATAAATAAAAATGATTTAAAAATTGCCTTTTTAAAGTGAAAAATAAATAAATTAAAAATTCATTTATTCAAAAAAACTTATAAAAAGGGGTTTTACAACTTCATTTTTACCATTTGAGTTCAGAGTGAAAAGTGAGGGCTTTAGGGTAAGAAAGTTCCTGCAAAGATTTTGGAAAATCCATCCGTCAGAATTGAAAACCGTCAGCTCCAGGTAATCCATGCCCTCCTTATCTTTCATTTCATCCGTTTACATTTTGATTTTAGGCTTTAGATTTAATTTTTAAGGGAAAAATTGGTTTAAAAATTCGCTCGCAGGGGTCCGCAAGCGCAACACATGGCTGGTGCGGACCCTGACTTTTTTCTACAAAGAAAAAAATCTTGGGTCCAAACCTATTGCTTACAGCCCATGCATACCTACGCAATGTCTGTAAGTGGTGAGTGCGGACCCCGTGAAAATGAATTTTAAAATTAATTTTCTCCATTTTTTCCCAACCTTTTTTAAACTGGCTGGTTCTAATATGTCTTTTATGCATTGTAGGACATTCAAAATGCTTATTTGGTGAGAACGCGAGCATGAGGATGTAGATTTTTCCGCATTAAATCATATACCCACAATGCAAGCATTGAGAGCATGCAAATTGCTAAAGTTCTGGGGCATACAGGGTATGAGGGTCCAAGTAGACCTCTTGCAATGGCTGGTAGACAGATGGAACATACAGGACCAATGCTTCATCATTGGTGGCCACTGGCTTGAAATCGAGCTGGAGGACATCTATTTTTTGACTGGTTTGTCCAAGAGGGGCAAACAATTATATCTTTTCGAGACTAGACCAGGTGGCCAGTCTGTTTCTAGTCTCCAATTAGAGTTTTGCGATGATCAAACGAAGGACAAACAGATTGATATTAAAACTATCAACTGTCCTGAGCTTAAGGTCATTGCATTCACTGTTACTAGGTTATGCAGGAGTGCAACATTGCATGTGGCTACACCATCCCAGATGTAGATGGCAATAGACTGTTTTCGAGGCAGAATATTCAACTGGTGAGAGGCTGTGTTGGCAAATGTGAAAGGCCAACTAACCAGAGCAAAGAACGGACAGCTGAAAGATTTTGGATATGGATTCATCGTGGTCAGTTTTTCTCTAGAGAGGATCCCCATGCTAGCCCCGCAACATATTCCTATTGATGCTGGTCTTCCTCGAGAGCCTAGGATAGTTCGTTGGATTGCCTTGATGGCCCGCCACCCTGAGGAGGGTACAGAGGTTGTTCGATTTCCACCCGAGTACTTTCGTTGGTTGAACAACCAACTTTTTGCGATTCAGGATTTTCCATACGCTGGGATGGATTATCTTGGTGATCCAGACATGATTCTCCTGCTAGGAGAATAATGGGATGATTCAGGTAAAATCATTTTCAACACTTTCTAAGTTCTAATTTTTTTATTTTTAAATCATCCAAAATTGATAATAAAAAGTTTAAATGGAGATGTGGGTCCACGACGACCAACTGCTCTCTAGCCTTTCGAGAGGAGACACCCAGCTGCAACAGAACCAACCCCACAGGACCAATCAGCAAAGATCCTGACCGATTTGGAGCATCATCTAGAGCGCTTGACACTAGATATTCCAGAGACGGATATAGATGATATTCCACTTAGGTTACATAGATATGTGATTTGGGTCCCAGGACCTTTTAGGAGGTTCCTATGTAGAGTGGCCCGAGCAGTGGTTTCTTATCGTGATCATCGGCAGGGATAGGATGATCGATTTTGTAGACTCATGACATTTTAGACTTTTGTATTTATCATTTTTGCCGATCATAAGATGTTTTTCGACCTATGATCGAAGACGATGTATATTTTGAAACACTACTTCTATGCTATGATATATCATTATTACCATCTATCTCGTGTAACATGTTATCGTATTCTATTAAATTTACTGTTTTGATTATTGCAAATGTCTATTTATCATATTAGAAGCAACTGCATCTGCTAATGTATTTAAATGTATTGGAATATGTTGATATTCAATGTAGTCAAATTCACGTTCCAAGAGACGAACTCTCAAAAATAACCTTAATAACACTGGATTTCTGATGGCATAAACCCTGTTAAGCTGTAATACAACGAGTTCATAATCTAACCTGACAATAAAACTCCGAATCTCAAATGAGATGGATTCAGGTAATAATTCAATCACTGCACTATACTCTGCAATGTTATTCGTTGTTTGACCGAGGCTTACCCCATGCATAGATACTAACTCATAAGAGGGTGAATAGATAACCCAAGTTGCGGAAGAAATGTTCCGTGTATTACAACAAGCACCATCAGCAGAACCAAGGTATGTTTGAAGAGACATCGACATGTGCAATATCAAGACTAAAATCAAGATAAGCAAGAATAATGATAAGAGCACTCTCTAAACTAGGCACACTTTTCTAATCTAAAACACACCAGCAATAAAGAAACTAATCTATCAAAAAATCTCCACACCGAATTTAAGCATAATATCTCTTCAGATAAAGTCCATTTATGGGTTTGCCCAAAGAGACACCGTCAAAATCTATAAATTCAGAAGCCCCTTTTGCCAGCTTTCGCTTAACAATGTAAGGACCATGCCACATAGGTACAAATTTTCCACCCCCTAGCTTATTGTTTGCTTGATCATATAGTAAAACTAGGTCTCCTTCTGAAAAATTACGAGGTGTAACATTTCTATCGTACTGAGCTTTCACTCATTTCGCATGAGTCTCGTTTGCTATTACAGCAGCGCATTGATTCTCATCTAGCTGAGCTAAGTACAAAAAACGTTTCTCCTCTTCAGAAGTAGATGGGAGTAATTCTATAGCTAATTGCAATGTTGAAATTTCGCATTCAATAGGTAACACTCCTTCCAAACCGTAGACCAGTTGAAAAGGAGTGAAACCAGTTGATGTTTTTACTAAGGTCCGATATGCCCAAAGTGTTGAAAATAGCATGGTATGCCAATTCGACTTATGAATACCGATGATTCGTCTTATCATAGTGACTAAAACTTTATTGATAGCTTCAACCAAACCATTAGACTGTGGGTAATATGGAGTAGAACTATTGTGGCACAGGCCAAGTTGATCTGTCAGTTCAATCATCATGATGTTTCGAAAGTGAATTCCAAGATCAGTAATAATAGCTTGAGGAACATCGAATCTAGCAATTATATGATTGAATATGAAAGTTGCAGCAGTCTTGCCGTCTGCCAAAAATGTAGGCATCGCCTCGACCCACTTAGTAAAATAATCTACCGCTAGGATAATATACGCATTCTCCCTGGCCGAGTGAGGGTTACATGTAATAAATTCAATACCCCACTTTTCAAAAGGACCGACAACAATTATACAGTGAAGAGGAGCGGGTGGAGCGCACATCTGACGATCAAAGATTTGACAATTGTGGCATTTCCAGATTGCATAGATACAATCTTTGAATAAGGATGATCAGAAGTAACCAGTGCAAAATATCTTTTGGGTTGTGGCATACCCAGACATATGACCACCACATGCTCCAAAGTGACAGTCATTTAGAACCTTCTCATCTTCTTCATGAGTTAAACAACGTCAGAAAATCGAATCCGCTCCACGACGATAAAGTGTATCACCAATAATATTGTATTGTTGGGATTGGAAACGTATTTTCCTTCGCTGAGATCATGATATTTCAGGCCGAAAATATAGGGTTTGGAGATAAACAATAATATCTCCATACCATGGATCAAGAGTACTGATAAGAAACAAGGATTCATCCGTAATGGGCTCTTCCACCACAGTTTCAGTATCAGTATGCTGGGAATCACACATCAGTTCGACAAAAACAAAGGATTTATTTGCCTTAGATTTTTCAAATTCCAAGTCAAATTCCTGCAGGATAACTATCCATTTGGAATACTTGCACCCTAGCAATTGTTTGGTCAAGATATACATCATAGGGTTACGATCAGAAATTACTGTGGTTTTGCGTAATAAGATGTAGTGACGAAATCTTTGGATAGCTTGATTAGTTGCCAAGGCCAATTTCTCCACATGCGAATATTTAATCTCAGTCGGATGCAGAGTTCGACTAAGATAGTAAATCACATGTTCACTGTTTAATTCATCTTCCTGAACTAAAACCATCCCAATGGTGGAATGAGAAGCGACGAGCTACAAAAAGTAATCTTGGTTGTAATTGGGAGGATGCAATAATGGTGCATGAGTTAATGCGTGTTTGAGTGCATTAAAAGATTGATCAGCGATCTCATCCCAAAATAATGGAATATTCTGTTTTAACAACCTGGTAAAACCTTTCGTTATCTTGGCGTAGTTAGGAATGAAACGACGTAAAAAGTTTGCTTTCCCTTCCAAACTTTGGAGTTGGCGAAGAGTCGAAGGAGGAAGAAAATTGATGATAGCTTCCACCTTCGAGGGGTCGACATGAATGCCTGCCTTTGATACTATAAATCCCAGTAAGCAACCCGTTTCTACACAGAATACATATTTGTGTGGATTCGGCCGAATTCGATAATGCTTACATCTCATAAAGATAGCTCGTAAATGAATGAGATGATCAACTCTACATAACGAGTGGGCAGGTAAATCATCGAGATAAGGCTGCACAATGTGCTTGATGTCATGAAATGCGTAAGACATAGCCCTTTGGAAAGTTGCTCCAACGTTTTTTAATCCAAATGGTAATTTGCAATAAGCAAATATCCCCCATGGGCAAATGAAATCTGTTTTAGCTTGATCAGTAGGGAGTGTGTTGATTTGATTGTAACCGGAAAAACCATCCATAAAGGAAAACATTTCACTACCGACACAATAGTCAATAATTTGATAGATATAGGGGGTTGGATAATTGTCTTTAGGACAAGCTTGATTAATATCCCTATAGTCGATACATACTTTTATCGTTCCTTGTTTTTTGTTGACAGGAACAATATTTGATACCCAATCGATTAAAGGAATTGGATAAATGAAACCCGCGTGAAGTAATTTCTCAATTTTGGCTTTGATAGTAGTAGCTTTTCGTGGATGTATCTGACGTAAGTGTTGTTGGACAGGTTTAGCATCCAGGTATGTTTTAATTTCATGGACAACAATTGATGGATCAATTCCTAGCATTTCTTCATATGACCAGGCAAACACTTCACGAAACTCTTGAAATAGGGCTTTGTAAGTTTGGATTTCATCATCCATACAACAAGCACCTATATGAATGTTTTCAATAATTCCAGGCTTAACTGAAATGTCAATAGGAACTGTTCGAGAAATATTTTCCAAATTTAACTCAGAATCAGAATGTTGCAATGGATTCTGCGGTTCTTTTACATAGTCAGTCGTAAAAATAGAAGAAAATTCATTTTCAAAATGATCAAGCTCAGGTAAAAACGAAGACCGATGATGCAAATATTCCCATGGTAAATCATCAACAGACAATAGTTCACGAATCTGCTCATCAGAATGAATAGGATCAGAAAGTGTTGATGAAGCTAAGTTTGATATTGAAAGTGACTCTCCATGGATCACATTCATTAGATCCATTTCGGTTGAATAGGGATCAAAAAATGATTGTATGGCCTGATATGTAATTTCAAAGGGACTCAGAGGCATCGCGCCACCAAATGAATCCACCTCAGAATCAGAAGGTACGATCCAAGGATCATCAACAGTAAGAGTATTCGATGAAATCATATGAATAGTTGCAATAGAAGGCGATACGTTAGGAGGAGGGAAGCAAAAAGTTCCTAGTAAACCAGAATATTTAATCAAACCTACGCAAACATCCTTGTAAGGGATAGTCATTTTACAGATGTGTTGAATACTATCTGTAGAAGCTGGGTCGGATGAGAAATAAGTTAGCTGGTCTACTGTAATGATCTTTCCGTTATGAGGAAACTTGATAAGCCGAAAGACTGATGAAGCAATAGCAGTCATAGCATAAGACCAACTGCGACCCAGGAGAAGTTTGTAATCTAGAGGGGCATCAACCACTTCCACATCTAGATTTATGGTTTTGCCTTCGACCCCTATAGGTAAATCCTACAAAATACCAAAAGGATGGAACCCTTAGCTGTCAAAAGCCTTTATTATTGTCGGAGACTGATTGAGTGTGGGAGAACAAAGTGATTTACAACACTGGATCGACATAATACACGTAGAAGCCCCTTCATCAATCACAGTCCTAAAGCAAGGTCTGTTTTTTACTAACACTGGAATATGGAAAGCCATTTGATGAGGGAGGCAGGGTGTACTATTCTCTAAATCGAAGATTATTAGGTTCGAATCCTGTATATCAACAGCTCCTATAGCAGTCAATAGTAATTTACGCTGTGCTAGGCATGATTGCAACACTTCCAAAGCCAACATTGTTGAAGGGGAAATAACTAAATCTTCAACAATGTTATAATTCTGAGTAGCTCTCACATGTGGATTGAAAGCTGATTTCTGAAGTATACCTTTAGCAGACGGTTTGATTACTAAGTCAAGGTTGGGTTTCTCGATCTGTAGTGGACCGAAACTAGGAGGAGGTGTAGTTGATGTGTTTGAATTAGAAGATTCTGCTTCTTTACCACCAACAGGATTTTTACTACCATAATATTGCGATCGTGTCACAATCCTGACATGAGACATCATCATAATGGGTTCTTCTAGGGCATTCGAGGAAGAACCAATCATCTTACTATCTTGAGTAGGAAAAGGATCCTTCAAGATAGCAGGCATTTGAGAACCTTTAACGATTTTCAAAACCTCTGCTTGATGTGGGCAGTCTTTGGTAAAATGATCCTCGTCGCAAATGAAACAAGGATAACGAGGTTTTCGTTTTTCGTCAGTAGATTCATTTTTATCTATTTTATCTTTTGAATTTTGTTTATTTTTCTTCTTCCCCTTATTTTTACTACCGGATTTTGATTTGGCCGTAGATGATTCTACGACATGGATGTCGGCAGAAATTTCAGCGGAAGATTCTCCTGTCGGGGAATCAAGTAAAGTTATTATAGGAGAAGAATTCTTTGAAGATTTCTTCTTACTTTTAGTGCTAACTGAACCAATCATACCATCAGCGGCATGAGACCCTGAAGGAGCTACAGTTATTTGACAGTGTTTTGGAAGATCAGGGATTTTTTCATGTAAAGTACCTGACTGCGTATAGATGAGGTCAAGGTACTGGGCCTGAGCAATGAATTTCTCTTCAATAACAACTCCTCCCTTAGCTACATCTTCAGTGATTTTAGGTAAAAATGATTTAATGAACCATTCCGCTAAAATTTGATCCGGAATGAAAACTTTCACTAAATTCCTTCTACGTCGCCATTCATGAATATGATCAGAAATATATGTGGACGTGGATTGTTTCAGTGAAGCTAAAAGTTCCGTGCGATTTTCTTATCTGACAGGCAACTGAAAATGAGTTAAGAAAGCAGTGGCCAATTGATTGAAATTATAAAAATAGGCTTGTGGTAACTCAATGTACCATTTGGTGGCAAGACCAATAAGAGTTTGTTGAAAAAGACGCAATCGAATTGAATCATCAATGATGGAATTAGATGCACACCAGAGGTGATACGTCATAACATGATTTGATGGATCCTCTCCTGACTTACCCTTGAATTTCGAGATATCACTAGGCAACTTACTAGGCATTGGCGGCCAATAAAGAAGATAGTAAATCAGATCGTTTGTAAGGTGCGACAAATCAGGTAAATCCAAAGTTGCAATAAATGGTAACTAACAGTTAGGGTCATGAAAACCTTGAGTAGCGAGACTAGTTCTAGGAGGAGGATATCCAGGATAACCTAGAATCGGATTTGCATTAGGAATGTTATAACCTCCTGGGAAACCAGGATTAACCGGACCAAACTGGGGTTATTGAGGTTGTTGATAAGTATAGCCAGGATATGGTTGATACTGATAAACTAGATTTTTCACAATAGGACTGAATTGATACTGCCCCTGGAATGGTTAATACGTAAATTGTGGTTGACTTGTAGCAATGGTAGAAATCATACTAGCTTGTCCCGCAGGCATCTAGACCGAAGTCTGAACCGTAGGTCTTGACTGAGGCACAAAGACTTGAGGAATTTGCACTGATGCAGGGGTAGTAGAAACTGGAGTTACTGATACTCCAGAGACAAGTGTTGTTGGTTGAACAGAAGCTGCAGTAGCTGCAGCAGTTTGAGGCAGAGTACGAGGTGAACTAGGCCCAGGTTGTTGAACTATACCGGATGCAGGGGTTTGAACAGTAGGTTGGACAGGTTGCTGGGTTGGACCAGAAACCAAAGGCTGTCTAGGTTGATTAATTAACTGTACATTAGGTTACAAAGTCTGTTGAGTTTGAGACGGATCCCATGCCATGTTCATTCCGGAGTATGGACCTACAAAAGGTTCTGCATATGGAGGACCATAACCTGGTTGAACGTAGGGTTGATAATTAGGCGGTACATTTCCAGCTCCTTGAAAAAATGGTTGACCAAAAAGCGGTTGGAAACCTTGAGTTGGGTAATGACCTTGGAGTTGATAACCCTGAGGCACGTACTGAAACTGGGGTTGACCTTGAGGTATGTACTAAAACTGGGGTTGACCTTGAGGTATGCACTGAGTCTGAGGTTGACCTTGGGGTATGTATTGTCCTAAAGATTGATAAACTTTAGGAAGCCCTTTCGGTGGTAACTGACTACCTTGGGTTTTCCCTCCATGCAGTAACTAACTACCTTGGGGTTGCCCCCCAGGCGGTAACTGACTACCATGAGGTTGCCCCCTAGGCGGTAACTGACTACCTTAAGGTTGAGGATTTGGAATACTACCAGACATCATAAGGATTTGTTCTGCATTCAACGCTTGAGTTCCATTATTTCCAGATGATAACACTTGTTCAATCAGTCAAGGAGATGCTCCTGAAAAAGTACCAGAGAGTGACTGGTACCTCGAAGGAACAGAAGGATCGCCAGATAAAAATGTTTCCAGTGTTTGGGAAAACATAGATGACTGTCTTGACATAATCGACGAAGGATAATAACCTCTTGGCGTAGGATGAAAAGGAATTCGAGGTGGTGAAAAACTAAGACCTGGGTTTTCTAAAAAATTTGTCAATGAAACATACCAAGCATCACTCCTAAAAGGACTATAGAATATTGATTCACGCTCCTGAGGATTTAAAATCTATTGGTTTTCGGGTAGAGTTACGTCTTCTTCTGGATTAACAAGTTCTTCAATAGAAATGAGGCCAGAAGGAAGATTTTGAGTAATGATATTGCTTACCCTAGGTGAACCAGGATTACTAGAAGTTGGAGAAGAAAATCCTGAAGTTGGAGTAATAGCAGGTTCAGTGTCAAGCTTAGAAATTTCAGGTTCTTTAGCTAATTCATTGGAAGGAGAAATACTACCAGTAATTTTGGAAAATGAAATTGGCTCTTGAATAGACTCTGTTGTTTGTATTTGATAATCAGGATGAACAATTAGAGATGACTCTCTGGCTTTTCGTGATCCAACTCTACTATCATTAGGTGATACAAGAGCTCGTAGCCCTTCAAGCTGGCTTGGTGAATACTCAGGAGGTTTCCCCAGAAGTCTACAAGATTGTCTTGGTAATTCAGCCACGATTAAATATTAATTAATCACACGCAAACAAAAAAAAAATCAATAAAACCACCTAAAGTCTCTAAAGAAACAAACAATTGAATCACACGCCTAAAAAATCTAGAGTTCAAACCACACACAAATATTAACTTCCCATACTAAAAACACTAGTTGGTGATGAAATCCAACTTAGTAGAAGTTTAATACAGAAAGGGCAGTTGGAACAGTTACCCCGACAACCTGCTTAATGAAACAGACTGGCACAAGTTTCTTCACAAAACCATCTCGAGTGAAGAGAACCCCGCAGAGAGTCCAAGTGAGTCTAGTCGACGTCTGCTCCAGGTACAGTGAGACTTGTCCTTCACTGTCACCATAGGAAATAATCTTAAGTTTATGGACAGTAAGGTTACCAACAACAACAAATACAACTAGGGGAACAATCTATGATCCGAGCTATGCACAAGGGCAGAGTAACAAAGCTCAATCCCCTTGAAGGCTCCTCAACATGATCAATTCGAGGTTTACCAACAAGTGACCCCAGGCTCCTCGACAATGATTAATCTGAGGTTTACCGTTTATAATACGCACAAATCTTCTATCTTTCCCAGTGAGACAGACTTGATTGTCTCAAAGGTTCAGACATGATCTTGTGATTGACTCCTTTAAGAGAAGCTTCCCAGAATGTATCAATTACAATTGGATTTATTTCCTACCACAAGATATATCTACTTGTTTGTTTTAACTATCTTGGAGAGTTAATTACTCCCTACTCCAAGAAACTAGCCTAAGCTATATTGGTGATAAGAGTCCTAGAAATAAAAAAGATTACTAGATCAATTTTAATTAAGCGTTGCTTTTATGGGTTGTTGCTTAAGTCAATAGGTATGGAAATGAAACTTTGATGGTGTGAAGACTCGACTCCAAACGCTAAAAGATGCACCTAAAATGATAAGCAATTCGTTTTTCTTTCAATGAAATTCTAGCTAAAAGAAAGAGTTTGAGAATGCAATTCTTTAAGAAACAATTCTTTCTTTCAACATGGAAATGAAAAGAAAATATTTTTGTCTTTTTCAATAAGAACTCATAATGAGACTAATAATGAATGCTCACAATAAATCCCTTTCCTTTTTCAAAACTCGAAACTACAAGAAAAGCAATTTGATTCAAAAGAGATCTACAAGTTCTAGAAAAGCACTCAAAACTACAAAAAACTATTTTTGAGATCTAGAAACTTTAAAAATCTAATTAAATGAAAGCTTCAATTCTTTTTGAGGACATTTTACTTAGTTGTTCAGTAAACTAAGGATTCATTTGTTCAAAATAACAAACCAATCAAAAAACATCCAGATATGTTTTCTTTTGTAAAAATGAAATTCAAAACTTATAACAAAGTTTGTTCAAAGATTTGCAACGAGAAAACTGAATCTATTTCTCATAAAGGATAGATTTCACAACCAAGTTAGACTCATCAAGAAGACAAAAAGACACTAGGGTGATCTAAGGTTTCTCAAGCTTCTGATCTTTGAGTCACTACAGAGACCAAGTGAAAACCACTCCAAGCATGCAAACTTCTAGAAAATCATCTAAAACAAAAATACTATCGAAACTCACTCATAAGAGGTTTTTGACAGGAAAAACACAGATCTGGGTACACCCTAAAGCTTCTAAATCAAACCTAAACCTAACTGGAAAAAGGTATTTTAGGTTTTTCAAAAAAATTTACAGGGCCCGCAAGCTCCAGAAGTAACAAGTGCAGTCCCGCTCTATTTACTAAAGGAAAAGTGCGGAGATGCCCGCACTGTCTGTAAATAGAAAGTGCGTTCCCCTGAAAACTTCAGAAAAAACGAAAATAATTCTAGATTCTAAAAGCTACCCAAGCCAGTATACATCAATCAAAAACCAGAAATGAAAACACTTTTCTCAAGTCAAAACAAAGGAAAATGAAAAACCAAATCTTATCCCCAGTGGAGTTGCCAATTTGTTGGCTGGATAAATCGATCTTGCGGACAAGACCGATCTCCCTAGTATCACAAGATAATCTAGCAACAAACAGACAAATAAATCTATATTTCTCTAGACATATGCAATTTACAAATAAAGGCTATAGAGGTGTTACGATCCTACCTTAGATCCAACGCTTGTTCATTGTAGTTATCCCTCAATCGTCCGAAAAAGTTATCTTTAAAGACCTGTAATCACAAAAAAGCAAACATCAAATATCACTTGCATAGCAAATATCGTAAATCATGTCTATTATGGTGATCAAGGAATCCATAAAATAAACCATAAATGAACAGCTTATTGAGAAAAACAAACTTATTTGTATTAACTTTGAAATAGAAGAACCTTACAACCTTTTTAGCCTTGATGTTAAACAAGCTCTTCCTGGGGTCCGAAACAGGAATTTACTTTACTTTGACAAGCCTTGCACTCTTCCAAATGAGATCTTAGAGGTATGTAATCTCTCTTCATAAAAGCTCAACTAAAGAAGACTAAGTTCCAGCAACATTTCACCTCAAAAATATTCAGCTTCCAACCTCCTTAGTAACCATCCCAATGCTTCATTTTATAGTGCAGAGGAGGAGGTTACAGGACCATCTATGAGGGGATAGAATCCTCCTTCAAAGGGATAAGCTCCTCACATCAAGGGGTTAGCTCCTTAAGGTATGGGATGCATGAACCTTAAGAGAGTGAACTTGCCACCTCAAGATTCCTTCCAGAAGCTTCTAGAAATGACTGAAAGTGAGGTTTTTAGAATGTACTTATGCCTTTTTAACTTTTACAGGGGTCTGCACCCATAACACAAGGACAGAGCGGTCAGGTGCGCAGGGGACATGACCATTAGGTGCGGGACCGTAGCTAATGCAAAGACAAAGTGCGGAACTAGAGTTTTAATGACTTTTAGGGCTTTTCTCTTACTTTCAAGGCTTGATATGAAGAACTGAGGCTTTAGACTTGCAAAGGAGGAAAGTATGAGTGGTAATGGACTCACATAGATTGTAGAATGTCAAGGTGACAATTTTTAGTGTAGCAGGCTCATCCCATGAGCTCTTTGGAGAACCAGTATTGCAGCAAGAATGCTACAACTCCTAGGGCTACCAACTTTAATTTATCAACTGAGGGTTCGTACAAACTTGGAGGTGATAGTGCTGTATAAACAAGTAAAAGTGATGGTTCTACCTTTTGTCATTGTTCAGATGGTGAGAGACCACAAGGGTTTGCAAGGAAGAATTATATGAATTCAGAAGAAGCTTGGTTCCTCGATGAAAGAAAGAGAAAGCTACTCTAAGAGAGAGTTGATGTACTGCAATATTGAAAGAGAGTGAAATTCAATGCTAGGGTACATTATTTCCTAATTAACTGCCAAGAGCTATTCTTTGCAATGATGATAAATTAACATGAAAAAAATGCTACTATCCTAAGTATGGAAGCTAATAACGTCAAACACAACTGCTATGTATGTAAAGGACCGTAAGAAATATGTTTTGTCTTTTTATGCTTTTCATGAAAAGTCAAGTGTGCAAACTAATCTCTTTTGGTGATGTTGCGGGTGGTTTAGCGGTGTTGATGGATGGTTGGGAGGTTCATGAGATGGCTAGAAGATTTGGGGTACCCTTGGATGACCTTTGGAGGCTTCCTAGAGGTTTTCCCTCAATTAGGCCTCAAAACAGGCCACTACAGGGAAACCTACAAGATGTACTAGAAATCTTCAAGATTCCCTGTATTTCTACAGGATACAACCACGAGAAAAACGATGGGTGTTGGAGGTGATGGAAAGCTTAGGGAATGTGGTGGATGGGTGGAATGGAGTGAGAAGAGACCTAGGATCACTTTGAACCTGAAACCAAGTTTAGGAGATGATTGGATTCGCTCAAAATGCTTGAGGAAATTTTAATGTAAAATGATGGAATTGGTGAGGGTTTTGATGAAAACAAGGAATGCCTATGGGTGAATGAAATTGGAAGGTGGTTGCTTTCTATGAGATCTCTTTCTAATTTTGAATTGCCTGCTCTGCATCAAACATGTGTAATTTCCAAAAGTTCATGTAAAAAAGAAGAATTCTCATGAGCTAGAAAAGCATAATTTAATGAACTAACTGTATACCTTATGCATGAAGAAATTTCTAAATACCATGGAGTCATGGATGAGATTTACTGCAAGAATGAAGATAGAAGAGGTGGCAATGAACTCCTACTTTTCAAAACTGATCAAATGCTAGCTTAAGTACAACAAATTCTAAACATCATGAAGGAAATGGAAATTTGTCTTTTTGGGCTGCATAAGGGTCTTTTCTTCAAATCACGATCCCAGAAGGAAGAAGTGAGGCCAAGACAACTACTGACAGCTTTGTGGAGCCTCTCTTATCCCTTTTAGGGTGCTACTGAAGTAAGGAACAAATGGAAGTAAACTAATAAACACTTAATCAAATATACACTACTTGCAATGAAATACTCCCAACAACAGTTTAACCATGAATCTATGAAACTAAGCTAAGCATAAAGATACAAGAAGAGGAGCCTTTGCTTCTAGGGTTGGGCCCTAACCCAAGAGCTTTAGCCCTCTGATTTAACTTAGTACTAAATCAAGAAAAAACTCATTCTTATTGCCAAAACATAAAATTACATCAAAAATGTCTTCCACAAGTCTGGAGCTCGAAAATAGCTAGAGTTTTACAACAAAAAAATTTGAATGCTAATTAGGCTCTAGGCCTCTCTACTTATACAACTGAAGTCTCCAACTAATTACTTAAATTTAGGGACGTTGAGCTCCCAAACTTGATATGGAATACTCCTTATTTATCACTTGCTCGACTGCCTTCTAATCTTCATGGCTTGGCTACTTGCACTCCAAGCTGGTGGGATTAATGAAGGAATATTCGAATGGGGAAGGAGTAAATGAGGAGGATTTACCTCCTACAATCTCTCCCCCTTGTCGCTTTTGAGTTTCAAACCTTTGCCTTTGCCAAAATTCCATGATTTTCCCCTCCAAACCTGCATTCAATGGATATTAGTCCACTAGGCATAATTTCTCGCTTTAGCTCACCTCTTTAAACAAGATATAATCAAAACATGTAATAAGTTGTGAGAAAAGTTGGTTTGGCTAAGCTAGGAGGTGAATTAAGGCCCATATAATTACCCAATGATGAGGGTCATCATCACCCCCTACTAAAAGTTTTGCTCATCATCTGAGCAACACAATCAATATCCATGTCCTTCATAGCTCTAGTGGCCTCCTTGACATCCCATGTCTCTGTTATGGTTTCCTCTTCTTGTTCATAGAAACCTGCTTTCTTTGCTACCTCCTCTGACTGCCTCTTTTCTTCTTGTTCCTTCCTCCCTTCTAGCATTCCTAAGAGTAGTGGTGGACTGAGTTTCAAGCCAATCCAATTGACTTTGAGCCTTTTTATGGATTTCTTGTACATGGGTGTCATGTTCAGTGCTTCTTTCATTATTTGAGGAGAGTAGTACTCTCTTATCTTTAAACTGTATTGAAATGTGTTCCATCTCCTTAGGAAAGCATGTATGATGTCATCCCCTAACAACCTGAACATGTCCTCAAAATGTGAAATTGCTTGCTCTTGGGCAACAAGATACCTAGGTGCAAGCTGAGGATCATTAGCAATTAAATTATGTGTGCTGATGAGGGCCATTGGATTGGACTGGTGAGCTCTAATCATAAGGGGCTATGTTTGTTCTTTTTCCAATATCTTCTTCATTTCTGCAGCCCTTGCTTCCTCATGGTTCATCCATGATGCAAAATCCATCAACTGTAAATATCCTAGCTTGGCATTAGGGTCCTGTACATTCATGTCTGTTAAGGCCATGTTATGCAAATAAAACTCATACATATTGGCCCTATCTTCCAATGTAATTTCATCACAAAGATCAATGAACTATCTATAATCTTGAAATGGCATAGTTCCTCTCTATGATAGGGTCTTTATCTAGAACTACAGCCGCTATTCCTTGAGGTATAGGGCATAGGATTTAGCTGGCATCCTACACTGGATTGCTTCCAAAGAGAGATTGGCCATACATGCCAATTGGTTCTCTCTTTCTTGCAGTTGTCCTTTCAACCATGCATTTTCTGTCTCTAACTGATTTCTCATTATGGCCTCTTTATCTCTCAAGCTACTTAATTCTTTGCCCATCTCCTTGAGCTTCTCCTCCATGTGACCAATGTCTTCCACCCCCTTGGATTTGGCAATCTGAATCCATCGATGAGTCCTAGCTCTCTCCTTCTCAAGCTCAAAGAATAGTGGAATAGAATTTTTTTGTGGAATGAACCTGCCCCCTTCAATAAATATGTAGTAAGAGTCAAGGTTAGGTTGGTGGCTAGGTTCATTCAACTTTGGGTCCTCTTCTTTGGTTTCTTTTTGTAGGCTTCCCTTCTTATCCAATTTTTGAGTCTCCTGTAGGTTTAATAGAGTATCTTGTAGGACTGATTCAACTTCCTGTAGGTCCTACAATGTATCCTGTAGGATTGCTTTTCCTTTGGATGAGGTGGATCTAGTTATAGACCTTCTCACATAGGTTATCGAAGACCTAGGAGGAGGAATTTTCTCCTGCTGTTTAGGTGAGTCTTAAATTATAATGGGAATATTGGTTGGTGTTTGGGGCTTCCCCTGCCTTATCCTTGTGCTTTTCCTTGTCCTGAAATATAAGCGCGTCTACCTCTGTCTTTTTCCTTTCTGTTTGATGGGGGTGCTAAGAGAAGTGAGGTCAGTTGTTGTTTCTCTGTCAGTGGCTTCTGGAGACACCCTAGGTGACTCCTCGTCTTCTGCCTCCTCTTTTTCATTGCTCTTTTCCTCTTTGTTTTTCCTCTCTTCTTCTCCTTTTAGCTCCTCATCTTGTTTATCAGTCTCTTCTTTTTCATCTTCCTTTATTTCCTCATCCTCTTTGTTCTCTTTCTCCTCTTCTTCCTCCTCATCTGTCTCATCTTCATCCCTCTCTGCTTCTTCTCCCTCTATTTTATTTTCTTCCTCATCCTTTTCACTGACAGTAGGACTGATGTCATATGTGAGGGCTTTGATATCCTCCTATGTCTGCATGTCTCTGAAAATTTCCCATTGGATAGGAATTATGAGGTTATGGAGGGCATATTCTATGATCATTCTAATTAACACATGGTGGGCTAACTCTTGGTGATTTCCCTCATGCACTTTTATGCTTGTGTCTAACAGCGATTGTAGAAGGAAGTGTGGTATGTTGAGCTTGTGGTGAGGAAGTGTTTCTATTCCAAACCTCAATTCTTCAAGAAGCCTAAAGTGATACCCATAAACCACACTATACCTACCCTCACATGAGATGTATTTGATAAGGTGGTAGCTCACCTCATTCTAGGGGTATGGTAGGCTTGCTCTCCTTACTCCATTTTTGTCCTCAACAGGCTCTTCTCCCTCTAAAAAGAACTTCTTCTTGGCAATCTGGCTATCTCCCTTGTCTTCCTTTCTCTAAGGCACTCCTAGGGGAAGTGTGGTAATTATGCTTATGAGTTTAGGGGTGAGATCTATGGAGAGGCCTCTCACCACAACAGTGGCATGAATTATGTTCAGTGGTATGAGGGAGAGAGAAAAATTTCGGGCCACTTCATAATCATACCCTCTTAATTTTTCAAAATACCCCATCCAATTATGTCTTGTGAAGATTTCTAACACCTGACGGTGTTGGTGGATTCTCACAGTATTAATGGGATCCATTCTATTGAACCCCCCTGTCATTTTGTTGATGAACTTGGAGGAGATGAGATGGTTGACACAAATTTTTTGAATGCAGAAGTAAATAACTGAAAGAACTGTGGAGACAATTTCCTTACACAACTACCAAATTCACTCTCCACTAGGGGATTTTCTATTCAATTCTCTTTGAAAAAGGGAAGGACTTATAGATCGTACCTCTTCATAGCATTTGTTGTAGCCAACCCCCATGTTCTCCCTCTGAAGCTCCTCTTGGCCAATCCTATAGACTGTTTGTGTATCCTGTAGGTTTCCTTTGCGATCCTGTAGGATTTCCTGTGAAATCCTGTAGGAAGTCCTACGTAGGAGACAGATGGAATTTTCCTCTTCTGTAGGTTTCCTGGGTATGAGAGTGACTTTTGCAAGTGTAAGCCTCGAGGAAATGCATGCATGAGTGCATGGGGATTAACAAATATTTCTTTTTATGGCCGAGTTATGTGAGGTGGTGTGCTGGTAGTCGAGGTATGTTTTCTATTTTTGGACTGTTGGTCCCCATGACCACCTCATCATTTCCCCCTCCTCATAATCAACTCACAATTCATGCTTCCGTAGACTTAAATATTTTTGTCTTGTTATTCTCCTTTCTTGACTTGACTATTGCCACGTGTGGGAGGACCATTCTTTTTGTCTTCATCGACTGAACAAAGGTGGCCAAGTTAACTGGCCACCTTCCGCTTATAAACCAAATTTCTCATAACCTCTACATCTTTTGACTACATTATGCAAATGAGAGAGTGAGCGAGATACTTACCTGTGGTGCTAACCCTTGTTGTAGTTGTTGAAGACTGGAGGTGCTTGCTGTGTGTTGGCTTCATGCTATTTTTTTTTGTATTGCTCTTTAATGATTCCTTTGATGTGAAGGTACCTGGTGTTGAAGATGTTGGTGCTGGTGCTACGTTGGAGCTCCTTCTGCTCTTGGATCATTATGCTGGAAGCTTGCTGCAATCATGGTTTGTATTCTGTGGGATAGGCTGCTACAGAATGTCTTGTAGCTACTTCTCCCTCAGAACTCTTAATCATACACTCACCTGGGGTTTTGACGATGGTGACATGGATTAAGAGGAGGACTAGGTGTGTGGAGAAAGGAGACATACTCAGGTGTTGCTCCCTTCTACTCTGTCTTTCATGTTTCTATTTTTTTTCTTGAGATATATATATATATATATATATATATATATATATATATATTAAACTGATTTTTTTTATTGTGAATGCAGGGGTGCTGAAATTGGAGATATGTATGGTAATGAAATGGTGATGTAGGGGTGTTATTTTGTTTGACATAGTAGGTCATTTTTTTTCCCTAGGGTCACTTCCTGTAGGATTCATGAGCCACTGTAATTCCTACAGGATCATCCTATAGGTTTTCAGGGGATCCTATAGGTTTACAGGGGATCCTATAGAAAACACAGTCCCCTTGTAAACTGAAGCAAAAGAGTGAAAGAGAAATGGAAGAAATGTAGTGATGAATGACAATGAGTGGAAAAATAAAAATTTGAGTGAAATAGGTCCCTTTTTTATCCTCCTTTGTTCTCTGATTGTCCTCCTTGCTGACCTGCAAATATAAATTTTCATGATTTTTTTTTTTTTGAAAACAACTAGGCTGCCTCTGAGAGGTTTTCATCCTAGTTGTTTTCCCTAGGCACCTCAAGAAAGGTTTTCACCCAGGGAGCTTTTTATTTTCCTTTTTTTTTTTTTTTTTCTTTTTTTCCTTTTTTTTTGACACCATTGGGCCACCCCAAGAGGTTTCAATCCAATAATGGGACTCGGGCACCTCATGGAGGTTTTCACCTGAGTCCTTATTTTCATTTTTTTTTCTTCTCATTGGTTTGATGAGGCAGGAGCTGAAACTTGCTCCACCACCACCACTGTTTTATTGATACCATCAATGAACTCTTTCTTTGACAATGATCTTTTGTAAACTTTCAATTGGTGTCCATTAATAAGGAATGGCCTCTTCATCTATTATTCTAATTTGCATTGAACCATTATCATGAAATCTCTCTATAACATAAGGTCCTAGCCATCTTGTCCTCAACTTGCACTTAAAGTCTTTATATCTGGAATCATATAACAAGGCCCAATCATGTTCTTGAAATTGTTTATCCTTGATGTTTTTATCATGTCATATCTTCCTCTAAAGTTGGGTTACCTCTCTGTGCAAGAGGGCCTGCATTCTGAACTCATCTAAACCATTTAACTGCAATAATCTCTCTTTTTGTGCACTGCTGCGATCTAGATCTAGTTGGGTTGCCATCCTTAGTGTGTTATACTCAAACTCAATTTACAATAGGGCCTTTATCCCATAGACCAGCTCATAGGGCGTGAATTCAGTGGTGGTCTTCCAAGTGGTATTATAGGCCCAAGCAGCCTTAACTAGTCTATCTGCCCAATCTTTCTTGTTGTTGTTAACCAATTTGGTCAAGATGCCATCTAGCGATCTGTCGATCACCTCCACTTTCCCATTAGCTTGTGATTGATAGGGAGTGGAGGTCCTATGCTTGATCTTGTGTTGGTTGAGTAAGTCTTCAATCATGTTGGAGGTAAACTGGCTGCCTTGATCAGTGACCAGTTCTCTAGGGTACCCAAACTTGTAAAATACGTTCTCCCTTAAGAACTAATCCACCTTCTCCTTTGTTGTTGCCTTAATTTCCTTGGTTTTAGCCCACTTAGTCAGATAGTCAATGTGCACAATGATGTACTGTTTTTTCTTGGAAGGAGGGTCAATAGGTCCAATGAAGTCCATGCCCCACTTGTCAAATGGCTCGAAAGTCACTTGAGGCTGCAGAGGCATTTCATCCCTTGGAGTAGGATTCCCCATCCTTTGGCACTGATCACACTGACTAGTATATATTTTCACATCCTGATGAAGAATGGGCCAATAGTAGCCTACTTGTAACACTTTGAATGTTGTCCTCTTTGTTGCAAAGTGACCCCACCAAGGTCCATTATGACAGGTCAGAAGGATGTCAAAGACTTCCTCCTCCCTAACACACCTTCTCAAGATTTGATCTGGGCCATGTTTGAAGAGATTGCACCCAATCCAAGTGAAGGGGGTGCCCTTCCTTATAATCTATCTTTTCTCTTTGGAGGACAAGTTCAATGTGAACTGTGCTGATACGAAATAGTTTTCTATGTCAGCAAACCATGGAGAGAGAACTGAAATGGAGAACAATTGATCATCTGGTAATTGATCATCAACCATTCCCTCTTCACCTGCAGGCAAGGTTAATCTGGACAAAAAGTCTGCAAAAACATTTTCCTTACCAAGCTTATCAACAATAGTTAGATCAAATTGCCGTAATAAAAGCAACCATCTTATAATACGAGCATTCACGTCGGGTTTATTCATTAAATATTTCATTACAACATGGTCAGTATGGACAAATGTTTGATAGCCTATAATATAATTCCTGAATTTGTTCAATGAATGCATAACAACCAGAAGCTCCTTTCTGGTCATTGTGTAGTTCAGTTTGGCCTTTGACAAATTCTTACTGATAAAGTAAATGGCATAAGGGAATTTTTCATCTATCTGACCTAGGGCTGCTCCTATGGCCTTGTGTGAGGCATCAACATGAATGTCAAAAGGAAGGGCCCAATTTGGGCCTCGAGGAATTGGGGTAGTGGTTAACTTATTCTTCAGGATGTTTAAGGCTTCTTGACAGCTTTTTGACCATATAAACTCAGAGTCCTTGGCCAACAACTCAAATAAAGGAGAGGCCAACTTTCTGAAGTCCTTTATGAACCTTCAGTGGTATCCATCTAATCCTAGGAAACTTTTGTCATCTCTTTGGTTTTGAGGAGGTGGGACCCTTTGGAGAATAGCTATTTTCTTGGGGTCCACCTGCATTCCATATTGAGATATTGAATGACCCGGCACGGTCCCTTCAGTCATCAAGAATTCACATTTCTTGGGACTGAGAGACAAGTTCATCTCAATGCATTTGTGCAGTATCTTACCTAAGTTGGACAAAGCGTCCTCGAAATCACCCCCATAAGGTGTGAAATCATCCATATAGATTTCTACCACATCATTGACCAACTCAACAAAGATACTCATGACTACTCTCTGAAAGGTGGCAAGAGCATTGCATAGGCCAAAAGGAAGGACCTTATAGGAAAAAGTGCCCCAAGGACAAGCGAAGGTGCTTCTATCCTGGCCTTCCGGGCTAATCTGGATTTGGTTGTACCCATAAATCCATCTAGGAAAGAGAAAAAAAATTCCCTGCCATGCCATCTAGCACTTGGTTGATGAAAGGTAAAGAGAAATGGTGCTTTATTGTGGCTTTGTTCAGTTCCCTGTAATTGACACAAATCCTCCACTTACCATTTTTCTTGGGAGCTAACACTAGAGGGGAGACCCACTCACTGTCGAAGATAGGATAAATGAATCCTGCATCTAGCAATTTTTGCAGTTCTTCTTTGACTATATCTTCAAGAGTTGGATTCATCCTCCTTTGGTGTTGCCAAACTGGCTTGCAACCTTCCTTGATATAAATATGATAACACAATGAGGGGTGTACTCCCTTCATTTCTTTGTAACTCCAAGCAAAGGCATCCAGATGTTCCTTTAGGATTTTGCACAACTTCCCCTCTTGGAGAACAGAAAGAGATGGATTGATTTTCAAAGTTTTCTCAGGGTCACATTCTATGGTTTTGACATGAAGAGGGTTGGAATAAGCCAAGTATCGATCAATTGGATGGTTTTTCTGGGTTTCCTTTACTACTTCTTCTAGGGACAATGTACTGGGAGTTGGACTTTGGAGCAGGTGTTCAATCAAATTGTCTTCATCCTGTTGTCCTCCTCCCATGGTTGTTTCTAAGGTATACAGTTGGGTAGTATAAACTTCATCTTCTTCCTCCTCTTCCAGCCATAAAGGTAAATCATGTTCTAGAGATGGCTGAGTAGGAGGGTATAGGACTAACTGCTTGGACATATGCCCATTCTTGATGGTCATATTCCTAGCTCTGCAACTAATGTAAGCATCAGAAGTGGCCAACCAGGGCCTCCCAAGGATGAGAGGGTAACTAGTAAGCTTAGTCTTAGGCTGGAGAACTATGAAATCTGTAGGGTACTCCCAAGAGTCAATGGAGACCATCACATCCTCCACAATCCCCTCAGGGGTCACTGTGAGGCAGTCTGCAAGTTGCAGGACCGATGTGGTCTTTCTCAATGAACCTTGGAGGATGAGCTTGAGCATGGTGTCCTTGGTCATCACATTAATGGCAGCCCCAAGATCGATCAATGTTTGTGGGACAATGGTGCCATTGATTTGCACATCTACTACAGGGCTTCTAGGGTCCAAATACTTTGGACAGATTACCTGCCCCAGCATTAAGTTGCACAGTTTTCCGATGACATTAATGGTAGGGCATCTCTTTTTCGCCTCCCCGGATGCTTGAAACACTTCTCCTTAATCAATTTGTTGTAAATAGGTACATCCTTGATGGCTTGGAGAGGTGGAATCTTGACACATAGGTTTTTCAATTCTCCCAGAAGTTCAGTCTCTTCTGGGGTAGGCTGGGGTGGTTAATTAATCTCTCAGGAAAGGGTGGACTTACTTTAAGAATTCTTTCCTCTCATTCTTCTTCAACCTCCCTAGGTGGAGGTGGAGTTTGGTTATTTGGGAGAACTCCCCTAGATCTCAAGTTAATTTCTTGGATCTCCACAACATAAGCTGGATATGATGTCTCTCCACTGTATACTTGTTGTGCCTGTTTGTTGTTCGGGTTCGGATTTGGATGGGCAGGCATCTGGGGTTGTTTCGGTGGAGTAGAGTGTAACAACTATGGTTGGGCAGGTGGTGAAGGTAATAAATCTGGAACATTGTTGTACTGGGACCTCCACCCACAAGGCAATGCATTCTTCTGAGGTTTTGGCAGAGCATATGATTGAAATGACTGGTTGTCTGGCTGGGAATGGTATTAAGATGCAAAGGACCAAGGAGAAGGTGTAGACTAGGAAGGATGAGCAGGGGTCCCCAGGAAGGTATGGATGTGGTCTGGTTGGGGTTATAATATGCATGGGATGACCCTTGCATGCCTTGCTAGTATGGCCTAGGCCCATGAGGTCTCCTTTGGTTTATGTAACAAAGCTGCTTACTAACCCCTTCAGCTCCTTGATATACAACTTTGAGTCCTGGTAAAGAAGGGCACTTTTCTGTGGAGTATTTTTCTTCACAAACTGAGAAAATTTCAATAGAATTCAATGGACATTCACTCCTAAGGTGCCTCCTGGCCCATCTAGGACAGAAAATGGCCAAGGCTCTCTCAACTTCCTCCTGCTTCCTCCTAATGTTCATCATGTCCATCTGTAGGGCAAGGGTTTGCAGCATCTCACTCTTGAAATCTTCCAGCATGTTTCCAATTTAACCCTTGATGGATGAATTGGAAGAGGATGCACTGACCATCGGTTGACTTCCCCTACCCTTTTTCCTAGCTGCCCTAGATTGGTTTCTAAAGACAATCTTGATATCCACTTAGGTTAACTGGTATATATCTCCTCCTGCTAACAAGTGTAGGTTATCCAAAAGGTCTTCTCGTACTCCTCTAAGCATAACTAGCTTCAATGACTCAGGGTCGAGTGTCTACCTGGCCCTTTTGTAACTAAGCTTGAACCTTTCTTCATAATCCTCTAGGGATTCATCATTACCTAAGGTCATCCTAAAAATTTCGTCTTTAGTATCCTTGGACCTACAGTGGTCTCAATACTTATTGTTGAAGGCTTGCTGCATTTGAGCCCAAGTTGTGATGCTATCCCTAGGTAAACCCATCAACCGGCATAGAGCTGCACCCTTGAGGGTAGATGGAAATAGTTTCAACTTCTGCTCATCATTTGTATAGTCATAGGTTTGACATATAACAACAAACTCAAATAGGAAAGTGTTAGGGTCTTCTATGGTTAGGCCATGGAAATGAAGAATCGCAGAGGGGCTTATATTTTTCATCTTAGTGTCCACATTGGTTTCCCTGATGGGGAAGGCACCCTCAACTCTCTCTCTATTCCCTCTGTAATTTCTGTTTTCAACCATTAGCTCGCTAGGAATGGGTTCTTCTTCTTCCCCTGTAGGTTCTTCAAATATGTCTGGTTTCTCACCTAAGGGTTCCTCCAGTTCACAGCCACCAAAGAAGAGGGAAGGTTGGCTGTTGGATGCAGTGGGGGTATTTGGAAAAAATTTCCCTAAGTTATCCCTATTCCTATGAGGCATGAAAGGAAATGTTTTTGGTTTGGTTTTGTGATTTTTTCAAATTTTGAAAGTGGTTTGCAGAATTAAATTTGTAGATTGAATGAAAACTACTAACTAAATGAAAAAACTAATTACTGAATTGAAATATAACTTGCAGAATTAAAATTGCAAATTGAATGAGAACTACTGACTGAATGAAAAGAATAGCTACTTTCTTGAAATCTAACCTCCAGAATGGAAAGGAAAGCAAAGAATGCAGGATTAAAAGAAACTAAATTACTTTTGCAGAAATGAAACTAATGGCAGAATAGTAGAAACAAGAAGTAGAAGAAAGAAAGCCTTAATCACATATTTCTCAAACACCTCCCTGGAAATGGCGCTAAAAAGTGGTGAGCACCAGTACTGCACCAAGAATGTTGCAACTCCTGGGGCTACCAACTTTACTTTATCAACCAGGGTTCGTACAAACTTGGAGGTGATAGTGGTGTATACACAAGTAAAAGCGATGGTTCTGCCTTTTGTCACTGTTCAGCTGGCGAGAGACCACTACGGTTTGCAAGCTAGACTTATATGAATTCATAAGAAGCTTGGTTCCTTGATGAAAGAAAGAGAAAGATACTCTAAGAGAGAGTTGATCTACTGCAATACTGAAAGAGAATGAAATTCAATGCTAGGGCACATTATTTCCTAATTAACTGTTAAGAGATATGCTTTGCAATGATGCTAAATTAACATGAACAAAATTCTACTATCCTAAGCATGGAAGCTAAGAACATCAAACACAACTTCTATGCATTTAAAGGATTGTAAGAAATATGTTTTGTCTTTTTATGCTTTTTCATGAAAAGTCAAGTGTGCAAACTAATCTCTTTTGGTGATGTGGCAGGTGGTTTAGGGGTGTTGATGGATGGTTGGGAGGTTCAGGAGATGGCTGGAAGGTTTGGGGGACACTTGGGTGACCTTGGGAGGCTTCCTAGAGATTTTCCCTCAATTCGGCCTCAAAACAGGCCATTACAGGAAAACCTACAGGATGTATTAGAAACCTACAAGATTCCCTATATTTCCATAAGATGCAGTCGTGAGAAAAATGATGGGTGTTGGAGGTGATGGAAAGCTTAGGAAATGTGGTTGATGGGTGGAATGGATTGAGAAGAGGTCTAGGATCACTTAGAACCTGAAACCAAGTTTAGGTGATGGTTGGATTCACTTAAAATGCTTGAGGAAATTTCTATGTAAAATGATGGAATTGGTGAGGGTTTTGATGAAAACGAGGAATGCCTATGGGTGAATGAAGTTCGAAGGTGGTTTCTTGCTATGAGATCTTTGTCTACTTCTAAAGTGCCTACTCTGCATCAAACATGTGTAATTTCCAAAAAGTCATGTAAACAAGAAGAATTCTCATGAACTAGAAAAGCATAATTTAATGAACTAATTGTCTACCTTATGCATGAAGAAATTGTTGAATACCATGGAGTCATGGATGAGATATATGGCAAGAATGAAGATAGAAGAGGTGGCAATGAACTCCTACTTTGCAAAACTGATCAAATGCTAGCTTAAGTACAGAAAATTCTAAATATCATGAAGGAAATTGAAATCTATCTTTTTGGGTTGCATAAGGGTATTTTCCTCAAATCATGATCCCAGAAGGAAGAAGTGAGGCCAAGACACCTACTGATGGATTTTTGGAGCCTATTTTATTCCTTTTAGCTTGCTACTGAAGTAAGGCACAAATGGAAGCAAACTAATAAAGAATTAATCAAATCTACACTACTTGCAATGAAATACTTCCAACAACAGTTTAACCATGAATCTATGAAACTAAGCTAAGCATAAAGATACAAAAAGAGGTGCCTATGCTGCTAGGGTTGTGCCCTAACCCAATAGATTCAGCCCTCTGAGTTAACTCAATACTGAATCAAGAACAAACTCATTCGCATTGCCAAAACAAAAAATTACATCAAAAAGTCTTCCACAAGTCTAGAGCTCGAAAATAGCTAGAGTTTTACAACAAAAAAATTTGAATACTAATGAGGCTATAGGCCTATCTGCTTATACAAATGAAGTCTCCAACAACCTCCTTAAATTTAGGGAGGCTCGACTCCCAAACTCCAGATGAACTACTCCTTGTCTATCACTTGCTCTGCTGCCTTCTAATCTTCATGGCTTGGCTGCTTGCACTCCGAGTTGGTGGGATTTATAAAGGAATATTCGAATGGGGAAGGAGTAAATGAGGAGGATTTACCTCCTACAATCTCTCTCCCTTGTCCCTTTCGAGTTTTGAACCTTAGTCTTTGCCAAAATTCCTTGATTTTCTCTTCCAAACCTACATTCAATGCATATTAGTCCACAATGCATAATATCTCACTTTAACTCATCTCATTAAACAAAATATAATAAAAACATGAAATAAGTTGTGAGAAAAGTTGGTTTAACTAAGCTAGGAGTTGAATTAGGGCCCATATAATTACCGAATGATGAGGCTCATCACTCTTGTCGAGTCTTCACACCCTCTTTGCTGGAATGATCACCGATCACCTTTTAGCATGTTGGTTACAATGTCATGCTTGTGGTCTTATTCTCGCTATGTTGAAGGTTTGTATTTGTGTGCATGAGTTGTGTTCGCTATGAAAACATATGTTCCACTCACACACGAATTTTTAAACAATGTCACACAAGCATTTCCGCGATCGTTTAATGACCTATCTCAAGTGTCGCATTTGACACTCTCACCCTTTTGTCAGTGACATTGAGCATATGTTGTCTTGTGATTTGAGGTGTTTTGTCGTCGAGTCATGTTGAGTTTGTCTGCAAGGTCATGTATACATGATTTCACTTGCTCACACACTTAACCATTTGTCCGAAGATCTGTCGACCGAATCACCCTCCATCAGCCTGACCTCCACTGAGCTGCACTACACAGTCTCATCCCTCAGTGACCAAGCACTATTACCCAGAACTACGCAAATCTTGAGGCTACCCTCCAGGTAGTCTGTGATTAAAACAGCAACAAGAAATGATAAAAATAGAATCCAGAAATTCCATTTTAATTTGTCCTTGAATTAAACTAAGAATTAAAATCGAATTCTATTCCCATAGTAACTTGTAAATAGTTAATTAAGTTTAATTAACTTAATTAGCTTAGGAATTTTGGAAAGGAAGTCTTTCTGAAGTCATGTATATGTTCTCCCTATATTTTAGTTGTCCAGTATGAGTTAATTGTGAGTTGTAATTAGATAACTCATTTTACTGAGATAAGTTCAATTAAATTAATTCCAAATTATTTGTGGAACAAATAGAGAGTTGACAGTTAGTTGGTGCAATAATGCATTCACTAGTGCTACTCTAGTTAACTAAAGATTCCCTCATCAAAAACTCATGCATGCTAATTCTGAGAAATATCCAATTGAGACTAGAGTGCAAGGACAATGTACTATCAGTTGTATGATTTACTGAGTTGTATAGATCATACATGCAATCAGGATATGAACCTAGTGTGGATTACATTGTTTTGATTGCAATGGATTCCCATTAATATGGGCTATTCAACCATAGGAATTGCGCAAGGAAATAGGGGCTTGGAGAGCAGCATAATAGGCTAAGGTTTGACTTGAGCTTACTTGTGAGTAGGGAGATTGATCATACCAAGTGCTGGGATTGTTCTTGTGAGAACAATCACTATATTGTCATCTTGGATTTATGATTAATGCAATACAGATAGTGGAGTTTTCAGATGTGGTTTTCCCTAGATACTTATGGTGTTATGTGCCCTTGATTTGGCTTCCTCTTGCTATTATTGTTTTCAACGATCTATTGGTTGTCGCTATTTGAAAGTAGAAGTAGATTCTTTTCCTATACTTTAGTAAATTGCATGAGATTGTGAATCTACAAGATTTTCTATAGTCTGCAGTGCATAATTTTGGAATCAACTCGGCTGAATGTCACCCAGAACAACCCATAAGTTGCTCAAGAAGCCATCTCAGTCTGCTCTTTGTTAGTACTCTGGATACCACATATCTCCACAATGGTATGATATTGTCCACTCTGGGCCTAAGCCCTCATGGATTTGTTTTTGGGCTTTACCCCAAAAGGCCTCATACCAATGGAGATATTTGTCCATCCTTATATACCCATGATCTTCCCCACTTCTAGTCAATGTGGGACTTTGGTCGTATACCCAACAATCCTCCCCTCGAACAAAGGACCATCGAGCCTCCCTTCAAACGATTATCCATCCGTCCACTCTCTACCAACCAGGATTCTCCACTCCAATGCGTTGGAAGCACACGCCTTACATGGAAGCACCACCTGCCTCGAGAGCTTGCTCTATCCCAGGTCAACTCCTCTTCACCGTGTTGGGACCAGGACACGTCCATGAAGAATCCGGAGCACACCGCCTATCTAACCGAGCTCATCCACGGATCCCATCGTGATATTACCGGGGCCCACCACCTTCATTCGGCATTCCGAGGATTCATCCATTTGGCTAACTTCGGGGCATGGCTCTGATACCACTTGTTAGAAAATTTACTGTATAACATAAATAATCACTGAGAATTACTGAGAGGAATAAATATAAAAATAACCAACAACAACCATAAACACAAATGTTTATCCGGGAAATCCCCAAATCCGGGGAAAAACTCAACCATAATGAAATTTCATTATCCTTGGCCAAAACCCTGGCCAATCCCACCAAATGAGCCTTCACTACTCACCTCCAAGTCTTTACATTACAATGAAGTCCTTCCATCCTTTTATAGGCTCCATTACATATAATACCACGGGCAGAATACCATGGGTGCACAATACCATGTACCCCAAAACCATCATTGTTTAACTTGCTCAACTTTTGACTCTATCCCTAGTCAAGTTTACCTAACAATTCTCCCCTTAAACTTGACTTGGGGTTCCTTGACTAACTCCAGCCAAACCTGCTAAGTGAGACAATCCCGCTCACTCTAGCTCTTACCCCCCTCAAAGTTTTTACTTGGGATATTGTTAACCTGACATCCCTCCTATCACCTAGGTCTAACCCAGACTTTACCGGTGATCACGAGGGGTACACATGCCTTACTAGGTCTTACAATAGTATGCCCATTTACACGCAATAATTTTGACTTCATTAAATTTTTTTTTATTTTTTTTTTTGCTGCTGCGATTCTGATCCATCCTCTCTCAATTGCGGGTATCCTTGTTTCATTTCTTTGCTGCCTTCTTGCCAATTTTAACTGCCTTTAATTTCTAAGATGAGTCCTTGAAAACCCTCGCCTAGGGGTAACTTCACCAGGAGGGTTGGCTTCTCCGACTGCTTCGAGAGAGCCGATCCCCCTCTCCGCCTCTAGATCCCCCTTGCCATTTACGAAAAGAGCCAAAACATAGTCAAGCCGAGATATCTCTAGCAAGCTCTTATCCAGGCCTTGGGCGCAGCTCTCCAAGGTGTTTGAATTAGCCTCCATTCGGAAGGACCAGGAAAAACCACAAAAAGGTGACAAGAAACAGGATCTATCTCGGATATTCGAACCTATAACCAGCTTCAACGACCTGCGAGTGTCACCGAAGGCCTGTACCTCAGACCTAACCTGCCTTCTGTTAGTGTTAGCCTTTCCAGCCTTCCTCCAGTGATCAAATGTGCTCTTACAAAGTGATTTTGAAGTGTCAAGGTCAAATTTTGTCATTTCAGTGAGTCTTCAAGCAAAATTTGGTCACTAGGCATTAGGTCTAGGCTTTGCCCAAAAGTCAGTCCATGTCATCATTCAGCTGAGCCTATCATCATTCAGAGGGTTTTCATTGTCATGTTAGTGTCTAATGAGTCATTTCACACCTTGTTCATGCTTCAGTTGCCACCCAGGCAAGCTCATTTCCCTCTCCTAGGGTTTTGAAGGCAATTTCTCTTGGGCGGCTAAATAACCGGAAAAACTTGTTTCCAGATGTTCATACACCTTCCCCTATCCTTAAAGTATCTTATCAAACACTTCCCATCCCTTAGATCCGCCAAATTGCTCATTTTTCCACAAACCCTAGTTTCTAGCTACAACGTGGCAATTTTCTAGGTTTGACCTGTGTTTTGTCCTTTTCGACCCCTTCCCCTCACTCAATCTCTGAGATTCCACTTTCCCCTACTTCCTAACATCCCTCCCCACTCCCAAAAATTTCCCCAAGAATTTAGAAGCCCTCTATCCCCTTCATTTCGCTCCATTTCGACAAAATCCCTTGTTTCACACATCGGGACAAGTTTCACTCAAAAGCTGTTTCTGATCAATCAAAGATGAATTT
This sequence comes from Pinus tabuliformis, assembly GCA_031772625.1. NCBI lineage: Eukaryota > Viridiplantae > Streptophyta > Pinopsida > Pinales > Pinaceae > Pinus > Pinus tabuliformis. Next base: position 889,374,809 of record CM062816.1, on the reverse strand, counting down.
TGCAAAACTGAGAGAGGTTTTTGTCCACAACATGCCAAGGAAGAAAAACCTCTTTCACTTTTTACACAGGTGTCATGGTTTGAGGGAAATGTCAAAAATACCGGCGAGAACGAAGGTGCTCCAAGGACGGTTGGCTAAAGCACAAAAACGAAGGGAAACGCCCGATCCACTCCAAACTTTGGCCAAAGCCTCTTTGACTGAGCATGGTACTTGATTGGGGACTCCCAGCCCAAATTTCAAGAAATTTGGAGAAAATTTTGTCATTTGTGAATTTTTTGTGCAATTTACAGGTTTAGGCCATTGGAATGGTCTCACCCCGGGTGAGACCATTTTGGAGGACTGCTCGGAATTTTGAAAACTTGGCATTTTTGGAAAGGGCATGCAAAGAGAAAAATTACCAATACTTGGGAGAAGCCTGATTTTGAGATTTGAGCCTCCAAAAGCTCAAAATACATCAAAAAAATGACTTTCTGCCCACTTTTTGAGTTGCAGAAAGTGACCTTGGGAGAATTGACTTTTGAGGGGTCAAATCAACTCCAAATCCAGAAATTCCACTTGGGATGGAAAGTAGACAGACCAAGCTTTCCAATGAGCCATCGTGCACCTGATTTGGACCAGTGGAACCCACTCAAAAGGTGCTGCAAAGGGGCGCGACCATTTGAACAGGGGGCGCGACCATTCGAGCCAGCTTTGCCAGAATTGACCTTTTTTGTCAAAAAACACTGTTTTGACTATGGTTGACCATTTTTACTTGTAGATGATGGATAAATGTAATATTTTCATGGCACTTTGATAGATTTTATCTCTCTTTACCCTTCTAGAAGCTTCCTTGATGTAAAAAGTGAATAATTAATGCATGAATCAGTTAGCTAAGTAATAGAGGCAAGTTGTTTGGCTGCCTATTTTCTAGTTCTTAGTTTAGAATTAGTTCAAACTGCTCCTAGGAAGCTGAGCTCGACCCCTAGAGGTGGGGAAAGGAGTTAGATGGTCTAGATGGTCTATATTATGCTCTCTCCTTCTCATTTTCATGGTTGGACTCTTGTGTAAGGAAGCTTTATTGTATATTGTGCATCTATTTCTGCAATTGAAGGCAAGGAAAGCCAGGGTTTTACAGACATCTTTGAGGATTCTTGTGGATCTGATTGTTGTTGGTGTGTTCTCTACATGTTCTTGTAAGTTTGTTTATGTGTTTTACATCTCTCTTATGCTTCTAAATTGGACAGATGAAGTGGTAAAGTTTGAACTCATGTTTTGACATGCTCAGCTTTTTAGTTTGTTCAATTTTAATGTTTTCTACTATCTAGAGAGGATTCGAATTGTGTGTTTGCCCTCTTTAGCTTCTCCTCTATCATCTCTGATCATCCATCTCAGATTAAGGCATCAGCACTCATTCCTACCTTGCCCCTTAGATCCCCCTGTGATAACTGTGCTCAATCCCCGCACCTTGAATTGCACTTCCACCAATTGCCACCAAAAACCCCAAAAATCATTAAATCAACCCCCTTATCAATTTACTAGCCTAAAATCTTTATTATTAATTGGTCAGCCTAATCATATTGAAAGATTTATCGAATCTGACCCGAGAGAGCCTTCTCATACCTCGTAGGGCTAGCTACGAGGTGAAATGGTTTGATGTAGCCTTGAGAGTTCGTCTATCTCAGCCTAGGTGAATTCCAAGCGCTAACATAGTGGCGACCATACTGGGGAGAACAAAATTGTTTGTTGATTGATGTGTTTGTTTCATAAGTCTTAGACGGAGCCTGAAGTTACGCCAGAAGCCTTCGAAAACGCTCTTGTTTTACATCAGCGTTAGTAGATAAACGCTACTTCAGTCAATCTCCGTGAGCTTGTGAATACGACCACTTCATTTGCATTTCACCCCAGTACATGTATCAAGTTCAGATCTGATTGTTGATAGTGGACAACGATCAGACACTTGAAAGGCTGAAATCATTCACTGGCGACTCCTTTCACTGAAGAATCCAGCAACCTGTGCTTCATGGTGACTTCACTGCAGAGAGATCAGTAGCTTTGAGATTTTTCAAGATGGATCAGATTGCAAGAAGATATGCTCCCTTGAGCCGAGATCACATTCCAGGTTTTCCGAATAAGATGCCCAAGGTAGATTGGTCAAGGAATCTGCCCACATTTAACGCTGATGGTAAGAAGGATGCTGCTTTACATTTGATTAGATTTCATATGCATGTTCGCAAGTTAAAGATCAATTTTCCTGAGGACTGTTTGATGAAAATGTTTATGGCTACTCTGGAAGATGAAGCCCGATTCTGGTATGAAAGTTTGCCATCTGCTTCAATTTATTGTTTAAGGTATTTTCATACCGTGTTCTTTGAAAAGTATAAAGAATCATATCCATCTTTGATTTTAGTTCAGAACTGTTGTAGCCATGTACATAATTTTATTGAAAGCCTTGAGAAGTATTATGAAGATGATAATTTTATGGATGTTGAGATCATGGAGGCTTTGTATGAGAATCCATTTCAGCAACATGAAGAGAACCTAGAGGATTCCCATAGAGACGATCATGAAAATTTGCAGCAGGACCAAGATCTTAGTATGGTGGAAAATGAAAAAATTTCGCCTCTTGACAATCAACAGAAATTGCATGAAATGGATCTGCAGTATGAGGAAAATCTGTATACTCCTTCACTTGAAATCAATGAAGACAATCACTGTTTGAGCAGAAGAAAACAAAAGGCATTATCTCCTTTGTCCGAAGAGGAGATAGATCAGCTCTTGAGAGGTCTTGCTCCAGCTCAAGTTAATGCAGATTTGCAGTGCACACATGGTCAAGAAGATGATGGTGTACCTTCTTCCTCTTCTGAAAAGGATGACAGTCTTGTAAGCAGCATTATAGATCAGCAGGTTGAAATTTGTTATATGGCTGAAGATGGTGAAAGAGAAGAGCTCATTTCAGATCTGCCCACAGAAGAAGACAGCATGCAAAGCCTGCATGAGGAGGTAATTCAGTCAGTTCATGAAAATCAAGATGAGATCTTCATTCAAGTAAGTGAAACAGTTCCTTTGGATGAATTTATGGTAGATGATAGAACTGTCATTTTTGCACCTCAAGAATCAGCTGAAGTTTCTTTCCTTATGATTGAAGAATGTAATAAGGAACTTGATAATTTGGTTGTGATATCATATGAAGATGACCTACAGCACATTCACACCATAGAAGATCATAGCATTCAGGATTTCCATTTGGATTCTTCATATGTTTCATGTGCTGAAATGTTTTTTCAAGAAGAGATCTGCTCATCCATTTGTTCGGAGTTTTTTGAAGCCCATGAGCATACTTTCACCGTAGCACATGAGGAAGGCAGATCAGAATTTGAAACAAAAGACACCTTGTTCTTTCAGCAGGAGGTGGCAATGGCAACTCTTCATGTTTTTCATGATCCTCTAGCAAGTTTGTTGCAGCCAGCAGTGATAGTGTTTATTGCAGTGTTCAGTGATGAAGGAGATCATGGTCAGCTATGTTTTTGGATGCCCGGTTACCGGTATCTATTGTTGCTCATGAGATCTGATTGGGAGAATCAGTCAAAAAGGCATTTGATTGATTGGTTACATTGGCATTATGATATAGTTTGATGTATATTGTCTTGTAAGAAACACAGGTGGTTGTCATCATGATTTCAAATCTTGATGGACTGCTGCCCTTCAACAAGCTTTGTAAGTTCTTGTTTTAGTTAAGTCAGTCATGAGTCATTTGTGTTGGTCTATTGAGTGAGTTTTTCAAATTATTTCAGCTTGTCATTGAGTCGGTTTGAGTCAAGCTTAAGTTAAGTTGCAGTCAGTGTTCAGTCAAGTTTTCATCTAATAAATGTGTCAAAGTGTTGGGTCACATGTGTAAATAATGACTCCATTGCCCAATGATTGTAAGGCACTGGTCTGCTCTCCCAGAGGTCTAAGGTTCTTGGCACCTCAAAGGAGCTACCATCCCCATTGGAACCAATGTTAGTGTCAACCTTTCCAGCCTTCCTCCAGTGATCAAATGTGCTCTTACAAAGTGATTTTGAAGTGTCAAGGTCAAATTTTGTCATTTCAGTGAGTCTTCAAGCAAAATTTGGTCACTAGGCATTATTTCTAGGCTTTGCCCAAAAGTCAGTCCATGTCATCATTCAGCTGAGCCTATCATCATTCAGAGGGTTTTCATTGTCATGTTAGTGTCTAATGAGTCATTTCACACCTTGTTCATGCTTCAGTTGCCACCCAGGCAAGCTCATTTCCCTCTCCTAGGGTTTTGAAGGCAATTTCTCTTGGGCGGCTAAATAACTGGCAAAACTTGTTTCCAGATGTTCATACACCTTCCCATATCCTTAAAGTATCTTATCAAACACTTCCCATCCCTTAGATCCGCCAAATTGCTCATTTTTCCACAAACCCTAGTTTCTAGCTACAACCTGGCAATTTTCTAGGTTTGACCTGTGTTTTGTCCTTTTCGACCCCTTCCCCTCACTCAATCTCTGAGATTCCACTTTCCCCTGCTTCCTAACATCCCTCCCCACTCCCAAAAATTTCCCCAAGAATTTAGAAGCCCTCTATCCCCTTCATTTCGCTCCATTTCGACAAAATCCCTTGTTTCACACATCGGGAAAAGTTTCACTCAAAAGCTGTTTCTGATCAATCAAAGATGAATTTTGCAAAACGGAGAGAGGTTTTTGTCCACAACATGCCAAGGAAGAAAAACCTCTTTCACGTTTTACACAGGTGTCATGTTTTGAGAGCAATGTCAAAAATACCGGCGAGAACGAAGGTGCTCCAAGGACGGTTGGCTAAAGCACAAAAACGAAGGAAAACGCCCGATCCACTCCAAACTTTGGCCAAAGCCTCTTTGACTGAGCATGGTACTTGATTGGGGACTCCCAGCCCAAATTTCAAGAAATTTGGAGAAACTTTTGTCATTTGTGAATTTTTTGTGCAATTTACAGGTTTAGGCCATTGTAATGGTCTCACCCCGGGTGAGACCATTTTGGAGGACTGCTCGGAATTTTGAAAACTTGGCATTTTTGGAAAGGGCATGCAAAAATAAAAATTACCAATACTTGGGAGAAGCCTGATTTTGAGATTTGAGCCTCCAAAAGCTCAAAATACATCAAAAAAATGACTTTCTGCCCACTTTTTGAGTTGCAGAAAGTGACCTTGGGAGAATTGACTTTTGAGGGGTCAAATCAACTCCAAATCCAGAAATTCCACTTGGTATGGAAAGTAGACAGACCAAGCTTTCCAATGAGCCATCGTGCACCTGATTTGGACCAGTGGAACCCACTCAAAAGGTGCTGCAAAGGGGCGCGACCATTTGAACAGGGGGCGCGACCATTCGAGCCAGCTTTGCCAGAATTGACCTTTTTTGTCAAAAAACACTGTTTTGACTATGGTTGACCATTTTTACTTGTAGATGATGGATAAATGTAATATTTTCATGGCACTTTGATAGATTTTATCTCTCTTTACCCTTCTAGAAGCTTCCTTGATGTAAAAAGTGAATAATTAATGCATGAATCAGTTAGCTAAGTAATAGAGGCAAGTTGTTTGGCTGCCTATTTTCTAGTTCTTAGTTTAGAATTAGTTCAAACTGCTCCTAGGAAGCTGAGCTCGACCCCTAGAGGTGGGGAAAGGAGTTAGATGGTCTAGATGGTCTATATTATGCTCTCTCCTTCTCATTTTCATGGTTGGACTCTTGTGTAAGGAAGCTTTATTGTATATTGTGCATCTATTTCTGCAATTGAAGGCAAGGAAAGCCAGGGTTTTACAGACATCTTTGAGGATTCTTGTGGATCTGATTGTTGTTGGTGTGTTCTCTACATGTTCTTGTAAGTTTGTTTATGTGTTTTACATCTCTCTTATGCTTCTAAATTGGACAGATGAAGTGGTAAAGTTTGAACTCATGTTTTGACATGCTCAGCTTTTTAGTTTGTTCAATTTTAATGTTTTCTACTATCTAGAGAGGATTCGAATTGTGTGTTTGCCCTCTTTAGCTTCTCCTCTATCATCTCTGATCATCCATCTCAGATTAAGGCATCAGCACTCATTCCTACCTTGCCCCTTAGATCCCCCTGTGATAACTGTGCTCAATCCCCGCACCTTGAATTGCACTTCCGCCAATTGCCACCAAAAACCCCAAAAATCATTAAATCAACCCCCTTATCAATTTACTAGCCTAAAATCTTTATTATTAATTGGTCAGCCTAATCATATTGAAAGATTTATCGAATCTGACCCAAGAGAGCCTTCTCATACCTCGTAGGGCTAGCTACGAGGTGAAATGGTTTGATGTAGCCTTGAGAGTTCGTCTATCTCAGCCTAGGTGAATTCCAAGCGCTAACATAGTGGCGACCATACTGGGGAGAACAAAATTGTTTGTTGATTGATGTGTTTGTTTCATAAGTCTTAGACGGAGCCTGAAGTTACGCCAGAAGCCTTCGAAAACGCTCTTGTTTTACATCAGCGTTAGTAGATAAACGCTGCTTCAGTCAATCTCCGTGAGCTTGTGAATACGACCACTTCATTTGCATTTCACCCCAGTACATGTATCAAGTTCAGATCTGATTGTTGATAGTGGACAACGATCAGACACTTGAAAGGCTGAAATCATTCACTGGCGACTCCTTTCACTGAAGAATCCAGCAACCTGTGCTTCATGGTGACTTCACTGCAGAGAGATCAGTAGCTTTGAGATTTCTCAAGATGGATCAGATTGCAAGAAGATATGCTCCCTTGAGCCGAGATCACATTCCAGGTTTTCCGAATAAGATGCCCAAGGTAGATTGGTCAAGGAATCTGCCCACATTTAACGCTGATGGTAAGAAGGATGCTGCTTTACATTTGATTAGATTTCATATGCATGTTCGCAAGTTAAAGATCAATTTTCCTGAGGACTGTTTGATGAAAATGTTTATGGCTACTCTGGAAGATGAAGCCCGATTCTGGTATGAAAGTTTGCCATCTGCTTCAATTTATTGTTTAAGGTATTTTCATACCGTGTTCTTTGAAAAGTATAAAGAATCATATCCATCTTTGATTTTAGTTCAGAACTGTTGTAGCCATGTACATAATTTTATTGAAAGCCTTGAGAAGTATTATGAAGATGATAATTTTATGGATGTTGAGATCATGGAGGCTTTGTATGAGAATCCATTTCAGCAACATGAAGAGAACCTAGAGGATTCCCATAGAGACGATCATGAAAATTTGCAGCAGGACCAAGATCTTAGTATGGTGGAAAATGAAAAAATTTCGCCTCTTGACAATCAACAGAAATTGCATGAAATGGATCTGCAGTATGAGGAAAATCTGTATACTCCTTCACTTGAAATCAATGAAGACAATCACTGTTTGAGCAGAAGAAAACAAAAGGCATTATCTCCTTTGTCCGAAGAGGAGATAGATCAGCTCTTGAGAGGTCTTGCTCCAGCTCAAGTTAATGCAGATTTGCAGTGCACACATGGTCAAGAAGATGATGGTGTACCTTCTTCCTCTTCTGAAAAGGATGACAGTCTTGTAAGCAGCATTATAGATCAGCAGGTTGAAATTTGTTATATGGCTGAAGATGGTGAAAGAGAAGAGCTCATTTCAGATCTGCCCACAGAAGAAGACAGCATGCAAAGCCTGCATGAGGAGGTAATTCAGTCAGTTCATGAAAATCAAGATGAGATCTTCATTCAAGTAAGTGAAACAGTTCCTTTGGATGAATTTATGGTAGATGATAGAACTGTCATTTTTGCACCTCAAGAATCAGCTGAAGTTTCTTTCCTTATGATTGAAGAATGTAATAAGGAACTTGATAATTTGGTTGTGATATCATATGAAGATGACCTACAGCACATTCACACCATAGAAGATCATAGCATTCAGGATTTCCATTTGGATTCTTCATATGTTTCATGTGCTGAAATGTTTTTTCAAGAAGAGATCTGCTCATCCATTTGTTCGGAGTTTTTTGAAGCCCATGAGCATACTTTCACCGTAGCACATGAGGAAGGCAGATCAGAATTTGAAACAAAAGACACCTTGTTCTTTCAGCAGGAGGTGGCAATGGCAACTCTTCATGTTTTTCATGATCCTCTAGCAAGTTTGTTGCAGCCAGCAGTGATAGTGTTTATTGCAGTGTTCAGTGATGAAGGAGATCATGGTCAGCTATGTTTTTGGATGCTCGGTTACCGGTATCTATTGTTGCTCATGAGATCTGATTGGGAGAATCAGTCAAAAAGGCATTTGATTGATTGGTTACATTGGCATTATGATATAGTTTGATGTATATTGTCTTGTAAGAAACACAGGTGGTTGTCATCATGATTTCAAATCTTGATGGACTGCTGCCCTTCAACAAGCTTTGTAAGTTCTTGTTTTAGTTAAGTCAGTCATGAGTCATTTGTGTTGGTCTATTGAGTGAGTTTTTCAAATTATTTCAGCTTGTCATTGAGTCGGTTTGAGTCAAGCTTAAGTTAAGTTGCAGTCAGTGTTCAGTCAAGTTTTCATCTAATAAATGTGTCAAAGTGTTGGGTCACATGTGTAAATAATGACTCCATTGCCCAATGATTGTAAGGCACTGGTCTGCTCTCCCAGAGGTCTAAGGTTCTTGGCACCTCAAAGGAGCTACCATCCCCATTGGAGCCAATGTTAGTGTCAGCCTTTCCAGCCTTCCTCCAGTGATCAAATGTGCTCTTACAAAGTGATTTTGAAGTGTCAAGGTCAAATTTTGTCATTTCAGTGAGTCTTCAAGCAAAATTTGGTCACTAGGCATTAGGTCTAGGCTTTGCCCAAAAGTCAGTCCATGTCATCATTCAGCTGAGCCTATCATCATTCAGAGGGTTTTCATTGTCATGTTAGTGTCTAATGAGTCATTTCACACCTTGTTCATGCTTCAGTTGCCACCCAGGCAAGCTCATTTCCCTCTCCTAGGGTTTTGAAGGCAATTTCTCTTGGGCGACTAAATAACTGGAAAAACTTGTTTCCAGATGTTCATACACCTTCCCATATCCTTAAAGTATCTTATCAAACACTTCCCATCCCTTAGATCTGCCAAATTGCTCATTTTTCCACAAACCCTAGTTTCTAGCTACAACCTGGCAATTTTCTAGGTTTGACCTGTGTTTTGTCCTTTTCGACCCCTTCCCCTCACTCAATCTCTAAGATTCCACTTTCCCCTACTTCCTAACATCCCTCCCCACTCCCAAAAATTTCCCCAAGAATTTAGAAGCCCTCTATCCCCTTCATTTCGCTCCATTTCGACAAAATCCCTTGTTTCACACATCGGGAAAAGTTTCACTCAAAAGCTGTTTCTGATCAATCAAAGATGAATTTTGTAAAACTGAGAGAGGTTTTTGTCCACAACATGCCAAGGAAGAAAAACCTCTTTCACTTTTTACACAGGTGTCATGTTTTGAGAGCAATGTCAAAAATACCGGCGAGAACGAAGGTGCTCCAAGGACGGTTGGCTAAAGCACAAAAACGAAGGAAAACGCCCGATCCACTCCAAACTTTGGCCAAAGCCTCTTTGACTGAGCATGGTACTTGATTGGGGACTCCCAGCCCAAATTTCAAGAAATTTGGAGAAAATTTTGTCATTTGTGAATTTTTTGTGCAATTTACAGGTTTAGGCCATTGGAATGGTCTCACCCCGGGTGAGACCATTTTGGAGGACTGCTCGGAATTTTGAAAACTTGGCATTTTTGGAAAGGGCATGCAAAAATAAAAATTACCAATACTTGGGAGAAGCCTGATTTTGAGATTTGAGCCTCCAAAAGCTCAAAATACATCAAAAAAATGACTTTCTGCCCACTTTTTGAGTTGCAGAAAGTGACCTTGGGAGAATTGACTTTTGAGGGGTCAAATCAACTCCAAATCCAGAAATTCTACTTGGGATGGAAAGTAGACAGACCAAGCTTTCCAATGAACCATCTTGCACCTGATTTGGACCAGTGGAACCCACTCAAAAGGTGCTGCAAAGGGGCGCGACCATTTGAACAGGGGGCGCGACCATTCGAGCCAGCTTTGCGAGAATTGACCTTTTTTGTCAAAAAACACTGTTTTGACTATGGTTGACCATTTTTACTTGTAGATGATGGATAAATGTAATATTTTCATGGCACTTTGATAGATTTTATCTCTCTTTACCCTTCTAGAAGCTTCCTTGATGTAAAAAGTGAATAATTAATGCATGAATCAGTTAGCTAAGTAATAGAGGCAAGTTGTTTGGCTGCCTATTTTCTAGTTCTTAGTTTAGAATTAGTTCAAACTGCTCCTAGGAAGCTGAGCTCGACCCCTAGAGGTGGGGAAAGGAGTTAGATGGTCTAGATGGTCTATATTATGCTCTCTCCTTCTCATTTTCATGGTTGGACTCTTGTGTAAGGAAGCTTTATTGTATATTGTGCATCTATTTCTGCAATTGAAGGCAAGGAAAGCCAGGGTTTTACAGACATCTTTGAGGATTCTTGTGGATCTGATTGTTGATGGTGTGTTCTCTACATGTTCTTGTAAGTTTGTTTATGTGTTTTACATCTCTCTTATGCTTCTAAATTGGACAGATGAAGTGGTAAAGTTTGAACTCATGTTTTGACATGCTCAGCTTTTTAGTTTGTTCAATTTTAATGTTTTCTACTGTCTAGAGGGGATTCGAATTGTGTGTTTGCCCTCTTTAGCTTCTCCTCTATCATCTCTGATCATCCATCTCAGATTAAGGCATCAGCACTCATTCCTACCTTGCCCCTTAGATCCCCCTGTGAAAACTGTGCTCAATCCCCGCACCTTGAATTGCACTTCCACCAATTGCCACCAAAAACCCCAAAAATCATTAAATCAACCCCCTTATCAATTTACTAGCCTAAAATCTTTATTATTAATTGGTCAGCCTAATCATATTGAAAGATCTATCGAATCTGACCCGAGAGAGCCTTCTCATACCTCGTAGGGCTAGCTACGAGGTGAAATGGTTTGATGTAGCCTTGAGAGTTTGTCTATCTCAGCCTAGGTGAATTCCAAGTGCTAACACCTTCGATGCATTATCGACGTCTCACGCTAGAATCTCGGTAGTCGATATTGAGATCCACACCAGATCTTACTAGCTCTAGCTCCTTCACAACGAGAAATTTACCGGAGAACACAAATTAATGATCCTCCCCACTTCTAGTCAATGTGGGACTTTGGTCGTATACCCAACACTCTTCCCGCAAGCCTATACATCAAGCCTCCCACTGGTCAACCAGATAGTTTTACTTGAGCAGTGACCCAGGGCTGAACACAGATCCAAAACCACGTAGTAGTTTTCTAGTCAGCCTGCCTACACCACCTAAAGAAATTTCCTATACGCGAGGGACAAGCACCCACTTCCTGACACTTCACTATCTCGGGAAATTGTGCATTTTTTCCAGGCAGTCCCTTTGTTGGCCTACTCTCCACTCCTCCTTAAAACTATGGAGTTTTCATTGACAGTCCACCTGCTGCCTAGTACCCCACTTAGCCTGAAAACCACACAGCCATGTCCTACTTGACTACGTCCAAAAAATGCATAGTTTTCATTGCGAGTACCTCCTGTTTCCCGCACTTCCTTCCTTAGAAAAACTGTGCAATTCTTCCTCCCACCTAAACCATATCCCGCAGATTTCACTACTATCTTGGACTACTCAACCCATCCTCTCAGTGACCTCTACACATTTCTTCTTGAGAGTTCCCCGGAACCTTGCATCCCAACCTGAAATGTGCTCTGCGTAGTTTCAAATCCTTGTCCTCTCTCCTGGTCCCCTGCACCCGAAAACGAAAGATGATGCATCATGGTAGACTAGGGGATTTCTGGATTTGATGTCGTCTCATCATGAGTGATTTCAAAAATAGGTACATGAATGAGACATGGCGCTACGACAAATGAGATGAACAAGTAGTGCATGCTAGGAGACTTGTTTGCTGATGGATGAACACATGAAGCATTCTAATTACCAGTGAAGGGGACACATGCACATGCAACTTCAAGTGAACACCAAGACCATCGAAGACTCCCCACACCTTGTCATGCAGAGGTGAAGCTATGATACTCCAAGAGCACACTCATTACTCAGTAGCATAATAGCTCGACACAGACACCACCATCAACATGAACATACCGGTAGTGTCATGCCAATTCATGTCATGAGCCGTCGTAGCCACATCACTACTATGGGCCATATGTGTTGTAATCAATGTTATGTAACATGGAAGTCCAAGAGACCCACATGGGAAGTTGAAGAGTCATTTCAGTTAAAGAGTCATGTAAGTCAAATAGTCATGTGGAAAGTCGAAGAGTCATAAGGGTCAGTTTCACCCTTGGCTATATATACCCCTCATTTGTACATGCAAAGGACTTTTCACCTTGGCTCCTCCCACATAGTCTTGAGAGTCTGTAGTATTTTCTTTGAGGAGCGAGTAGTGGCTCCAACACCCCACTACTGGGGTTAGTGATGTATGGTGTACGTATGTGTCTTGGGACATTCACTTAATTCAGAAGCCTATTAACATGTCAGCATGTTTTCACACATGTATTGTATTCATTTGTAAGACTATTCTTTGGACACTTGTAATGCATGTTGCTTTAAATTGTAAGAAGATAGTTGAACTATTTCAGTTGTTTTAGTGCATAAACTTTTGGAAATGTGTTGTCTCAGTTGTTATCATTGTCTCACCCATGTGGACTACTCTGTCACACACTAGACATAGTCATTCTTGTACACTTTTTATAACGTCCATCGCTCTCATGTGGACTATTTCGCGGCGTGTTGTACGTGCTATTTTCCACTTTGTGTTTGTGACTGTCGCATTCATCTGGACTACTCCACTAGAAGATGTGTAGATCCTGCTGTGTTGTGTGTCTCTACCTAATTTGGGACCATTCCCTCTCAACTTGAGACTCACTCTTACCCTCTCCCTCCACAGTGAAAAAACTTAGACACAAATTTCACTAAGCACTCACCATGCACACAAACCTCGCTTTTTGAAGACTAAGTGAACCAATCTCATGTGTTGGCAAAAAAGAGCTAAGGCATATCTTTAAGATAATGGAAATTGGGCCACCATACTAGATGGGACTCCTACACCAAAGGGTGTGAGGTCTAGTTGGGACTTCATACGAGGGAGATCCCATGAATGTTGGCGGCTCCAACACCATCAATATTTTTGACTCTAAAAGGAGGGCTGCCAATAGTTTATGGCTAAATTTCCTCTCAACCCCACTTGTCAATGATATGGTACATGCAGTAACTTGCACTCCCTTTCACCTACATGCAACTTTGAAGTTGGCCAATCCTCACATCACAGATGTGAACACGAAATTTCATATCAGCACCTCCACTTTGTCCATCCCATCACCTATTAGTTTTCCAAAGTAGTCGAACTGATCCCAAGAATATAAGATCTTCCATATGCATCGGAGAAGACAAAGACCACTCCCACAAGAGATCTTGTCTCATTGGAAGAAGAATTTATTGCCACTCGCGAAGGTCTGGCAGAGGCTATTGATTATGGAGAGGAACCTCCGGTCTTCCAACAGGGAGAAGAGAACACCCTCATGATCTTAGGCTTAGGCTCTGGTATAGGAGGCAGAGGGGAAGGTAGTAGAGGAGGTGGAGGCAGAGATGAACCAATCGACTTAGAGGTAAAACCATCAAATTTTGAAGAAGAGGACGAGGATGAAGAAGAAGAAGACATGGCTGACCAAAACTTGGAATGGATGACTCAGGGACCATTGGCTCTCCCGGTTGCTTTGCACAATATGCCAAGGCATGGGGAGAAGATGTTGACAAATTTTGACCTCGACAGAACAGTGAAGGCAGAAGACCACTTGGACACATTCTACCTACATTTGTAGACACTTGAAGTACGTTACGATGACGTTGCATGAAGATTTTTTTTGTGTACCTTGCATGGCCGAGCAGCGGTATCGTATCACAGCCTTCCTCTCAACTCCATCTAGAACTTGGGTATGTTCAAGAGAATGTTTCTAGAAATATTTGTTGATGACAAGACCCCTGCCATGTTACTCATAGAATTGGGTAGACTCAAGATGGAGTCGTAAGAGAAAGTGAAATAATTTAACTTGAGGTTTTCACGCATTTTGAACAAGTTTTCAGCAAACACAAAACCTTATGAATCCATCAATGTCAACTACTACACATTTGTAGTTTCGATCAACATTGTATAGTTCGTCAAGTGAGCTATGAAACCAACATTAATTGAAAATTGCGAAGAGGCAATCTCTATGGAGAAGGACCTACACGCGATTGGAGTCATCAAGGATGACAAACCAACGAAAGAATCCAAAGATGCAAGTAGGACGCCCCTAGCTGCTACAAATAAGGTTAAAGAGAGGGAAACAAGTGAAATTGAAATCCTTACTCATCTCATCAAGACCTTTACTATAGAAGTGTTTGAACTGAAGCAACAAACAATCAAGACATCTGCCAGCAACCAGCCACCCAGAAACCCGAAGAGGAGTATGTCATCACGCAGCAGCAGCTACTCGGCTAAAGCTGTATAGAGCTCCAACCCAGTGTTCCATATGGAAATGTGCATTAACACTTCTTTTACCTTATTCCATAATAATAAGCACTCAGAAAGGACTTGTCCAGATTGGAACCGAGTTGCGAACTTGATATGTGATGAAGTGAACAACATGGGAAAAAATGTGCAGTGTCAGCCAGAAGACAAGGATGATGAAGATGATGTTACATCTGATGAAGCACCAAGTGTTGGGTAGGTGATCAACATGTATCAATCCACGTGTGCAACACATAAAACAAATATCGAGAAGCAACGCCCAAAGAAAGATAATCAATACAATCTCAGAATTCAATGGGCTGACCTTACAGTTGGGGAGATGCAAGAAAAGCTTAAACTGATGAGGAAGGTTGATCCACTAGCCGTCACAAAGAAGAAAACACAAATCACACCCAGGAAGATAGCTGCAAACGAGAGTACATCAATGAGCAGTAAACTTCAAAACACTCTGTTGGATAGTACGGACATGAGTCTAACCCCCCACACCTCCGTGATTTTACCCGCTTTTGACTATAATATTGTTGAAGATATGAAGAAAAATTGTGCAAATATCTCTTTGTTCAAGTTAGCCAATATCAAGGGTCAGCGGGATATTCTACTGCATGCATTGGGGCAAACATCCATAAACATCACGACCTCGACCAGTAAGGGAGTAAGCACACCTCCTAGTCTACATACAATGTATTCAACGCACTCTGGATGGAAGAAGCAAACTCTCTTTTCCATCCATTCTTAATCTCATTTGAAATCTCTAACTTCAATGTTCATAACTGTTTGGTTGACTCTGGCGCATCAGCTAACGTCATGCCACTCTCCATTGCCAAGAGGATCAATGTGCAATGTAGCAAGACATCTTCGCAGATAATCCAACTAGATCGAACATGCGTACAAGCCATTGGTGAACCACGGGATGTGAGCATCCAGTTATCTCATGACAACCGAGTTCACCAATGCATCAACATTGTCATTATGGACATACCAGAAGCATACGACTAGTGCTTAGCAGAGACTGGTCTAGCAAGGTTAATGGATACTTTGCCACAGACTGGTCACACTTATGGCTTCTGTATAAGGGAAAAATAAATCAGAACCGACTGTTATCTGAGAGATATATGAATTACAATGTCACTATCATCAATGGTGAGAACGAACCGTTGGATTTCACAAAAATCATGTTCAACAACTGCCTCCTGGAAACACAGTTGGGGTATTATCTTGCACAACTAGCCCCAACCCAACAAGACACACAGTTGGGTCTCCTTCCTTGCGCAACTAATGGAAATGAAACATGTACAACACGTTGTAACACTAGTAGCAGTAGCAATAGTAGTATTAGCGTAACAAGCGGTCTGTGTACAGACGAGTTGTAGACCATGTATTTTGATGGATCAAAGATACAGGATGGCTATGGAGTTGGGTGTGCCTTAATAGACCAAATGCACAGGAAACACTTGATATCAAGTTGCTTGGAGTTCGAGTGCATGAACAACACTGTTGAATATGAAGCACTCATATTGGGCTTGCACAAAGCCATTACCCTCAATGTTGATGGGCTTAAAGTGGTAGGTGATTCAGAAATCATGGTATGGCAGGTACGTAACACCATACACTATTTGTCACCTCATCTCAAAAGTTATCAATAAGAGGTATGGCGCCTGATATCTAACTTCCAAGCTTTCAATATCATTTTTGTGCCAAGAATGCATAATGCCGATGTCGATGCCTTAGATAGTACAGCTGCTAGGATGACACCACTTAGGGATAGGTTTACTGTTTAAATTTTTTGTAAGCCATATATCCTTGACAACATAACTAACTTATGCATTTTTGACGATGATCAACATATACTTGTTGGGTCATGGAAAAGGTATGCATTTACTATTAACTTATTATCATTTTCCTTTATTCTCATCCGCTCTATATCTCAATGCGCTCATCTATTAAGAAATTACGGTAAAAGATAAAGAAATTATTTGCAGTTATGCTTTGGCTAATTATTATCCTTATTTATGCAGGAAAGTACGAAAAGGGACAACTGTTGTTCCCTAACTAAGGAACAACGAAAAAGCAGCAAGCTAAGGAAGGAGCGTGATAGTTACAGATAAGGCCAAAAAAAATCAGAAGGATCAGTGCGAGAAGGGAAAGATGTCTAAAGTCAGAAAATTGTGTGAATCCCTCATGATCGAGAGATCCTGAGGGATCGATTTTACTATTTATATTTTTACCCCTTTCTCATTATAAAAGGCAACGATTGTAAGCAGAAGGGGGACGACTGTTGTTATTATTATTGTAATTCTCAATTACAGACTTTCGCTGTAGCGAAGAATACAAATATGTTGTAATAATCTTTCATGATTAATACATAAGAGGAGTTGCTGTTCCTTTTCATTTATCTGAATTAACCAAGAGTGCACGCTGGCGGCTAAGGGCTCGGCTTCCGATGGAATTCACTGCTTCACCTGTGTCATATATTTTCAATTATTGCAAGTGTGACAGTTTGATAGTATTATTGCTTTCTGATATTTTATTTCGTTGTTGTTCTTTATTTCTTTGCGTTGACAGAATAGCTCTGCTCTATATATTTTACAACATTTTTGTCTAATTAGTTTCCTTTCGCTTTGGATTGAGTTTCCTAGATGAATATCCTGCTCGATGTAATCAACTGTAATGAGAATTAACTATTGTTGTTAGGCTCTCAGATTGATGTCATCATTGTTTTACAGAGTATTGCATTTGATTTAAATTCAATCAATTTCTAAGAGAAGAGTTATCACTGTTGTACTCTTAACTGATACTATTGTTACTTGAATTGCATATTGCTATTACCTGAATTGTTGTAGGATTTGATTTCATTGCAATTAGAATTTAGTTGCTGCATCCGTTTACTCTTGTATTTAAAAGATCTATACTACAATTTACAAGCATTACTCTCTGAGTTAAATAGCCGCCACATACTGTGTACACTCTTGAAATATAAAGACTTGCCTCGATTGATAATTAATGTGAAGATAATTAGGAGTTGAAAAGGCACCTTTTATCAGTCAACATTCTAGCACCGTTGTCGGGGAGAGTGTAGCCATTTCTAAGGAGTAATGTACATATGATGATTGTTTTTGAAGAAGAATTGGGTTTTGAAAATGGAAGGTAAGAACCAACGTAACAAGCAAGTAAAGTGCTTGCTCCTCCGCCAGCTTTTCAGCACAATTACAAAAATCTGAAGTAGGTATTTGCTGCTTATCTATTGGGAGAGAATTGGATATTAAAAATGAAAGGTAAGAATCTGCGTACGGAGCACGTAAAATGCCTGCTCCCCCACCCGCTTTCCAGCAGAATTGTTAACTTAGGGTAGAGATAAACATTTGAATTGTTTGCATGAATGACTAAGAAAAAAAAACCCGAAAACAATCCAATTCCACTACCCAAACTAGATAGATCTAAGGGATTGGTGACCCTTGGACGATCAACGTTCATAGATGACATCTTAAAGAAAGCCAAATCTCAGCCATCAGTAGGTCCTAAAAACATTGCATCCACGCAACCTACTGTCTCCCTTTGGGCCACAGGGTCACCGTCTATAGCCTACACTGAGGTCCACAGCAAAACAGTGGGAACTGAGTAGAGTTTTCAAGAGATTGAAAACTCGCGCCTAATTTCCTCACAAGAAGGGAATTCTTGTGATATTCGTGGAGGAGGAGAAACAAGGGAAACAGAGGAACCAAGATCCCCTCAAGTAGTAATTCAAAAAGGAGCACCTAGTATCCCAGATCGAGGGAGTGCTGTTAAGATCATTCCCACCCCTTCTAATCATCCTAGGAATAACTCTCTAGAGATCCCGAAAGGGTATTGGCACATATTTGATCAAATGGCCAACAACCCACAAACACCTCAGACCTCTACATTGCAATATCCCATCGTTGACACAACAGTCAACGCACCCATGAAAGCTATCCCTCTCCAAAATATTCCCACCTTTCATGGATTAACATCAGAGGATCTAGATGCATTTCTGTTTGAATTTGATGTATTATGTCAGGGTTATGATTATACCACCGACCCCAAAAAACTAAAACTATTTCCTTCCACACTGAAAGGAGTAACCTTGTGTTGGTTTATGGGATTAGGTGGTGGCACAATAAATGATTGGGAACAAATGAAAACCACTTTCCTAAAAAAATATCAGGACTATTGTAGATCTAGGGAATTGAAAGACGAAATATTCCAAATGGTAGCAAGACCCAGTGAAACATTAGAAGAATATGTGGAATGATTTCAATATAACCTCCAGCGGTCTCCCTATGCAACTCTGTCTTTACCTGATAATGTGCTAGAAACTACACTGATTAAAGGGGTGAAAGAACAATGGATAAAAACATTAAATATTATGGGCAAAGGTGATATACATCAAGAAGAATATGCTGACATTACTAAATTGTGTATCAGGTCCTCAAGAGGCAGTACGAGATTGAAACCAGCAGAACGCAACATGACGACTAGGGACAACAAAATCTCTGGTGGAGGTATAACTCTTGCAGAAATTGGTAACATGCGAGAGGATTTTAAAAAAGATATTTTGGGAACTCTGACAATGCAATTGGACATTATGCAAGCCAAGAAAAAGCAGGCAGAAGCAGAAAAAAACTAGTTGATATTCTGTCCTAGATGCAGGAAGAAGCATAGTCACAAAGAATGCCCGCTGGATATGGTGCAAACCTATGCCATATGCAATAAAGATCATACCACAGAAAGCTGCCCATCACTCCCAAGATTAAAAGCAGTCTATAAGGAGGTAGAGGAAGAAACAAAACCAGTCTACCTGCTAAATCAGCGTCGCCAATGGCAACCACGACAAACAGGTACGCCGACTGATCCATCCTCTTTCTTTCAAACTTTGCAATATAATTTGCAACAATACCCAGGAGCCATGTGGCAGAATCAGCCACCTTTTTCCAATTGGTCACAACAACCATTCCCTATGCCACCTTGGCCCAACCAATCAAATCAAAATAACAATTGGCCAAATTCCTCTTACTTCCCACCGTTTTGGCAGAATAATGCATATCAATCCCAATGGCCACCCTCGACTTCACAGAACCAGAACTGGCAGTCAAGCTGGCAAAGACCTACAAATCAACCAGCAGGAACAATCCCCCTACCTCAACCCACACTGCCAGCACCCTACACATTGCAACAGAACCCTCAGACCAACCTACAACTGCAACTCCCAGCCCAACCCAACCCGAACCCCAACAACAAACCAGTTCAATCTGTGAAAATTATTGAAGGACCAAAGCCAGAAACAGAGTTAAGGGAGTGCAATGAGCTTCAATTATGATTTGGGCAGATAATAGAATTAGAAGGGGATAAAAATAAACAAATTGAAGATCAGTTACGTGTAGAACAACCACCACAAGTGGAGAACATGGTTAAACAGAAAACTCACGATCAAATGATCACCTCTTCTCCACCATTCCCAAAAAGATTAATCATACCCCACCCAATAGAATACCCTGATTTTGATCTTCTAGGAGAATTGAAAATTTTGTGTATAAAAATACCGCTCCTCCAGGCTATTTAGGACATTCCAATTTATGCAAAAACTATTAAGGAATTATGTATGAAAAATCCAAATAGGAAAATAAAAACAACCCCAACTGTCCATGTAGTCGGTACCTTATCTGATTTACTATCAGGTAGAGAAACACCTGTAAAATATGAGGACCTAGGAAATCCTATAGTCACTATGCAAATAAATGGATGCTCCTTCCCCAATGCATTAGTCGATTTAGGAGTAGCAATCAATATTCTTACAACCACAACTTGTCAAAAGCTTGGCATTACATCCTTGGACCCAACCACGACCTTGTTAGAACTGGCTGACCGATCAGTAGTCAAACCAGAAGGCACATTATAGGATGTAATGGTGTCAATAGACTCCTGGGAATACCCTGCAGACTTTCTGATCGTCAATCCTCGAAACCGACTTGATGGACATCCCCTAATTCTAGGTACCTTGGCTAGCAACAGCAGATGCTTACGTAAGCTGTCGAACAGGAAACATGACTATAGCAAGAGGAAGCAATGTAAAGCATTTAGACTTATATCCTCCAACTCAACCAAGTTTAACAATAATCAAAACTAGAAAACAAACTGTATCATATCTAACTGAAAACATTAGATCACTCCTAACCATAGAAGATGCTCTCAAATTTAAGGATCAAACAGAAGATGACATCATTAACACTTACATTAACCAACCAAATGTCATATCCCATCTAAAATGTCACATAATAGAAGCAACCCTTGAAAATGAAATAGAAGAAGATCCCTTAAAAGATATTAACGATCAATCAATACCAACAACTTCTGTTTATAATAGCAAAATTATAGAAATTGAGCCAGGAAAAACTTTGAATATTAACAAAAATCTGATTGCTGACCAAGAGCAGAAGCTTGTTCAACTCCTGAGAAAATATAAAGAGGCCTTTGCATGGGATTACCCAGACATGAAAGGGATTGATCCCCAATTATGCATGCACCACATTTATATAGAGAAAGATGCTAGGCCCATTCGACAACCTCAACGGAGGTTAAATCCTCATCTTAAAGATATTGTTAAAGCTGAACTACAAAAATTGTTAGATGTAAACTTCATCTACCCCATATCTGACAGCAAATGGGTCTCTCCATTAGTAGTGGTGCCAAAAAAGAATGGAAAGTGGCATATATGTGTTGACTATAGAGAGCTTAATAAAGCAACCCAAAAAGACCATTTTCCCCTTCTGTTCATTGACCAGGTCTTGGACACATTGGTAGGATTTTTTTTTTTTTCTTTCCTAGATGGATTTAGCGGATACAATCAAATTCAGATTGCCCCTAAAGATCGGGATAAGACAACCTTTACCTGCCCTTGGGGAACATTCGCTTATAGGGTCTTACCTTTTGGGTTGTGCAATACACCTGCAACATTTCAGAGGGCTATACTCAACATTTTTTCAGATCTGATAAATGAAGGGCTCAACGTGTACATGGATGACTTTACACCTTACGGAGATGACTTCAAGCCAGTGTTACAAACATTAGAGAAAACTCTGCAAAGATGCATTGCCACCAGACTCTATTTAAGCCATGAAAAATGCCACATGATGATGACTGAGGGCCTCATCTTGGGTCACTATATCTCAGCAGCTAGAATCTAGGTAGATCCAGTGAAAATTCAGATAATTATTTTAATACCTACCCCTTCCACACAAACTGAGGTACGTAGTTTCTTGGGATTTTTTGGCTATTATAGAAGATTTATAAAGATTTTTTCTCAAATTGCTGCACCACTATATGCATTAACAGGAAATATTGATTTCATTTGGACTGATAAATGTGATAGTGCTTTTGAAGATTTAAAATGGCTTGTATCAATAGCCCCAATATTAAGGGGCCCAAACTGGGATTTGCCATTCCATATTTCATCTGACGCTTCAGACACAGCCATTGGAGTAGTTCTCGGCCAGGAGGAAGATAAAAAGCCATATGCAATATACTATATCAGCAAAAATCTATCTCCTGCTGAATTAAATTATACTGTTACTGAAAAATAATTTTTGGTTGTAATCTATGCTATCAATAAATTCAGACATTATATAACAGGATACCCTGTGGTTTTATACACTGATCACTCTGCTATTAAATATCTAGCTAATAAACCTGTTACAAATGGAAGAGTGACAAGATGGTTGATTCTTTTGTAGGAATTCGATATCACTATCAAAGATCGACCAGGAAAAGAAAATCCAGTAGCAGATTTCCTTTCACGAATGCCAAAGACAGATGACTCCGCAGCAGTAGAAGACTAGTTTCCTGATGAACATTTATTTGTTGTAACCGTGAAAACACCGTGGTACGCAGATGTCACAGATTACTTGGCAGTAGGCTAGTTGCCCAAGCACCTGACGCTTAATGAAAGAAAAAAAATAGTACAGTGCAACACATGATTCTCTTGGATTGGAGGCTATTTATTTCATACAGGGGCCAATATGCACATTAGAAGATGCGTCAGGGAAGATGAGATCTTCGACATCCTAAAAGCTTGCCACGATGGGCCTTGTGGTAGACATTTTGCAGATCGCCGAACTGGTCACAAGGTATTACAGATGGGCTATTATTGGCCCACCATTTTTAAAGATGCCAAGAAGTTTGTCCAGGCATGCGACAGTTGCCAAAGAATGGGATGCCTTGGGCAGTCTGATGAGATGCCCCTGCACCCACAGATAGTCATTGAACCTTTTGAGCAATGGGCATTAGATTTCATCAGTCCAATAAACCCATCATCTAATCAAAAGACATATATATTAGTTGCAACAGAGTATGTGACTAAATGGGTGGAGGCAAAGGCACTACCAAGGGCAACAGAGGACTCAGTAATCCACTTTCTTTTCCAACTATTCATGCGATATGGCTTGCCTAGAGAGGTAATTACTGATGGAGGACCACAATTCATAGGCCATAAGATCGCTGCAACATTAAAGAACCATCATATCATGCACAGAATCATGACTCCATACCACCCGTAGGAAAATGGCTAGGTAGAAAGCACCAATAAGGTAATGAAGGCAATACTCACAAAGACACTTGCATCACATAGATGTGACTGGGCTACCCGATTGCCCGAAGCGCTGTGGGCATACCACATGACATGGAGAAATACCACGAGATATTCCCCATATCAACTAGTGTTTGGCGAAGAACCTATCTTCCCAATTTAATTTGGAATCCAGACATTGAGGATAGCTCAGGAGGTAGGCTTGGACTTAAACGAAGCATAGATTAATAGGCTACATCAAATCAATGAATTGGATGAAATCTGGCTATCAGCTCTTCAGCACACTGCACTGATCCAACAACAAAGAGTGAAATGGCATGATACCCTTATCAAAAAGAAGATATTCCACGAAGGAGATTGGGCACTCCTCTATGATTCTAGGTTTTAGGATTTCCTAGGAAAACTCCAGAATAGATGGTTAGGACCTTATGAGATACAAAAGGTTCATGATAATGGCACCATCACATTAGCCACCATCGATCGGTCTAGCTACTCTTTTAAAGCAAATGGACATCGAGTACGACTCTATCACAAACCGCTTACCAGGGAGTCCTTTTGCCAACAATTATGGGAATATTCCACCATACAAATTCTTGCTAAGGATGGAAACCCATCCTTAGCATTGACCCAGTGAATAATTCATTGTTTTTTGAAATTTGTACATAATTTTTTCTTTCTATCTTAATTGAATTTGCTTGTATAAATTGTATATAAATTCTCCTTCTTTTTTTTTCTACTTTCCCTTTGTTTTTCCCTCTAAGGAACAGTTGTTGTTCCCTTTAAGGAACAACTGCTGTCCCTTTTAAAGAACAACAGTGATCTTATGGATTTTCTTCTTGTTGTTCCCTCTAAGGAATAGCTATTGTTCCCTTCAAAGAACAACTGTCGTTCCCTCTAAGGAACAACAATTTTGTGTACAGATTTTCGTGATGTTCCCTCTAAGGAATAGTTGTTGTTCCCTCCAAAGAACAGCTGTCGTCCCCTCTAAAGAAAAACAATTTTGTGTACAGATTTTTGTGATGTTCCCTTTAAGGAACAGTTGTTGTTCCCTCTAAGAAACAACTACCGTTCCCTCTAAGGAACAACAGTTCCCTGTATATTTAATTTTCGTGTTGTTCCCTTCAAGGAACAATTATTGTTCCCTCTAAGGAACAACTGTCATTCCCTCTAAGGAACATTAGTTCCGTGTATATTTGATTTTCATACTATTCCCTTTAAGGAACAGGTGTTGTTCCCTCTAAGGAACAACATTTTCACGTGTATGTGTTTTTTGGTTGTTCCCTCTAAGGAACAACTATTGTTCCCTTTAAGGATTAGTAGTTTCGTATGGATTTGTTTTCCTGTTGTTCCCTTTAAGGAACAGTCGGTGTTCCCTCTAAGGAACAACTGTTGTTCCCTTGCAGGAACAACTATTTTTCCCTCTAAGGAACAACAATCCCATATGTATTTTTTTCTCATTGTTCCATCTAAGGAACAACTACCGTTCCCTTTAAGGAATAGCTATTGTTCCCTCTAAGGAACATTTGTTGTTCCCTTTAAGGAACAACAATTTCGTGTATATTCTTCTTGTTGTTCTATCTAAGGAACAAATGTTGTTCCCTCTAAGGAACAATAGTTTCATTTGGATTTTTTTTCTCACTATTCCCTATAAGGAACAACTATTGTTCCCTCTAAGGAATAGCTCCTTCGTTTGGATTTGTTTTTTCACTATTCCCTCTAAGGAACAACTATTGTTCCCTCTAAAGGAACAACTGTTGTTCCCTCTAAGGAATAGCAGTTTCGTTTGGACTTTTTTTCTCGCTGTTCCCTTTAAGGAACAATTCCTGCTCCCTTTAAGGAACAGTTGTTGTTCCATATAAGGATAGCTGCTATTCCCCCTACGGAACAACAGTTTCGTTTGCATCTATTTTTCCGCTATTCCATCTAAGGAAAAGTTGTCGCTCTCTTTAAGGAACAACTGTTGTTCCCTCTAAGGAACAACAATTTCGCGTCCAATTATTTTTCTCTTTTCACTACTTCTTATAAGGAACAACTCTTGTTCCCTCTAAGGAACAACTATTGTTCCCTCTAAAGAACAACACTTTTGGTGTGCAATTTTTCTTTTTGTTGTTCCTCCTAAGGAACAACTGTTGTTCCCTACAAGAAACAACACCGTCATGTATATATCCTTTTGTTGTTGCCGACATGGAACAACACCATCCGCATGTATTTTTCATTCACTGTTCCTTACAGGGAACAATTTCTATTCCCTTTAAGGAACAACACCTTTTTGTGCCTTTTCTTGTTGTTCCCTACAAGGAACAACACTCTTTGTGTGAGGTTTTCTTTAGGAAATAAGCACTTTGTGAATATTATTTCACTTGTTATGATCCTCTATCAGGCACAAGGGTAAAAATATATATGAAAGGATACAAATCTAAGGATTATTGGAACAAGAAAATATTGAATATTATCATCTTTAAACAAGATTTCTTTGTATTGATCGAAAAAGAAAGGACACAACCATCTATATCACTTCATGTCCTCATGTCCATTATAAATCAAAGTGATTGATTACTTGTACCATGTTGGTTCTTCCCTAAACCCTATAACTCTCTTTTTTCATTATCATCAAATAAGGTTAAGGGCATACTTTCTTCTATTTGATATGCTTAGACTTCTTCTGCCATTCCTACTCCTAAGGAGTGTTGAACCACCCTCTATATATATATATATATATATATATATATATATATATATATATATATATATATATATATATATATATATATATATATATATATATATATATGTTTACTAACAATTGTATGATTTTGTTACAGATGGAGGATAGGGGGTCTCATCACGAGCCAGCCTGCCCACCTTTTGCTCCTTCCTAGTGAATGGCAATTTATTCATCTGGTCACCAAGCCATCACATTGGTCTCTACTCTAATAGCATAATGCACTTTCCCTATTTTACATAAAGTACCATGGTTCCAAAGGGTTAGAAAGCAACTCTATCGAGGCTATAGATGCTTGCAGGCAATAGAAGCTCTGCTGATGGTATTGAAGTCATATTTCCAACAATCAATAGCTACTATAAGTTCCTTTCCTTATTTGGTATCTTTACCACAGATCAATTATGTTCCTAATTTATGTTGAACCTTTATGCATGGATATCTTCTAAAAAATCAATCATAATCAACTATAAGTGGAATAATGATGGTAAAATATCATTTTTGTGTCAGATGTCCTTTTTCCCTTTTCGAAATCACCTCATAGCATCTCCTCACTAATTGATAATTATCGTATATGCATTGATTTCAACACTCCAATATCTCTTGCGATCCTTTCATAAATAGGCGTATCTTACCACTCCCATCATCCCTATACGTCACCACCAGCATGATTTTCCTTCATTCACTCGGTCAAAGGTGACCTATCATTTCAATGGGGGACGAGGGTGACTCCCAAAGTACTTATGCATGCGTGTCAGTCCTTTATTTGGTTATGCCAAACTATATGACATTCCATATTAGCAAGTCTTTAAAGGTATTAATGCTAAAAAATATCATCCGATATAACGATCATAACAACTTGTTGTTCCATCACCGGCTCTGTCTATGGCTGTGTTACCTATGCTAACTTGCAGTGTGTAGAATTAAGGCAATATGGGAGGAAGAACAGTGTGAAAGGAGCCGCTAATACTGGCTGTTTTTGATGCCGCCAAAGAAATTCTAGTCCAAGCTGGGTGGGTAGCATATTTCACATGATTTCAGCAACCCAACGAAACAATTGCCATAGAATTCCTGCAGAATTTACAAAACGGCCAGTCTATGGTGAGGGGCAGACAAATCACAGTATCAGATGCTGTGATTGCAAAAGTTTTTGGATTACCAGCTGAAGGACCCGTGTGGACGAATAAATGACTGAAGCTGCAGGATGCCATTGAAACCTTTAAAGACGAAGGGCAAGAACTGATCATCAAAGGAAAAGGAGTTCGACCATCATCCCTTGGAGAACCATGGGGAGAACTAGCTAGATTTGTTCAGAATTTCATTACCTGTGACGGGCGAAAAGACGTGGTAAGGCCGCGTCAACTTAAACTGTTAGCAGTTTTGAAACAAAAATGTTCAGTAAATCTACCTACATATTTGAATTTCTTACTGCATGATTTTGCTGAAAGAATAAGGAAATCTTGACACATAGAAACAATCGTAAGTCATCATTATTTAATTAGGCTTATAGTTAGCCATAACCTCGTCAAGTAGCAAACAAGTTGGGAAGAATTAATATTTGCCATAGAAGGGGGGTTAGCTTTACCTGCTCCTAACCCTGTTCCAAAAAGGAAAAGGACTACCCACACAACAAACATTCCACAAAAATGCAGACACTCTACCAGAGTAAGGACAAGCTTGGGAATAGCTGAAAATCCCCAGGGTAGCAACAGCCAGCCCATAGAACTATCTAGTCCAGAAAATGAGCAATATTTATAGTTGGAAGGACAGGATGACTTGGAGTCAGAACTTGAGGAGGAAACAAAGCACTCTAGTGAAGAGGAAAGAAATGAAACAGAACTCCCCTCAACACCAAATACAAGTCCCCCACGAGACTTACTACATGATATTGAATTGGCCCAGATTTTGGCCAATATGAATGAATTTATACAGCCCGAAAGCCCACTCAACTTTAACATTGGAGCAACCCAATCGGAAGAAAACTCTGGCCACAACAGGAGCATACCAGAAAATGTAATCCATGAAGTAGAAATAGGAGCAAAAGTCACTTAGGAAGAGACAGACCAACCTGGCGATATACCTCCAGAAGAACCCAGCCAGGTAGACCTAAATATAGAAAATATAGACCAAACAGAGGACATGGAGATAGACCAAGAAGATGACAATCAATCTAGGGACACAGTTCTTTTAGAGCAGAGTCAAGATGAGCAACCAAGCCCGTTAGGAGCAGAAATGACCAGCAAAACACTCACTCCCCCTAAAAAGAACAGAGCCACAATTAAAAAGCTCAGGAAGGAACAACAAAGGCTGCAGAAAATAGTGAAGAGGCTCAAACAAAAAATAAGGGAGTTATCAGCAGGGAAAGTCCCAAACAAAACCCCAGAAATAATAAACACAGCCATCCAAACTGAATTGCAGGAAACAGAAGCTACGGGGACTCAAACTGAGCCCATACTCACTAAACCTGTTAGGGAACAACATGCAATTTTTGCAGAAACAACTACCCAAATAGAGGCTATACTTTCTGATGACTTGGCCATTCAGACAGAGATGGCAACCTCCTACAACACATCTACCCAGACAGAGGTTTGGGCATCCAAAAACAAATAAACACAGATAATCAACATCCATTCTCATAGCATGAGTACACAGACAAATACCCAAGCGCAAGATATCATGATGAGCAACGACCCCAGTATAGTGAATCTTCAAGTAGATTTAGCCCAGGCTCGGCTTACCATAAAACGCCTTGAGCTAGAAATAGTCCCCCAGCAAAAATACTAGGAATTACAGAGGTAGCTTCGGGACATGAACATCTTAGAAAGTGAGGAATTTGATAAATACCGAAAGGCAGAAGAGAGGATTGAGAAAATGAAGCTCATATTAGAAAAGGTTAGGAGTCAAATGGATACTATTTGCTCATTATATATTGACATATTGGCATTCAGATTTCCTGCCAATAATTATGCCCTATTTTTGATGGAAAGATACTTACAGTTGAAGATCAAAGCTATCAAAGCTGGAAAACTGATAGAGTTGAAAACAATTGAGGATTTTATAAACTATTGCAAACATCATGGGGTAAAAGTTCAGAGGTTGCCATGTGAATTTTATTTACACAATTTTGAATTAGAGGAAGAAACTGAAAAGAATCCCAGTCCTTTTGTGGGAGATGTACAATTTCAAGATTTTATTTCATTTGTTGTTAACCAACTGAAATGGTTCAAGGCTCATAACACATTCCAGAGGCAGGAAAATGGACTGGACCTTTGGGTTAGAGGTGAACCAAAACACCCATTACAAATGTTGGGCAATCACAAAAGCTTGATGAAGAGGGATGGAGTAATCAAAATTTTGGGGCCTGTTCAGAAAGAAATTGTCCAAAAGGGAGTAGAGTATTTCCTCGCCATTTAGGAAAGCTCCTTGGCCACAACCAAGTTCAGATGGATAGTTTCCAATAACAATGTAAAGAATACAAAGCCATTTAATTACAAAAATTTTAAACTTGCTGCAAAACACTTTGTCACTTATAGTAATCTCATCTTAACGGAAGGTCCTTATTGGCTAGGCTATCGGTTCCGCGACCCTATTATTTGGTATCCTGATGAGGGGTACAAGGCTATATATGAACTGCCTGAAGGACAGACAGGGCACATCTTTGAAATCTTGGCCAAGAATCATGGTTTCAGACCGCATTATGACATTCCTTCTCCAACTTATTCCTTGACTGCTCTTCATACAAACTATATGGTTTTCATGAGGACATGAAAAATGGTAAGCAGGGGAGAATGTTGGGTCATGGAAAAGGTACACATTTACTATTAACTTATTATCCTTTTCCTTTATTCTCATCCTTTATATATCTCAATGCTCTAATCTATTAAGAAATTATAGTAAGAAATACAGAAATTATTTGCAGTTATGCTTTGGCTAATTATTATCCTTCTTTATGTAGGAAAGTATGAAAAGGGACAACTGTTGTTCCCTAACTAAGGAACAGTGAAAAAGCAGCAAGCTAAGGAAGGAGCGCGGCAGTTACAGATAAGGCCAAAACAAATCAGAAGGATCAGTGCGAGAAGGGAAAGATGTTTGAAGTTAGAAAATTGTGCGAATCCCTCAGGATCGAGAGATCCTGAGGGATCACTTTTACTATTTATCTTTTTACCCCTTTCTCATTATAAAAGGCAATGATTGTAAGCAGAAGGGGGACGACTGTTGTTATTATTATTGTAATTCTCAATTACAGACTTTCGCTGTAGCGAAGAACGCAAATACGTTGTAATACTCTTTCATGATTAATACATAAGAGGAGTTGTTGTTCCTTTTCATTTATCTGAAGTAACCAGCAGTGTACGCTGGCAGCTAAGGGCCCGGCTTCCGGTGGAATTCACTGCTTCACCTGTGTCATATATTTTCAATTATTGCAAGTGTGACAGTTTGATAGTATTATTGCTTTCTGCTATTTTATTTCGTTGTTGTTCCTTATTTCTTTGCGTTGATAGAATAGCTTTGTTTTATATAATTTACAGCATTGTTGTTTAATTAGTTTCCTTTCGCTTTGGATTGAGTTTCCTAGATGAATATCCTGCTCGATGTAATCAACTGTAATGAGAATTAACTACTGTTGTTAGGCTCTCATATTGATGTCATCGTTGTTTTAAAGAGTAGTGCGTTTGATTTAAATTCAATCAGTTTCTAAGAGAAGAGTTATCATTGTTTTACCCTAACTAATACTGTTGTTACTTGAATTGCATATTGTTGTTACCTAAATTGTTGTAGGATTTGATTTCATTACAATTAGAATTTGCTTGCTGCATCTGTTTACTTTTGTATTTAAAAGATCTATATTGCAATTTAGAAGCATTACTCTCTGAGTTAAATAGTCGTCACATACTGTGTACAATCTTGAAATAGAAAGACTTGGCCGGATTGATAATTAATGTGAAGATAATTAGGAGTTGAAAAGGAACCTTTTATCAGTCAACAATACTATACTTCATGGCCAATGCTGATGTCTTCATGGATGCAACGATTGACGAAGATGAGCATGAGTAGTCTCTGCAAGCCGCAACTGATGATAAGAAAGGAAACCTCATCCCCAGGGGTGTAGTATCTCTTGGAATGCTCTATGACTTGCAAAACTGTTTCCAAGGTCCAAGGAACAGAAAAATCAACAGTCCCACCATGATCCATTAACAAATCAACTTGGGAACAGAACAAGATCCGAAGTTTGTCAATCTTTGTACGTGTTGCACACCGCAAGAGTGGAAAGCCTTTGTCTTCTTGTTCAAATAGTACCGGGATGTGTTTGCATGGACATACAATGATCTGAAAACATATTACACGTGAATAAACCAATATGTGATCCTTATCAAAGAAGGGGTCAAGCCATTTCAGCAGAAGCTAAGAAGAGTACATTCGCCACTTGAACCCCTTATACAGAAAGAATTGACAAATCTATTGGATGCTCAGATAATTTACAGAGTTCGTAATTCTACATGGGTTTCTAACTTGGTTCCTGTACATAAGAAGTCTGATCATATCTTCTTATGCATTGATTTCTGAAATCTAAACCGTGCCTCGAACAAAGACAAGTTCGCTTGTGGAGAGATGGCTACTGAAGGTGAAGCATTCATTGGTGGGTTATTTATGATAGTAGGAGTGCCATTCTCCTTTGTTGATTCAGTATTTGAATTGGAGACTACAGATTTTTCCACCCTTGCTAATCTAGTCCTAAGGTCATCAAGGCTGAACTAGATGTTATAAAGAATCCTTTTAATATCTTCCTGATATGCAAATTATTCATAGTTTTCCACCTGCTTATCACAAAGAACCATCTAAAGCAAGGTCTCCATTTCCTGATTTGATGTTATGTAATGTAGAAAGTGAAGTCGATGCTTCTTCAATCTCCCAGGATCCAAGATCCATTTCAAGTAGTCTCCAACAACCTCTAAATTATAAAAATAATACCTTTCACTAAATTCGTTTGAGATGAGGAGGAGAATATCGTTCCTTACCTTTGGAGGAATGGAGTCAAAATAATTCAGCACCGACTCCCACCCAAAGAGTATTTGACTTGAGGAAGACAAGCATGTCATTCCTACTTTGTGACTCAACATTCTCTACTGAGGATCTATAAGTGATGATAGACAATTGTAATACACAATAGAGAAATGACAATAAGAAAAATGTGAACTAGACAAGGGATTAACATTAATAAGTGATGTAATGAACCCCGATACCAAGATATCATCAAAACATATGTAAGGAGTGGTGTGGAAAATTGTCTTCCTAGATGTCCACCCCAGATGAAACAAGAAAGGACCGCAAAAATGTGACACCTACCCAAGCTCTATGAGAAAATCAACTAGAACTTGATTGAATTGAGCATAGTAGGTTGAAAATCCAAATCACCCTATTAAAACAAGATAGAAAACAAACCTGGCTATCATACCCCAAACACTGAGACCAGGAAATAAAGGATATCACTGCTTGGTCTGATCCTTGAAATGATGAGGTCAGAAAAACTACCACCAATTCAAAGGATGGCCCCATTCCTTTACTATGGAGGAAGAGAATGAAAAACATTGACTCTCCCAACAAGCTTTGGAACAAGATAAACAAGCCCAAAAGATAGTGAACGTGAAAGTGAAATAAAACATAAGAACTAGATGAGAACAATAAGGAAATAAATTGTTCATTGTAATGGAGTGTAGGTAAGGTATATACCGTAAGCCACACGACTTAGCGAAGCCATTGTCACCATCCCAATATACGAAATAGTTCCACCACCCACTAGAGAACCCCATCCAAATATAAGGGGAAGTTGACAATGCTAATACCTACACTTGGAAGATATTAATAGGGTTTGCAAGGTCGTGGGAGGGACATTTGTCATGTCGAACGCACTCTTCAAAAATCCCAATCCTTCCAAAAATCATGCTCTCATCAATGAACTCACATAGTTGAATGTCAAGATCCCTCATGAGCTTGACCAATATATCCAGCAAGAACCAAACCACATCTATTGCAATGTGATAATCCTTTAAGAAAAATGTTATATCGTACTACTCCATAAACTCGTCAACCAATGCATATTTATAATGACCCAACTCGAGTGATAGACCCTTGTCCTCTGAACGATAAAATCGCCATGCAATGTCATGGAGGAGCCAAGTGTCATGTATGGTACTACGATCTAAGTTCGCAAGTACACTCTCCATTCTTGGAATTAGCATGGAAATAATATTGTCAGTCGTTATCTGTTAGATAACACCAACATCTGGCACTTGAGCTTTCATTGTGGACCCATCTTGTTCCACACAGTGATTGATGTCTTTAACATCATTTGTAGAGGAAAAATTTGACCAAGCTTCATCCACTACTAGGTGTCGTTCCCGATTTCCCCTATTTTCCAAGGCATCTGGCACCCTGTTCCTTTCCTAAGTAGTGTGGTGAAGAATAATTTAGTGAAAATTTGGTAAAAGATCATTAATTTTAGAAACTACATCCTATAAATTCTAGCTACTCACTATTTCATGCATTGGTTTCTTGTTGAGCAATTTATGAATGCATTGGATTACTAACTGTGAATCACCATGAATATGAATCAACTAGAAATCTTCTCTAACTGCTATTTGTAATCCTTTTTTGACTGCCAAAATTTCTTCTAAATTATTTCTTGTCACTCCACATGGCCACGCAAATATGTGCAATGGTTGTGATTTATCCTTTCGAAATTTCCCTCCATACCCCACATTGCCAGGTTTTCCCTTAGAAGCTCCGTGAAAACTTAGCTTAAGAAAGGAGGATCGGGGTGGTGAATATGTGTTAGTGTATAATACTTGGGATGATGCACAACAAATAACTAGCAAACCAACATTGTACGAATCAATTCGAGATTCTTCAAAATAATGCCTTCTAATTCCTCTTCTTGCTAACTATCGATAGTATATGAGGATGCTAGGATGGTCTCCCTAATATTGAGAAGTATTACCTCCTTTATCATTGCAACTTGCCTACGTTTCATTTGGAAAATTCAAAAATTTCTTTCTTTCCATTAGTTGACAATGTAAACTTTGAAATGGGAACTATAAACTCAAAATAGGAACTCTGGCCAAAAAACCCTGAAAAAACATCAAAAGTAGTGCTAAAAACGAAAAGTGTGTATACTGGAACAATGGTTTTTTTTTTAGGTTCAATTTTGAACATGTTTTAAAAATGGTAGTGAAAACAAAATTTTCGTGCAAAAAGCACCTTGAAAACGAAAAATTGATGATACTGGAACAATGATTTTTTTTTAGGGTCAATTTTCAACATTTTTAAAAAATGCTAGTAAAACCAAATTTTTATGTGCCAAAAAAAGTTGTTTATGAGGAAAAAAACACACTAATGTTTTTTCTAGAATAACATTTTACTTTCCTAAGTATAAATTCAACATGTTTTCAACCATAACATGGTAGATACAAAAGAAATTGGAATTTTTCCAACCATAAAATTAAAAAACCATGACATTATGAACAAATTACATGACTAAATGAATTCAAATGTCATTATTTGTATATTGAGTGAAACATACATTATATCTCTAATTGAATGTTGCATTGTAGATATTCTAAACAATAAAAGTTATCATAATTAAGACATATAATCCAACAACATAAAAATGACTCATAACTTCTCATTTAACACCATATGGAAATCAAAATTTTATTTCAAGATATGATGCAAACATCAGTTATATAAATTGTCTTAAACAATTATTGAAAATCACTCATATTTTCTTGCACACCATCAAAATTCACATCTTCAGATGAGTGACTGGATGCTGACAGAGATGTTCCATATTCTTCTCTTTCATCAACTAGTGCCCCATCTAAGTCCACATGCATGCCCACAATTTCAGGTTTCAAAATTCTTCTAGATCTACGATTGGTTTCATTAGAATCCCATATCAACATTGTTCCTTCTGGTAACAACCTTTTCAGAATCTCTATCGTGTTGAAGCAAAGAGTTCCTCTCTTTGTTAAATTGAAGTAAAAAACAAGTATGTCAACATCCTCCAATTTTAATATGTCTGTGCAATGGCAATTTATATTTGTACCCTTTCTTTTTCTCTTTCTGCCATTTTTTTTGTCAACTACCATCTCTGGCTTATACACACCATTGAATGGGTGTGTATTTGTGGCATAATAATGTACTTCAACAACTGTAACATCCTCATTTTCTGTAAAGACCTTTATAACTTTAGCAACCCAGAATGGATAGCCATTGGGATCTCCATCTTCTAGCACTGCGATCATGCAACCCTCCTTAATGTCCTGTACTGAACCCTTGTAAAGGTCTTCCATGGTTTCACGTTGTACACGAGATCTTCTAGAACCAATATACATCTCTCTTTCCTCTGCCTATGAAGAATTGATAATACGTTGAGATTGTTGTTGTTCAACAATGTTTATTTCCTCATGTTCATTCGACACATTTTGTGGCCAAATAAATTGATTTTTCAAAGGTATATCTCCATTTGTTGTTGTTGAAATGATATCACTTTGATTATTGAAAAATGACTCCCACCAAAATGAATCAGCAATGTCAAAGTACTCATATGTATATCTAATACATTTTTTAATTTCTTCTAGGCAATCAGAATAATTTATATCTCTATTCTGTCTGCGTGCATTATGAAATTCAACAATTGATTGTAATAACAATATTTTTGATGCAAATATTGGATGATCTAGAATGAACTTCAAAAATTCCAAACCTGATGACGGTGCCCATTCTGTAGTAGTTGAATACTTCTTGCGCCATATTAGTGTTTACCCATCAATTTTTTTGATAAGAAATTGATGTTGGAAGCTAATGTCATTAAGTTTTTCAATGCATTTCCCCTCACCATGTGATCCTAGAATAAACCTTTGCATGTCAACAGTTTCTTCCAACACATCAAAGATAGGCTTTGGCATGTATGATTCCTTAATACATTCAATTAATGATGGCAAGCTCCCAACTTCCTTCCTCAATGTGACTGAAAAACAACTGAACATCTAATCAATATGGTCATGAGTGTGCCCAACAAGAAGGAAACCAACCTTTACCTTCTGAAAAATTCTCAATTCAACAAGCATGTTTAGATATCCAAAAACAACCTGATTTTCATTTTCACGGCAAGTGTTGTCCAATTGTAGATACAAAACTTCAGGAAGATTACCAGACCAATGAGAAAGCACATCATGAATTATGGTTATGGTCATATTTGCATCATTATGAATATTTGGAGCTGTGAAGTACACCCTTGGCAACATTTTCCCATTGAAGACCATACAACTGACCAAGTGATACTGAATAAAATTTTCCTCCTGTAAATTTTTGGTTGTGCAAACAAAATGTGGTAAAAGTGTTTTCTTTTGGTCCATACCATCAATTATCAAACCAAAATATTTATTCGGATTAACATAACACTTCTTTCGATGCTTGTACAACTTTTTCCTTTCACTTGTTTGTTGTTTGCGATGCTCCTGAAGTTCTTTGACATTTGAATCTACACAACATAAAAGCAAGCCATTAAGAAATATGTTTTCATAGTTGATTACTATACAATTTTAAAAGTTAAAGTTATGAATGATTACCTCTTTCTAACCCTTCACATTTGTCCCTTTTTTATTTAAGAGAAGCACATGTACTGCAAATCCCCATCCTTGTCTTCCTAGGAATATGGACATTGTTGAATTCTTTCTTCCATACCTTCACAAAATATTGATATGTACTAAACCGGCCATGTCCCTCAGCAATTTCTGCATATTCTTTGTATAAGTTGTAGATTTCTTGTCTTGCAAAATTATCTGGAATATGTCTTTTCTCTCTAATTGGCATACACTCTCCATGCTTTGAAAAGAAATCTTTCATCCATGACATTGCAGTATTTGATAATGGCCCAAACTATCTTTTATGACGTACTTCTGAATAAAATGTGGGATCCTTTTCCAATTTTTTTTGAATTCTCGAGAGAAAAAAATTCCCAATCGAATGAAACATTTTGAAAGCCTTTCTACAGATAAATAAAGACCCAATATGATAATCATAACCTGACAATGTAGATTGCATGCACCCAAATAAATATGAATTTTACATACTTTTGTTCATTGGCAAATATCTCTTCCTGCTCTCTAATGCAAATTTGAAATCCATATGTTTCAAGCAATCTTTTTGACAACATTCACTTGAAATGAGAGCACTAATAGAACTTCTTCTCGTCAGATATTCTACTCTACCCCTTGTATAACTAGAACATCTTGCATTGATACGAAAAGGTCTGCTCCTACTCATCGATACAATATTTCTTGGCAACATCTCCCTCACTGGATCATCATTTGTATAAGGATTTTCATCATCATTAAGAGGAATGTTATCCACACTATGATCAGCTGTGCTTCTCAAATACTGACTTAGAGGATATTCTTCATCTTCCCCTTCTTTATTGCTACTGTCATATTCCTTAGAATTCGGACTGAATGGAAAATTTGACTCGATGTTTATTCGATATTCTTCCTCATGTGCATTGTCAATGCTGCTCTCATAGTCCATAGAATTAGAACTACGTTGAAAATGTGACTGCTTACTTACTGAAAATGCTACATCCTATCATTTGTCATTGCTACCTTTATAGTCATTAGAATTAGTACTAAGTGCATCATCCTATCCTTCATCACTACTACTCTCATAGTCCTTATAATTAGGACTAAGAGAACACCGTGACACTCCATTCTTTTGAAATTCATCATCACGCTCTTCATCACTATTGCTCTCATAGTCCTTGGGATTAGGACTAAGAGGACACCGTGAAAATCCATTCTTTTCAAATTCATCATCATGCTCTTCATCACTACTGCTCTCATAGTCCTTAGAATTAGGACTAAGTGGACACCATGCCACTCCATTATTTTGAAATTTTTCATAATGCTCTTTAGCACTATTGGTCTCATAGTCCATTGGATTAGGACTAAGAGGACACCGTGACACTCCATTCTTTTGAAATTTTTTATCATGCTCTTCATCAATGCTGCTTTCATAGTCCTTAGAATTAGGACTAAGAGGACACCGTGACACTCCATTCTTTTGAAATTCATCATCACGCTCTTCATCATTGCTGCTCTCATAGTCCTTAGAATTAGGACTAAGTGGCCACCGTGACACTCCATTCTTTTGAACTTCATCATCATGCTCTTCATCACTGTTGCTCTCATAGCCCTTAGAATTAGGACTAAGTGGACACCATGACACTTCATTCTTTTGAAATTCGTCATCATGCTCTTCATCACTACTGCTCTCATAGTCCTTAGAATTAGGACTATGTGGACACTGTGACACTCCATTCTTTTGAAATTCGTCATCATGCTCTTTAGCACTGTTGCTTTCATAGTCCTTAGAATTAGGACTAAGTGGACACTGTGACACTCCATTCTTTTGAACTTCATCATCATGCTCTTCATCACTGCTGCTCTCATAGTCCTTAGAATTAGGACTAAGTGGACACTGTGACACTCCATTATTTTGAAATTCATCATCATGATCTTCATCACTACTGCTCTCATAGTCCATAGGATTAGGACTAAGTGGACACCGTGACACTCCATTCTTTTGAAATTCGTCATCATTCTCTTCATCACTACTGCTCTCATAGTCCTTAGAATTAGGACTAAGTGGAATCGTGACTCTTTATTTATTTTAAATTCTCCATCCCCTCTTTCATCAGTGCTGCTCTCATAGTCCTTAGGATTAGGACTAAGTGGAAGAATTGACTTTCTATTCATAGTGGAAGAATTCCCATTATATTCATCAATATGAATAGAGTTGTTAAGCGATGAAGATGTTGATGCTGTACAAAGCAAAACTTCACTATCAGAAGAATCCATCCCTTTCAAATAGAAGAGGTTGAATGATACAAATGCAGAGTCTCCTAAAGATATTTTTTTTCTATGTATGTCTAAAATCTATTACTGTAACAAAATGATACAAGGAGGCTCTAGCCTCTGCAGTTCTTAGCCAAGGTACATGGCATATTGCAACAAAAATAAAATGAAGACTGCCCAGAAGAGGGAAACCAGTCCAATCCAAAATAAATTTGCTGCCCTCGCAGGGGAAACCAGCTTGTGAACATAGAGCGATATTCTATTGAAATTAGTTTCAAAACTAACTATTTTGCTCAAAAATGCAAAAATAAACCCATAGCACTGGGTGCCGGGAACTTGAAATTTGAAGACGCATGTTGATTTAGTTGTCATTTGGTGCTGATGGGTGTTCTTCAAGAATTAAACACCTGTAGGCATCGAGGTCATCCTTGTCTTTCGACAATTTACCCGTGTCTTCCTTCGCCAGAGTTTCTCGATTCTGCTCTGCTGCAGACAGCTCGCCCTGAGCAGTATCATTCTTCTCCGTTGCGCGAGTGGGACGTCCT
This sequence comes from Pinus tabuliformis, assembly GCA_031772625.1. NCBI lineage: Eukaryota > Viridiplantae > Streptophyta > Pinopsida > Pinales > Pinaceae > Pinus > Pinus tabuliformis. The sequence continues at coordinate 889,335,503 of CM062816.1, read as the reverse complement.
TCAGTGGTTGCCAGCTCCTCCTGAAACATGATTGTAATGGTGGCCTTGATAAGAGGTCAATCCAGAGAGCATTGCTATGTGAATTGAGCTACATGGTTGTGGTGCTGAGAGCTGGAAGGGAGAGCAGTAGCTGATGGACAGGTTTGCGAAGGCTGGGAGTGAAAAGCTCGAGGGTGACCTCTGCCACTGTGTGTAGCAGTATAACGAGCCAAGAAGTAATTTGACGAGGGGGAGGAGGAGTCGGAGGCCACTGAGGGCGCAGAATGGAGCATTCTCCCTCTGTTGCTGCCCCTTCTGCTATGCATTCGCCGGCACAGTCGAGGCATAATGGCCTGGGGAGAAAGGGACTGACTATGAGAAGGAGGCATTGAGTGGAAGTTAGAGGTAGAAGGCTCAAATGGCTTAGAAGTGAGGGTCAAGTTGTATACCAGGCTCTGTGAGTAGTGGTTTCCCTTTCTGAATTCTATACAGTAGAGAATGTTGCATCGCCTACCTATTTTCATGCGGGTGCTTGGCTCCATGACAGCCAGGGGGCACTTGCAATTCAGATGTAGAGGAGCAGAAATAGACGAGGATGTAGGCCAAATAGCACCTGATATCTCCATGATGTAGAGCCGAGACGAGATGGCACTGGTAAGTTGGTTTGAGTGCCGCATTGAATGGCTTTTATGAATGCTATGAGATAATTTTATTACGTTGTGTGTGAGTTTATAGGTGGCTCTGTGGCTATGCCACTTGCTGGCCCTTTTCTCTACCGTCACATTATCCCTTGTGAACACCCGCATCCGAGAGTTTTTCTTCTTTGTGCACCAGCGAAGTGCATTCCTGTAATTGAGTGCTATCATTAAGAATGGTGAGGGATCCTGATCTCAGTACTTAATCGTTGTCTACCCTTGTATTTGCCAAAAGATTAGCAACCTTGTTGCCTTCCCTCTTGACATGATTGAAGGTGAGAGCTCTTCTATTTTTTAACCATTGCTCAATGAGTTCTAAACGAGACGCCAATCTCCAACTAGTAGCTACTTTAGAAGCCGGGGTCCCCAGTTGAATTTGATTAGTCATGTTGATGAGGATTTGGGAATCCCCTTCGATTATAACAAGGTGAAAATTGTGTTGATGAGCCAAACAAAGTCTCTACCACAGTCCTTCCAGTTCTGCAGAGTTATTCGTATCCCAGCCAATTGATCCAAAATAAATTAAAAGAGGGGTGCCTTCATGATTCCTGAATATGCCTCCATAGCCTGCCTTGCTCGGGTTGCCTTTTGAGGCACCATCAAAGTTTAATTTGATCATACCTATTGGAGGGGGATTCGATTGAGTGGAAGGCCTAGAATTCGTGGTAGAGATGTTGAGATCATCCTAAACCGATGGAATCTGAATATTCCAATTCTCCCAAATATTATGTTCCTATGCCTAAGTGGGAAGATCATCTGCCTGCCATTTCTGGAGAGCCAAGGTTTCTTGAATATTCTGGCATAAATTGCTCCAAATGATGTCCAAGGGAGTGCATTGATTCTTAAAGATTTGCTTATTCCTTTCCTTCCAGATTGTCCAAAGAAGCAGACCCGGAAGGATTTTCCATAGAGAATTTAGTAGCTTGCTGTTGTAGGGAGCAGAGGCCCAATTACAGATGGTGCTGATAATGTCCCCTGAAATTCGGCAGGTTCTTTGACACCTGAAGCTGAGTTTTTCCCATAATTTGTTGGCCAAGTTGCATGAATCCATGAGGTGTTGAATGGTTTCACTTTGCTGATTGCAATTGGGGCAGTATGAGGGTCCTTGGAACCCTCTTTTAATGATATTATCCCATGTGAGAATTCTTCTATGACAAAGCAGCCATATTAAAGTGAATACTTTGGGCCATATTCCAAGGGTCCACATACGTTCCCAAACTGGGTCCACGGGTTCCTGAGTGTGAATCATCAACCCATATGCCTCCTTAGTTGAGAAAATTCCCCACGGGGTGTATCCCCATCTTAAAATGTATTTTTTTTCTAAATATCTTATTTTCCTATTGTTGAGCTCTGTGTTCATTGCTTTGTAGAAGTCCTCTGTTTCTTGATGAATGATCTGTTCTACCTTTTTCCATTGCCTCTATTCCTGATTGATAGGTTGAGTCCAGTGCTGAGAGACTTTTTCATTCTCATGAATAGCATGTTCCTCTAGATTTTGGGGATGGATGGCTTCTAATAATTTGGGCCATTTTTGACATGAGTAAACCCAAAATCGGGTAGCGCCACCATCTCTAATCTCCAAAAAACTGTGTTGTTGTATCATTGCCCTGTGTTGTTTTTCCGCATTCCAAATTAGAGAGGCTGCATCATTATTTGTGAGTCTGATAAGCTCTTCAAGCGGTCGATTATTTTCATATTCTGCAGCCCATAATTTGGCCCATGGTGTGTGTGGGGCTGATAGCTATTGTCACCATAGTCTTGCCCCCATCATTGCGTTACTATGCTTAGGATCCCACAATCCAAGGCCTCCCTGCTTTTTTGGCGTGCAAACTCTTGACCATTTCACTAGGGCCCATAAGCGATTTTACCCTGATGATCCCCATAGAAAGTTGTGTTGTATGTCCTTGATCTTTTTGAGCACCTACTTCGGCACTGCAAGAACAGAGAAAAGGTATAGAGGCATAGTTTGTAGTACTGCTTTGACAAGAACGAGCCTGCTTGCCATATTGAGGGCTCTATAAGTCCATAAAGATAGGCGACCTTCAAGTTTTTCTAGGAGTAGATGCCAGGATGTGTGCTTTATAGCAGAGTCAATCAATGGTGCGCCCAAGTATTTGGAGGGAAGATTGGCGACAATAAAACCTAGGATTCTAGCTATATTTCTTTGTGTTACTGAGGGAGTATGAAAGAAGAAGATTTGAGACTTAACAGTGTTAATGGTAGTTCCTGAAGCCTCAGAGAAGGTATCTAACAGGGATTTGAGTGTATGAGCTTCTTGGACTGAAGGGTGCCCAAACAACATATTATCATCCACGAATTGTTGATGACTGATGGCAGAGGTTCCGTGGACAGAAATGCCTCTAAGGTTTTGAGAATGAAGAGCATGCTTTATAAGACGACCTAAGCCTTCTGCCATGAGGACAAAAAGAAAAGGGGAGAGGGGATCACCTTGACGAATGCCTCTAGAGGGGGAGAAGGGGCGAGAGGGGATGCCATTTACCAAGATGGAGAAAAGGGTGGATGATATGAGATTCATAACCCATCTGACCCAGGTTGGGTTGATGCCGAAGGCTATAAGCATTTGTTTTATATATGTCCAGCTTAATTTGTCAAATGCTTTAGATAAGTCAATTTTGAGAAGCATACTTGCCTGTTTTTTGTGCTTTAGGGAGTGAATGATCTCACGCGTCAGAATTATGCCATCTAGGATTTAACGTCCCTCCACATATCTTGATTGTTCTGATGAGATGAGTATGGGGAGCAATGGCTTGAGTCTGTTGGTGATGACTTTCGATATGATTTTGTATATAAAATTGGAGAGTGTTGTGGCCCTAAAATTCTCCAGAGTATTTGGCTGGTCTTCGTTGGGGATGAGAGCTATGAATGTTGCATTTAGAGACGGAAGAAGCCAGTGCATAGTCTGAGATTCTTCCATAACTTTGCAAACCTCTAGGTTGATGAGATCCCAGAAGTGATGGAAAAAGTTAGAGGTAAATCCGTCAGTTCCAAGGGCTTTCCCATATTTCAGTTGAGCTATTGTTGATTTGACTTCCAGAAGAGTGATCGGTCAAAGTAATAGGTGATTGTGCTCTTCTGTCATAATTTTTGGCACATGCTGAAGAATTTTGTTTATGGCCGGTTGCCTGTTTACTTGAGGCTCTTGATGTATAGATTTAAAATGGGTGAGGATTTCTCTCTCAATGTCATCATGTTCCTCCATTTTTCCTCTCTGCTGATTAATTTGTGCAATGTTATTATGCATTCGTCTCTAGATGGTGGTGCGATGAAACAATTTGGTATTGCTTTCCACTTCTTTTAATCATCTGATTCTCGATTTTTGTTTCCAAAGTACCTCTTGCTTCCTTTTGTATTCTAGCTGAGTAAGAAGATCTTGTTCTTGATTTGCTAGTGTTTCAGTTCTCCCTTCCTCAATAATTCTCTGCTGGAGCTCAATCATTCTTTGCTCAAGTGTTTTTTGAGCTTGAAAAATATTTCTAAAGGTGGAAAGATTCCATTTCTTGATTTTCCGTTTGAGATTCTTCAATCGTTGTTGGAATTGATACACGATTGATCGTTCAGGAGGAGTAAAATTTTCCCAAGATGTTTTGACTATATTTTTGAAATATGGATGAGAGAGCCAGAAAGCTTCAAATTGGAAAGGCCTTCTGGTAGAGTCTCCCGGTCTTTGCCACTGAAGTGAAATGGGCCAATGATCCGAGCTTGACAGAGGCAAGATTGAGGTTGTGATGTCTCCACCCAGGTGAATGGCATTGTCTAAAATGAGAAATCTATCCCGCCGAGATGCAATTTGTTGGGATCCTAACCTTTTGTTATTCCAAGTATAGATTCCATTATTGAATGGTAAATCTATCAGCCAGTTGTTTTGTATGTAGTCTCTGTAGCGGTTACTTTCATTGTCCAATTTTACTCTGCCTCCTTTTTTCTCTTCTGGTTTAGTAATCATGTTGAAATCCCCACCTGTGATCCATAGTGCGTGTGTTCTGGTGGAATTGAGAGCTTCCAATGTGTTGAGCAGCACAATCTTTTGCAATGAGTCCTGAGGAAAATATACATTGGATAGATGACCATGCATATTAGTTCCTATGATATGGAAAGTGGCCTGTATGAGATGATGGAAGGCATGAAAGTTTTTGAGTAAGATAGCCTACATATTCCATGCGATGGCGAGTCCTCCCGAGGCACTAGAAGAATCCACTGCAACTGAGTGACATCCTGGCCAAGCTCTGGATAGAATAGAACCCAGTGTATTACTATTGCATTTTGTTTCTTGCATGAAGAATATTTGTTGGTTTTCATGTTGTATCATGTTTTTTATCATTCTGTATTTCTCAGGGCTGTTGATCCCTCTTAAATTCCATGAGATGAGCTTCATGGCTGACCAGTGAGTAACGACCTATAGTACTTAGTTAACTTGGAGTATCTTCCTGACTCCACCAACATTTCCCTAATGATGATGGTTCTTTGTAGATCTTTCTTTCTTCTCCTTTTCTTGCTATCTTTGTGGTTATTTTTCCCATCCCAGCTGCTGCCTGGTTGTATGCCTAAGGTTCTCTGCTGATGCACTCTTGACAGGACTACTTCCAAATTTTCGAGTTTCCTATTCAAAATTTTATCAAACTCTTTCTTTCTGCAAGCTTGTTCAAGACCAAAGATGTCTAGGTCTCCAAGGTCAAAGCTCTCTGGTTCCTCATCCATGTGGCTATGTTGGCTGCTCTCAGGCATTGAATTAGTTGTCTTGGCTGGATCTAATAAAAAGTTGTCGATGTCCATTCCTTTTGCCTGCCATAGGACTATATTTGTCTCTTGGATGGGGATGGATGGAGAGGCTGCTCTCTTTTGATCAATTTTCTGATTATGCAAAGGTATACTAGACTCATTAAGTTGAGGTGAGGTGGATGGCATGGTGGATGGTTCAACAGGTTTGAACATATTTGCTTCAGTCATGGAATGCTGTGACAAAATATCAAAGCTATTACTAGTGGAGGGTGCAGAGGATGTGGGCAAGGGGTTTTTAAGGATGGGTGGGGGATTTTTGGCATGCTTCTTTTAGTTTGTAACCTTGGTGAATCCTTTAGAATTAGACTTCTCCGAGTTATCACTGGTTTTGGGGGAAGCGTTTAAGGGACAGTCGCGGAATCGATGGCCATGAGCATGGCATTTTCTACATCTTAAGGGCACATGTTCATAATATATGGGCTGAATCGATTCAAAATCATCATGAAGAAGGCTTATCGAATCTATGAGGGCTTTGCTGAGCCGCATGTAAACGCAGATGCGAGCATACAAGGTGTACCTTCGGAGCATTGTTTACTCTGCAATCTTTATCAATTCTCCTAGTCCATTGCCAATGGCTTTTAGCGATTCTTCATCCCAATATTCCAAAGGCAGAGAGTACATTCAAATCCAAACTGGCACCCAGCTGAAGCTCTTTATCTGGATTAAATCTTTCAATCCAATGCCTTAAATATAGACTCGTTGTATTGAAGAAATAAGGGTCGCCATCTAAGATTCTATTCCTGTCCTTGATGCAGTTGAATAAAGCATTGAAGAAACCATGTGGCCCTAGCTGTAGGGTAACATGTCCTTTTGGTTTCCACTTTGAAGCAATCCATCCCTGCAAGGCTTTCTTGGTTGGCCAGAAACCAATGAATTTACCTATAAGCGCATGATCCTTCATAAACTGTATTTGGGCATTGATTCAATGGCTTGGTAAGTTGATCTTGGGTCAATCTACTACTATGGGCTTGCATGTGGATGATGTCACTTTCATGGGTTCTGCATTTCCCATGGAGGCCTTCTCCTGCCCCTTGTTCAAATCTCCACCTTCTGCTGCTGGGAGGATTGATTCTGTTGCGGTATCGCTGTTCCAGATGATGGCTTTTCATTTTCATTGGTATTCTAGTTGGGATTTCTGCTGTCATTATTTCTTGTGGTGGGAGGCCTCGTGGCCTCCCCCATCTGAATATTCATTACGTAGAATCCGTCAGAGCGTCTGAACCAGCACTCGCAAGTCTACGTCGTTGCACTGGAGGTCTGCCGCACATGTACTCCTGCCATGGTAGGGTTTGTCAGAAACCCTAGACTTCCATGGTTCATGAGCTCGATGAGTCTCCTAACGATATTATATAGCTTAGAGAATGAAATTTTCCCTCCAAAACGTTTCGCCAAAATATTTCCATCCAAAAATTTTGTTAGATTTATTTCCGTTCATTATTTTATTCTACAATTTATTGAAAAATGCAAACTAATTTTTCTTATGAAATAAATCTTTAAAGTTAAAATTGTAAACTACAACTTTTACCTAAATTATTTTAATAGTTAAAGTATATAATATTTAATAAACAATTGAATGTTTTTTTAAATTTTTATAATACATTCTAAAACAAGTTAATCCCACATTCATCCCACTGTAAAACAATTCCATAACATTCGCTTTATCATAGTTTCCTATATCGCCATAAAAAAATTAACATGTTAATTTTTTTTTTAAACAAATTAATCCCACATTAACTGTACAGTAAAACATCTCCGTAATTTCACCTATATAATAAATTCCATTATCACTATTATTCACATCACATCAAGGTTTTATGAGGTTCGTTGAAATACTTGAATCGAATTTATGGAGTAGCTACATTGCTATCAACAACATATTCAATAGAGAATTCTTGCAATTGAAAGGTTAGTTAATTTTTTTTGCTTGAAAATTGTAATATTAAATAAGTTTAATGAAGTAGGTTTTTTTTTTTTTTTTTTTTTAAATTAAAACTTTTTGTGGGCCAAATTTACCCACTACGTCTGCTATGAGCATGGTGGGCCCAGTAAAGCTCACGACGGCCAAACGGGCCCGGTAATGCTCACGGCGGCCAAACGGGCCTGTAGGTTAGGGGTGATGAGTATGGCTGGCTCGCCCGCCCGCAAGGTGGCAGGGAGATTCTCAGAATCGCCCCACCACCCCGTGGGCGGGCGGGCCACTGAGGTGGCGTAGGAGGAGACTTCTACAGCCTCCCCACATGCCACCCCGGTAGCCTGCCACCCCATCGTGGGTGGGCCGCCAGGGTGGTGCGAGTGGGGGAGGGGGTGGGGGGGCTGCCGCAGCCTCCCCCTGCACCACCCCGGTGGCCCGCCTGCCCACGGGGTGACGAGGAGATTCTCCAAATCACCCTTCCACCCCGCGGGTGGGCAGAACGCTGGGGTGGCACATGGGGAGGCTGCCGCAGCCTCCCCCCGCGCCACCCCGGCAGCCCGCCCGCTCGCGGGGTGGCAGGGCGACACAATTGTCACCCCGCCACCCTACGGGTGGGTGGGCTGCCGGGGTGGCACGGGAGGGGTTGGGTGGAGGGTAGTAGTTGGGCCGCTATGGTGGTTAGGGGGCCAGACCCAACAGCTGGCTCGGTTGGCCGGCTAATTTTTAGGGTGCCGCAGCAGGGTGATGTATTTTTAATTTTTTTTTTTTTGAAATTGTTATGATTTATAAAATTAATTATCATTTATCATTTTTGTTGTTAATTTAAGTTAATATGTTTTCATCATTTACTAATTTATGTGTTTTTTTCAGGAAAATGGCATAAAAAAATATTTTTGTGAATCTTTTTAGACCAAAGACTCTTAAAGGTGGATCTTCAAAAAACATTGGTGAACAAACTCCACCTGAGTTGATGGCTACAAATCTTTCAAGTGCCTCAAATGATAAGAAGATGATTTCATACTGGAAGAAATAAAAAGCAGTGAAGCTTCCATCAAGAATCTCATATGTGAATGAAAGAGAAAGCCAAAATGTGAATATACATCTATATATTAATATACCGAATGATAATGGAATTTATGACATGATGGGAAGAGTCATAGACATGTGCTCGGTACCGGACAGTGAAGTTGTTTACATACTTACAAAACCGCCCAAGTCACATGAAAGGATTAAATACCAGTTTTCATATTCATTGTATGACACGAGAGATGTATCTACAAAGTTTTGTAAACAAATCGTAAATGAGTTGAAACAAAATATCGTTAGTATTATTATTTATATTTGTGTTTTGCGTTCTTGTAACTATCTCACTATATTTTTTTAACTTTGACTTTATTGACATATGATATTTTTTTTAGTAGAATTTTGTTGAAAGTTGTTCAATTAGGTTGCGAGGCATTCATTTCATAGAGCATGATATTGTGAAAGTTGTCAACAGTTTCTACTCAGTGTTAGAAGAAGATATGGCAAACAAGAAAAATGTAGTAATTGATGATGCTACAAAACTACATCCAAGGGATCAGTAAAAAAGGCCTGTAGTGGATAAATCTAGCAAGGGTAGACAAGTTACTTTTGAAGATGATGAAGTTGAAACTAATAGTGAAGAATATGTTGTCATTACTGAAGATGACATTGGAACTGAGAAGAGTCGTAAAAGACCAAAAGTAATAGTGCCCAAGAATAAATCTGTTACAGTTAATGATGAGAATGTTATGAAAAAGAAACGTAAAGTTGATGATTTTGAAGTAGTCATTACCAACAGTCAAGAACCTAGTGAAACTTCAAAAGGAAGCAGAGAAATCATTACACCAAGAGTTGATTTAGAGAATGGAATTATCAAAACAAAACAAAATTCCATTCGACAGAATTTGACAAAAAGAAACTTAATTGAGGGTGGTCATACACTTCAGCTTAATGTCAGACAAATCTATAAGGCAAGTGAAGGACAATGTCAATATCAAGTCAGAAAGCCACATCATTTTCATGTTCACAACTTGAAGACATTGATGAGGTACAATCTATATGCTCATGTGGTTAGTTATGTGCTTCCTATTGATTCAATTCAAGTTCCCAACAAAGAAGCATCTGATAAGTCAAAATGTTTTGAATGCAATTATTATGTGTTTGGGGGGAACCATTCTGTAGAAGCTTAAAGACAATTGATGGAGGAATATCCCAATAACCCATGTTTTGAAACAATGAAATGTATCATTTGTGTTGGTTTATCAGATACAGAAGAAAAGTTAGTGGCATGGGATCATAATTCAGATAATGAATATAGGATGTCTATGACTTTCATCCAAAGGGTTAGATTTATTCATAGTGAATTTGAAGAAAAATGTGGTGGGGATAGGATAAATGTTACTGTAGATTTCCGAAAAGAATGTTGTATGGAAATAGGCTATCCAATTGAAGAGAAAATCAATTCAAAAGGTGGAAAAGGCGGAAAATTTAGTGATTTATTCAGAGGTGTTGATAACATTTTCGAGTTGGCATTTAGAATTGGAGAGATATGGGAGTTGATTAATGATATTTTTAGCATGTGGGAAAACATTGCCATTAAAAAACAGAAGGTCAAAAACTCTAAGCCATTGATATATAGAAACAATAAATAAGGTTCTGAAATGAAGCACCTTCCAGAAGATATGACTATCACACCTTGGAGAGCATTGCAAGGAGTGAAGGATGAAAAAATTGTCAAAGCAATATTATCATGTGTGAAGTTAGGGGAATTTTTATTGGAGGAAATATCTGAGGAATTTCAAAAGTAAGTTTGTTGAATTATTTTTATTTATTTCTAGATTATAATTTTCTTTTGAATATAACATATTGTTCTTGGTAGTATTTGTTATTTTTAGTTATATTTATGTTTAAAATGGTTATTTTTATGTCAATTGTTAAAAAATTATTGTTTTTTAGAGACAATTATTTCATGTGGATTGAAAAATTAATTAACGATGTATAAATATGTAGAATATCAAAAATTCAAACTATCGACCTTATTCTTTAAATATGCAAAACAATAAAAACATCACTTCAAAAAAAATAAAAATAAGAAAATATGAAGAAGAAAAGCACTTCAAAAATTATTAAATTTACAAAATAATTTTTTACATTTCATACATTAGAAAATTAAATGTAAAAAAAAACCTTTTAAAAAAAGGGCATGGTGTAGAATTACCACTTTTTTAAATCAGCATCAAAATCACTACCATTCTAAAACGCAATGTACATAAAAAAAATTATAGTGCCAAAAAATATGCTCTAAAAAAAACATGTGTGTTCTGCATCACCCCTTTTCAAAATCAAGTCACTTTTTTCCTATCTCTACAAAATGGGTAACAATATCAGTTCTCGTTTCAAAGTTTACATTGTTAGTTGCAAAGAATGAATCCCAACGCCAATTTACAATCTCTTGAAATAACATGGTTATTTAACTTACCCCAAAACCAAAGATTCAATAGAGTCATCAAAGCTCTCGAAGGAGGTCAATTGCATGTAAAGAACTATAGAATAAACTCCCATATTTTTGCTACAAAAGGACATGAGACAAAGATATGATTTGTGAATTCATATGCTAGGGCACAAAGCTAACATAGCGACATCCCCTCATATCCCCATTTAAGAATATGATCCCAAGTGAGAGTACACCCCCAGGCTATCAACCACAAAAAGTTTGAAAGTTCGGCGACCACGAACGATCCAAAATTGGGCTCCACACAAATTTTGTATCCCTTGACATCCATATAGAAAGTAAAGAGTAAGATTATTTAAGTGAAAATGAGCTTGATGATTGTTTGACCAATCTTAAGATGTCATTCTTTAAAGAAACCCAATTTTTTTATCTTCAAGTAATTTTTGGAAATCCTTCCATGGATAGTTTTCTGCAATAAACTTCCAATGCCCCTTGTCCTTTCATTGTCGCCACAGTTGGTTGCCTATGTGTGGTTTCAAAAATTCAACTACATTGTTAGCACCCATTTGTTGATTTAATATTTTGATAGGATATAAAATGACATTCTTCTCCAAACGGGGATGTTGCTACCAAGTCTCCTCCTAGAAATATTTAGTTGTTCGGCCTTTTACATCCAAGAAAGTTGAATGTCTCACCATATCCTTATATTTTTTTTAGCACAACCAGGTGTTGGGTCCTTTAATATAACATTGAAAACACATATGTTCCTTGTTGAATTAAGACTTCTGTGATCCATAACAGTTGTAAGAAGAGCTTCGGCGTAAATCACATATAGAAATATCTTTGTCGACACGTTTCGTACCAACAAGTGTGGCTCATCGTCGGGACATGTTGAAGAAACAGATCCAGCTTTGCATGTTAAATAGTCTGACCAGGGCCTCCAATAGCTATCTAGATCAACGGCTAGCTTTGACTTAGGGACAGTCAAAAAGTCAAATTTGACTTTTTGACTGTCCCTAAGTCAAAGCTAGTCGTTGATCTAGATAGCTATTGGAGGCCCTGCTCAGACTATTTAACATGCAAAGCTGGATCTGTTTCTTCTACTTGTCCTGACGATGAGCCACACTTGCTGGTTCGAAACGCATCGACAAAGATCTTTCTATATGTGATATACGCCGAAGCTCTTCTTACAACATATGTTCCTCCTGTGTGGAAAAAGTTGTATGTTTCATTAGCCAAATGTGTTTCCATATTTTAGAGCCTCCTTGAATCTAGAACCACCACAACTTTATACCATAGGCATTGCTAATCAATTCTGGATCTTGTAATCCAAGGCCTCCCATATTCTTGATGTAATGAGTTTTTCCCATCCCACAAGAGCCCATTTGTGTGGCTTTGTTGCCCCCCTCCATAGCAATTTAGTTCATAAAGGGTAGAGGATAGGGTATTTTTTAAGGATTTAAATATTTTCCTATATATAGTATTGTGGGCAACTATTCTAGCTTGACAATTCATAAGTATAGAATGTAGGAAAACATCCAATAAATAACAAGTAGTTTACTAATAAAATTGGTAAATTTTTGGTGAATAAAATCCATTTAATCATATATATGTAAAAGGTAGGTGAATTTTTAACAAAATTGGTGAATATTTTTTCAGAAAATGTCAAAAAAATAGTCCATTTGCAAAATTTCTCCCTTCAAATTTTCCCTGGTGGAGGCATTAACAAACTATTTTAGGAATAGACATGACCATAAGCTAATAGTTTGGAATTTCCTATAATACTAATTTAGTGAGTGCAAGGTGACCAAAAAGATTAAGTGCCTGGAAAGCCCAGTTACTAATGCTTGTTCGAACCCTTTCAACAAGATCCTCCCATGTTGACACCCAATTATAATATAGAATAAGGGGGATGCCCAAATCTTTTAGATGGCTACTTTACGTTTTGAAGGCCTAATATTTGAGTTATATGACCCTAAATTACCTCTTGACAATTAAAAAAGAAGATGTTGGTTTTATCTTTATTTACAATTGTTCCTGAGGTTTACATACAAATTTTTAGCATCTTTTATACTACCTTCACTTCCTTGAGATTCAGTGGCCCAAAAATAATGACATCATCCACATATTGTTGATGCAATAGAGGGAGGTCATCTGAAAAAAATTTTAAACTGAAAACGTGAGAGAGGGTTTCGTTTCCTTATCTCTCTTAAATTGGAGAAGGTAGACAATTTTAATTTGGAAGATCAGTGACAAATTCCAACCATGGGATAACATCCTCTTTTCAAGTGGACCAATTTTGACTATTGAAGTGATCAATTTGGATAAGGGAAAGTGTATTTTTAAATTAAATCCCACATGTGCACATTTGATCAAGTCATCCCTAAAGCAAATTGGACACTCTCGGAAGTCTATAAATACAATTGTCCTCATTCTCAATTAGAAATCATCATGAAGAATTCTTATATTCTCTTCTTTTCTTTTGGCTCACATCGCGTTAAGGCATTTCATGGATATTGTCTCACACAGGTCTAAAATTGCAGGGTCTAAAGCTTGCACATGTGATCTAGGGTTTTTGTTTTCGACCATATGCTTGTAACAAACAATTTTTGGCTATAACTGCAGGAACATAGGCTCATGCATGCCGTTGGAGGGTTTCAACCGAATTCACATCAATCTTTGCATGTGTTAGGTACCTATGGTTTGGTTTTATCACTTGATCACATATTTCCTCAGTTGACCGCAATGTTCGGTAGTTGACTGCAAACAATGACAACTAACCACGGGCTTCTGAATTAGGGTTTTGATTATTAGCATTGTTGGTTTCATATCATGATGTTTTTTAGTTTATTTTACTGGATATGATTATGGTTGAGGATATGTATCATTATACTCTCTTTCACTTAATCATTCAATGACAATCTAAAAAGAAGAATAATTTGAATGGGTTTTCCCCATAGTGGTTTTTTCCCTAGTCTCCAACCAATCCTGGTGTCCCTATGTGTGAATTTTTTTCTTCTATTGTTGCTTTATGTTCCGCTACATTGATGATGATGTTTTTCTTTCTATATAATTGCATATGTTGTTGATTAATATTGTAAATTTGAATAATGATATGATGTTATGGGTGAATTTAATATGAAAATGAAGAAATGCAATTATCTACAAGAAAAGAACAATATATCGCTAAGAAAAATTTACATGGTATTAGAGTTGGGTTGAAGAAATGTCATTGATATGGCCCCTATGAAGACACCTTTGATGGAAGCGAGAGAAGAAGGAGGAGACCTAAGAGAATACTAGGGTTTGAAGGAAACCCTAGGGAATCTGGTTATTTGTGTTTGATTGATATTATGAGGTTACAGTTTGGAATAAACCCTAGATTTTGACAAAGATTTGAGATATGCAATCTAGAAACGCTAATATGATCAGTGTGAAAATGTTCAAGCACTTATGAAAGATTTAATGTAGCCCTAGATGAGATACTCTCAATTAGGCCTCCTTGTAGATGAGGTAGGTTGAAATATTGAAGAAAATAATGTTATATGGATAGTCATATCTCTTGAAGACTAGTTCAAAAGGGAGATCTCACCTCTCATTGAAGATAAGTATTTTTTTGATTTATGCGTTTACTTTTACTTAGATTTATTTAGTTTATCATTGATTATACTTCCTACATGTATATTGGAGTATTTAGATAGTTCTAACCTCCTGCTAAGATGTGACAAGTGGATCCTTCTTGAGGATCATATGAGGTACAAGAAAATATGGCTAATGTAGGAAGAGAAGAGTTAGTGCTAGAAAGGAGGCACCTAATGAAAAGTTGATAAAGTACTCCAGATGCCAATGTTAAGGTACACATGTATCTGAATGCTACAAGGTATGGTGTACTATTTCAATGTTATGTTTCACTTGGAATATTGGATCGAAAGTAAGCCCTAAGGTATGACGGGAATTTCACCTTCATGAATGACTCATATATGCATATGAAAGTAAGTTTACTTAATGGTACATGTGATATATTGGTGCACTTGATGTTTTAAAAGCATCTTACATTTTAGGCATGATGGATTTGTTGATTTTATGAAACAAGCTAGATACATTGTATTTCATATATGTCGAATTGATATTATTGTTAATGTTTTTGATAAGCATGATATCCATGACGATAAAAGTGTAACAATAATATTGATATTAAGGATCATCTTTTTCACCTTGTTTAGGTTTTTATAAGATTAGTAAATTAGATAGTGTGATAAATCTAGATGCCCTGACCTGATAGTTGAGTAATATGATAAAGTTGTAATATAGTGATTATAATCTTTGAAGTATAATGATACACCTATTAGCTTCCCTAATCATATGACTCCAAATCTTGATGAAAGTTTGATTTTGTGTTGATATCTGATAATAAAGTAGTTGATTTTAACATGTTATGAGCATGATTGATATATGTTTTAGAACTTGAAATAATTTGATTTCATGATCAAACACTTCTATTGATTCATGACAATATTATGATAGGTAGGTTAATGTCTTGAATGATGGTGACTGAAGTGGATTCCCATATAGAGGGAGAAACTCTCCATAAGATCCCTACACCTATTATCATTTGCATTAAATGTATAGAAGGTTATTTATTGTTGAAGTAAGAGTTTTGGATATAAATAGACAAATACCTAATGTTGATGGATTACAACAAGTTCTAGCCTGAGAAGAGAAGGTTTATCTTAGTCTAAGCCCCAACTACATAGAAGATCGATTAAGAATGTGGTTTTAGGCCTCCCAACCATACAGAAGAAGGCATATGGGTGTGCTTGTGCATGTAGTTCACAAAAAATGAAGACTTATGCATGAGATCAACGCTGCACCATGTTGGGCCGCTAATATGTCATTATTATTATCACTTTTTAACACCTATTTCATCCATTTCTACAATTATTTATCACGTCATTTATCATGATTTATCATATAATTCTATTTTATAATTATTTATGCTCTTATGGATAAAAATTATTTCTTATCCTTTATTTTTAATAAATCGATGATTATTATGCATGATTTTACCAATGATGGTTTATTAATAAATTGGTTGTAACATCACTCACCATTTTAGCCTCCAAGATATTTTCCAGATTGAAGATTTGATCTCCAGCTCATCATTAAATATTCCAACTCAGAAATTCACTGGAATAAGAAGTGACAATTTTGCATTGGACATTTTGGGCAAATGGAGAAGAATCTGGAAAATTCGAAACATGGGTTTTGTCCAGAATGGACGAATTTTTTTTAGCAATGTGCAGTTTGTCCAAATTCGGTCCGTATTAAGAGAATCGGAAGGTTCTCTGAAGACATTTTTCTTAGATTCATTGTTGTGGCCGTTTTCCAAATTATCTCAGTTGTAATACCAAATTCGACCTGTTCCTGTTGAATGTTGATGGAAAGATATTTCAGATATGATCTTGTTGATCAATTTGTTGTGAACAATCCAATTTTGTAATGAGAATCATTTTGTAATCATCTTTGTTGTAACTTCTCTCTGCTCTCTGTGTATTTAAATGAAAACAAAGATCAAAGACAGGAGGATGGGAATTATGTGGAATTAGATGGATTATAGAGATTATTAGAGATAGGATAGGATAGGATAGGAGGAAAGGAGATGGATCTCTATTATTTCAAATTTTAATTCTAATTTACAGACTTGTGGTGCCAAGAGAACGTGATCATATTGTAATGTCACTCAAGTTCAATGATTAATATATAATTTGGAGGTTGTTGTTCATTCGCCTTATCTGAAGTAGCTCAGCAGCATTCACTGGCGGCTAAGGGCCCGATCTCTGGTGGATTAAGCTGCTGCTCTGTATTATGCATTTCTGATTCCCGTAGTGTGATGGTTTGATTGAATTCTTACTTTCTGCAATTGTATCGCTTTGTTGTTTCTTGTTTTCCAATCTTAACAGAATCGTTCTGCTTTGTGTAATCCGTAGTAGTGTTGTTGATTCAGTTTACTGTTATTTCAGATTCAGTTCTGTTTGAGATCGTCAACTGTAAAGAGTATTAACTATCGCTGTCGAAGCTCTTAGATTAGGATCGTTTGCTGCTTGTATTGGTTATTTTGGATTGTGTTTGATTTAGATTAAATCAGTTAAAACAGGAATGAGTTATCACTACTGTATCCTCGATTGATGATTGTTGTTACTTTGATGAATGTATGATTTGATTTCATTAGAGGATTAAGTTTTCTTTAATTGCAATTGGGATTTATTAAAAGCATCCATTTACTCTTGTATTTGAAAGATCTATATTGCAATTTAAGAAACATTACTCTCTGGAATTATAGCGTGCAGATATTGTGTACACTCTTGAAATAAGAGGACTTGCCCGGGTTGATAATTAATGTGGGATAAATAGGAGTTTTAAAAGGCACCTTTTTGCACCCAACATTTTGGCGCCGTTTCTGGGGAGAGTGTTGCCATTTCACGAAGAGTGATGTACGTTTTACTGCTGGGAAAGAATTGGGTATTAAAAACGGAAGGTAAGAAACTACGTAACGAGCAAGTAAAGTGCTTGCTCCTCTGCCCTCTTTTCAGCACAATATCATAGAAGTTGAAGTAGGTGTTTGATGTTTATCTGCTGTGAAAGAATTGGGTATTAAAAACGAAAGGTAAGAACCTACGTAATGAGCAAGTAAAGTGCTTGCTCCTCTGCCTGCTTTTCAATAGAATTGCGTAGGAATTGAAGTAGGAATTTTAGAGGTAGAATTTTTGAAAAAAATCTCATAATTCCACTCGAGTTGTGATGTAAGCACCACCCATTTCACTAACCAATTGACAGAAACATTTGAAGGTGGAGCCTCAAAGAAACACATGAAAAAAAATATTATATTATGGTAAGAAATGGATCACATTTCTACTTTTGAATTCCATATCAAGGATCTAGGAATAGTGACACAAATGCACATAATTCCCCCATCTTCTCTACCAAATTTTTATGGTTTGAAAAATGAAGATCCAGATACATTTTTATTTGAGTTTGAAATACTTTGTAGAGGATATGATTATTATACTAATGATCAAAGGTTGAAAGTGTTTCCTCCTACTCTAAAAGGAGCAGCTCTCCGATGGTTCATGAGCCTAGGTGGGAACTGCATCCAAACGTGGGAGGACATGAAGAACATATTCTTGAAGAAGTACCAAGACTATTGCAAGACCGATGAAGATATTTTCAATATGATACAAGGAGAAGATGAAAGATTGGAGGACTATGTAGAGCGATTTCATTACAACCTTCAAAAATCAAAGCATAAGCATTTGAAAAAACAGATCTTAAAAACAGTCATTCTTAAAGGAATCAAAGATGAATTTTTAGAAATCTTAAATTTGATAGGAAAAGGTGATGTTTTTTAGTTATCATACGATGATGTTTGTGAATTGTGCATAAGGTACTCAAGAGGAATATCCAAGGCTGGTAAGAATTGTAGAGACATTTGTTCTTTCTTTTCCAAATCTGCTACAAGAACAGGAGACATAAGAGCTGAAATCAATGATTTATTTAAAAATTTAAAAATTGATTTTATTAGCTCCCTAAATTCACAATTGGATGTTTTGCAAGTTCAGAAAAATCAAGAATTTGATGAAGTGTTTTGCCCATATTACCGAAAGGAGCATCCCATAGATAGTTGTTCTTCCTTATCTAGGATGGAAGTAGCCTATCAAAGAGATGGAGAAGCTGCAACAAGGTCAAAACCATGGAAAATGTGGCCTACATGTATGGTTCAAAACACTTCCTCTCCATTTTCTTACTTGCATAATCCATTAGGGAATACTCATGTTTTAGGGCAACCATGTAAATATCAATATAACCACCAACAATCTTGTCTACAAGTTTGGCATGGTTCATCTTATGATTGCATGACTACTCTCCCTCATCTTGTAGCACAAACACATTCTCCATATTCTTCACCATCTCTTCCACAACATATTTTTTGCCTATCAAAATCATCCACTCAACCCAATCAACTACATCATCAAAATGCTCCATTCCGTACATAATTTCCTGCTCAACTCATTCCACACCCTCACCATAATAAACCAGTACAACATGCTTACAGTGTTGAAATCCAAAATTTACCCACCCTTCCCACCCATTCTATCTCACATGCACCATTGGAGAAAACTCATATTGAGATTTAGAATGTTTCAAATTCAAAAATTGTAGAAGTTATGGAAGAAAATGAGGTTTCTTCTAGTCTGCATTAACAAGTTGTTTTAAAAGCTCAAGAACTTCATGATACGACGGCTATGGGAAATCAAGAAATTAAAGGATATATTGAGGATTCATTTCACTCCATCATTTTTTTTTAGCATAATTCCATACTTCAACAATTTTTGACACCATCTTTTTAAGGGAAGTTGGCTTCTCATACCCTAATATTTATTAACATGCATTTTTCAAATTTTGGTATGTGCATACTTGAAGCCTTATTTCGAAAATGGTTCCACCGGAAGTACTCCTATATGTAACCGTATTCATTTTTCAAATCAGAATAGGTTAGTGTAGAAAATAAAATAAATGAGGAAATAAATAAATACATTTTTGTTTTTATATAAAAATAGTTGTTTTTGTTGCAACACGCTGTGGAAATGAACATCGGTGATAAATGTTTTAATTAATTTGTGTATGTAGATGAAATATAATGGAAATAATAGTTCTACAAACAATCATATTCATTTTTATCGCCAATTTGGAAAAAAATGCTTGAATATTATATTTTTTTTGGCTTGTGGGCTTGATGGAATTTCTGAAAACACAACTGGGACAGTCATATTTTGAAGGACTAAAAAAGAATATTTTTAAAACCTGTTTCTATCCTAAGTATCCCTTGATGTATAATTTCTAACCCAATTTGAATTACTCAATTTGGATTTGAAACGAAAAAGCTATAACCAAAACATTGACAAGGTGTCTAGTAGGGAGCTCAGGAACAGAGTTGGGATAGTCCATTTCTGGAGGCCTAAATGACTATATTTTTAAAACATATTTCTATGCTAAGTATACCTTGATGTCTACTTTCCAACCCAACTTGGATCACTCAATTTGGATTTGAAACGAAAAGGTTAGAACCAAAACATTGACAAGGTGTCTAGCAGGCAGCTCAGGAACAGAGTTGGGACAGTCCGTTTTTGAAGGCCTAAATGACTATATTTTGAAGACCTAATTTTATGGTATATTCCCTTATGAATCTAGTTTACAAGGAAATTTGAATCACTCATTTTCAAAATCGTATGAGAAAGTTATGACAAAAATATTGTCTATCTATTGTAAATCAACACTCTTAAAACTCTATTTTTCCGGCTATTCATTAGAGTATTTGACCTATCAATTATTATTTTCTTCAAAACCTGTTTCCATTGGAGATAAATAAGTGAATATAATTTCATTTCCAATTTGAATCATTTGAATCCAACATTAAACGAAAAATATATGCTTAAAATATCCACTGTTGTTCTAAGTGGAGTAATCGAAAATGACTTTGTTATGCAGGTTGTTCTAAGTAAAATTGACATATCATATCATTGAATTTTTAAAACCTGTTTCTATTGGAGATATGCCTTTGAATTATCTCTCATCTGGCTTTGGAATCACTCAATTTGGATGAAAAACAAAGAAGTTTTGATTAAAACACTGCAGGTTAGCATGATTGGCCACTGCTCTCCCGCAAGTGACAAATAAATTTTACTTTATTGTTTTCTCCGTGGATTTGTTATACAGAGTAACTACTTGTCATTTTTTTTTACATAATTTTTGTATTAGGGGAGCCTAATCACCCCTCTTTATCCATGATTTAATGTTTTATTACAGGTAGACAATCGTTTTTCGTAGATCCTAGGAGAATAAAGAAGGTCAATTTATGGACGAGCGATTCTTGAAAGAAATTTTAATGAAACGAGGGAATTTCATCCAATTCATTACCCAATGGATTCATAACAGAAGAAATGAAGAATTGATTTCCATTTGAAGATTCATTTCTTGTCACTGCTGCTAATACATTTTTCCAAAAGATCATTTTTTCCCTTGCCTTAAGAAATAACATCATAGCTGTTTTAACTTAATTTATTTAAATACTGTTTTTAGATAAAGTGTTGTTTCTTTTCTGAATTTTCTTATGCTCTTGTGTTTCAAGTGTTGCTTCCTTCAAATTGTAATTTCCATTCCATTAGAGATTGAACAATGAGGACCCCATGATACAAATTCTTGCTGCAGATGGAAACTCTTCGACAACACCAGTCCACTAAACGATTTATTCTCTTGAAACCTGTACATAAGTTTACCTTCTTTCTTGTTGTTTTCTTTTTATTTGAATGGATTTGCTTGGATAATAGATTGCACATTAGTTTTTTTCTATTTTTCTTTTACTGTTCCATTTAAGGAACTGCTACTATTCCTCTTAAGGAACCATAGCCGTTCCATTTAAGGAACAAGAGTTTCACGTGTTTGTCTTTTTGCCGTTCTATTTAAAGAACAACTGATGTTCCTCTTAAGGAACAACAGCTGTTCCATTTAAGGAACAACAGTTTCATGTGTTTGTCTATCTTTTGTTCCATTTAAGGAACAATTGTTGTTCCTCTTAAGGAACAATTGTTGTTCCTCTTAAGGAACAATTGTTGTTCGTCTTAAGGAACAACAACCGTTCCATTTAAGAAACATCAGTTTCACGTGTTTTTCTCTTTGTTGTTCCATTTAAGGAACAGTTGCTGCTACTCTTAAGGAACAACAGTCGTTCCATTTAAGGAACAACAGTTTCGCGTGTTTGTCTTTTTGTTGTTCCATTTAAAGAACAACTACTGTTCCTCTTAAGGAACAACAGCCATTCCATTTAAGGAACAGCGGTTTCGAGTATCTGCCTTTTTGCTTTTCCATTTAAAGAACAGTTGTTGTTCCTCCTAAGGAATAGTAGCCATTCCATTTAAGGAACAATAGTTTCACGTGTTCTTTGCGCTATTCCATTTAAGGAACAACAGTCATTCCTTTTAAGGAACATCACCTTTTTGCATACATTTTTTTGCTATTCCTTTTAAGGAACAACACTTTTTTTGTGTATATTTTTTGTTGTTCCTTTTAAGGAACAACACTTTTCCGCATACATTTTTTTGTTGTTCCTTTTAAGGAACAACACTATTTTTGTGTCTATTTTTTGCTGTTCCTTAAAAGGAACAACACTTTTCTGCATACATATTTTTGTTGTTCCTTTTAAGGAACAACACTTTTTTTGTGTATTCTTTGTTGTTCCTTTTAAGGAACAACACTTTTCCGCATACTTTTTTTGTTGTTTCTTTTAAGGAACAACACTTTTTTTGTGTATTTTTTGTTGTTCCTTTTAAGGAACAACACTTTTTCACATACATTTTTTTGTTGTTCCTTTTAAGGAACAACACTTTTTTTGTGTGTATTTTTTGTTGTTCCTTTTAAGGAACAACATTTTTTCACATACATTGTTTTAATGTTCCTTTTAAAGAACAACACTTTTTTTGTATGTATTTTTTGTTGTTCCTTTAAGGAACAACTTCTTTCACATACATTTTTTGTTGTTCCTTTTAAGGAACAACACTTTTTTTGTGTGTATTTTTTGTTGTTCCCTATAAGGAACAACACTTTTTGGCATGCATTTTTTTTGTTGCTCCCTATAAGGAACAACACTTTTGTGTGTGTGTATATTTTTGTTGTTCCCTATAGGGAACAACACTTTTTGGCATGCATTTTATTTGCTGCACGTTTGCATGTATTTTCCTTTGTTGTTCCCTACAGGGAACAACACTTTGGGAGTATTTTGAATAACAACCCTTCCTTCCTCTTGTGGGATTATTCCTAGCTCATCTCAACCACATTTTACTGATTCCCTTTCATGGGATGAGGTACACTACTTTTATGAGGATAAGAATTATGGATTCTATTGAAGCGAGTTAATATCATTCACGTTATGATCTTTAACATGATAACTCCTTGATGATAGATTATTTTCAAAAGGGACACAATTATTTATATACTACTTTACTGCATTGTCTTCTATTGTACATGATACTGATTGATCATCTTAATACCATGTTGGTTCCACCCTTCCTAGTTATAATCTTCTCTGTCTCTAATAAATGAGATTATGGGTATATTTTTCTATTGACATGTTCAACTTCTTCCACCATTCCTACTCATAAGGAGTACTGAGCCTCCGTCTTTTTATCATAAAAATGTGTAATAACAACCAAATTTTGTTCACAGATGGAGGATAGGGGGTCTCATTACGAGCTAGCCTACCATGTTAATAAGGCTGTAACAAAGTGACATTCCCATTATGGCCAACACAACAGGGTTATGATCCATTGGATAGCCAAATTATCCTTGGAATAGGAGGTCTCATCACGAGCCGGCCTGATCACTTTTGCTACATCCCAGTGAATGGCAGTGTGGTTATCTAGTTACCATGCCAGCACACTGATCTCTTCTATAGAACAGCACTGGAACTCTCCATTTATAAATTGAGGATCTTGGCTCATACGAGTTAAAAGGAAACTATGCCGAGGCTATGGACGGCTGTTGGCAGCAAAGGCTCTGCTTATGGTATTGAAGTTATATCTTATCGTCAATTATTACTATAATACCCTTTTCTTATTCTCTCTTTTTATCGGAGAAGTTATTTCCTTCATTTTTCCTGTTTTGAACCTTTACGCATGAGAGATTGTTTTCTAATCAATCGCATCATTTTTCAATTATAATACCGTCAGCAAAGCATCTTTTTGGCATATTTTGGTACTTTTTCTTTTTCGCATAACTTATCATCAATCCAAAGCATCCTATCACTTATTCATAACTATCTTTACACACTCTGCTCTCATTATAACCATAAATCTCGTCGTCCTATCATTGATATGTGTACTCTGCTTCATTCACTATTGTATTGTTCATTCCCTTGCCTTGCCGTCAGCACAACACCTTTCATATGCTTTATGGTCATGGAATCCCTTTTCCAATTGGAGGGGGGAATGTATGCATTATGGGATAGCATGTGATATAATTATTGAACTCTGTCATAACTTGATGATTTGACAAAATATTAGTATTGCATTTATACAAAAGTTTTTCTGGTTGAAATTCTTGCATGCATCTTATCTGTTGCTATTCCAAACTAACACAGTGGATTCACGGAAATTGCATGCTGAATAGTGAATTGTTTACAGGAGAACAACAAGTATGGGAAGAATTCTATTTGCAGCACGACCACACTATTGCAACTAATAGAAGAGGCTCGAGCAACTCGCGAACGCGCATAATTATTCGGACAAGATGTGCTTGCCTAGATTCCACCTTTTGCATCACTTTCAATCTCAACTTGCCTACCTCAGCTTCAACAAAAGCCAGTCCATACATTCCACATTTTTTTCTTTTTTCAGAGGTAAAACTTGAGGTAAAATAGCATACTTTTCTGATTTATTACAAATTTAGGAGAATTTTATGAAAATCCATTGAGCATTATTTACTACCATCCATTCCACATCTTTACCACTTCCCCTTTTTCAAAGACATAGATTCTTTCAGTTTTGGGAGTGTGTTTTTCATTTATTTATTTATTATGACCATGCCACTCATATTCTTTATCATCCATTGATATTCTTATTCATTCTCGACACCCCCTTATTCCATGTTGTTTTACACCAAGCATAGATTTCAACAGATTGTGGCAACCACCTCTATTTGTTTTCTAGCATTGCATGAGGGCATGCTAATTCTTCAGTTTGGGGGAGGAATTGCTACACATGATGGATGTTTTCTACTTTCTTTCTCATTTAAGGCATACAATTTCATTTTTATACAGTGTAGAAATTGATTTGCATATATCTTTAAAACTATGAATTGAATTCTTGTGATTTTTTGATAATAAAAAGGTATCATTAAAATACACAAACCTAGATAATTTCAAGTTAAATTAGTTGATAAAATTTCGGAAATCATGCACTATCACCTACATCCATTTTTTTTATATCTCATGATCCGTGCATCAAAATGATCTGATTTTTGGATCATAGAAGCATTAATATAGTATAAATCTACTTGCAAAAATTTCAGCAAAATCTAGTTTGTAGTTTTTGAGAAAATGGTTAATGAAGTTTGTTGTTACTTATATCATATTTTGCTACAACTTCATATACATATAGTTGAACGTCAATGAAAAAATTGTTATGCCTTCATCAACATTGCTAAAATTGAATATGCATTATTTGAGGAAGAATCCATTTGTTCTATCCATTCCATTAGTTGGATGAACAATTTTTGTATTATTTCTTGGATAACACATAATCTTTGGGTTGCATGAGGACATACAATATATTCAATTTGGGGGTATGTTAGGCCGCTAATATGTCATTATTATTATCACTTTTTAACACTTATTTCATCCATTTCTACCATTCTTTATCACTTCATTTATCATGATTTATCATATAATTCTATTTTATAATTATTTATGCTCTTATGGATAAATATTATTTCTTCTCCTTTATTTTTAATAGATTGATTATTATTATGCTTGATTTTACCAATGATGGTTTATTAATAAATTGGTTGTAACATCACTCACCATTTTAGCCTCCAAGATATTTTCCAGATTGAAGATTTGATCTCCAACTCATCATTAAATATTCCAACTCAGAAATTCACTAGAATAAGAAGTGACAATTTTTCATTGGACATTTTGGGCAAATGGAGAAGACTCTAGAAAATTTGAAACATGGGTTTTGTCTAGAACGAACGAAATTAGTTTTGTAATGTGCATTTTACCCAAATTCAGTCCGTATTAAGAGAAACGGAAAGTTCTCTGAAGACGTTTTTCTCAGATTCACTATTGTGGTCGTTTTCCAAATTATCTCAGTTTCAATACCAAATTCAACCTCTTCCTGTTGAATGCTGATGGAAATATAATTCAGATATGATCTTGTTAACCAATTTGTTGTGAAAAATCCAATTTTGTAATGAGAATCATTTTGTAATCATCTTTGTTGTAACTTCTCTCTGGTCTCTATGTATTTAAATGAAAACAGAGATCAAAGATAGGAGGATGGGAATTATGGGGAATTATATGGATTATAGAGATTATTAGAGATAGGATAGGATAGGATAGGAGGAAAGGGGATGAATCTATGTTATTTCAAATTGTAATTCTAATTTACAGACTTGTAGTGCCAAGAGAACGCGATCATATTGTAATGTCACTCAAGTTCAATGATTAATATATAATTTGGAGGTTGTTGTTTATTCGCCTTATCCGAAGTAGCTCAGCAGCATTTGCTGGCAGCTAAGGGCCCGATATTTGGTGGATTAAGATGTTGCTCTGTATTATGCATTTCTGATTCCCGTAGTGTGATGGTTTGATTGAATTCTTACTTTCTGCAATTGTATCGCTTTTTGGTTTCTTATTTTCCAATCTTAATAGAATCGTTCTGCTTTGTATAATTTGTATTAGTGTTATTGATTCAGTTTACTATTATTTCATATTCAATTCTATTCGAGATCATCAACTGTAAAGAGTATTGACTATTGCTGTCGAAGCTCTCAGATTGGCATCGTTTGCTGCTTGTATTGGTTATTTTGGATTGTGTTTGATTTAGATTAAATCAGTTAAAAGAGGAATGAGTTATCACTACTGTATCCTCGACTGATGATTGTTGTTACTTTGATGAATGTATGATTTGATTTCATTAGAGGATTAAGTTTTCTTTAATTGTAATTAAGATTTATTAAAAGCATCCATTTACTCTTGTATTTTAAATATCTATACTGCAATTTAAGAGACATTACTCTCTAGGATTATAACATGCACATATTGTGTACACTCTTGAAATAAGAGGACTTGCCTGGGTTGATAATTAATGTGGGATAAATAGGAGTTTTAAAAGGCACCTTTTTGCACCCAAAACACCAGAAGTATGACAATCCTACAGATATGGAGCAGACATCAGAAAGTTTTACGAGCAAAGAAGTTTGAATTTTTGACTTACTATGAATAATGTGAATGTGTTGACTAAACTTGTGTTTATTGGTGACTGGAATATGAATATCAATACTTCATTTCGATTTAATCATTGAAGCTGGTATATGATAGTATTTGATAACAATTGCAAGGGTTTAACAATATTTGTCTTATTGACTTAACTTAGATAGATGATAAATATTGGCTTGGATAATTAATGATGAATTAAAACTTTGACTAATGCTTGATAGTTCAAAGATTTGTTTTGGGTTATTTGAATTCACAATGATAAAAAAATAGGGTTTTTACTTGATAACTGATGATTTCCCTTGATGACAGTGCTATGTGGCCATAGTGAATTTCAGTGACTTATATCGTTATTCAATAGATATTTTGTATTGGAATCATTAGCTTTGACACATTGGGTGAAGTATAAACATTTGTGACTTATCATTGGCATATGAATTTTCATTATGATTATGTGGACTGCATGATGGATTTTGATATTGGTTAATAACTATTTGTTGACATATCAATAGATGAAGTCATAACTTGGTATTTGGATGTCAGCTCAACCTGATACTTGGTCTGAAGAGTTTGTCACAGGGATATTAGGAGAAAATTTTATGAGTTTGATATTATCTATGATTTGGTATCTAAGGTGATAAGCTGACTTGGTTGATTTGATTGCATAGTGTTAACTTGTGTGAGGTTGCGTATATGGTTCGATCAATACAATTCTTGAAGAAAGAATTTTATGGTTTAAATCTAGCTCTTCAAGCCTATTATATATGCATTGACATTTACCTGGTGAAGTCAGGAAGATGTACCCATCCAATTCATCAAATTTGGTCCAAGGTATGGCTTTGATTTTTGGTTTTATATACTAATGGCCTATTTTGACAGGAAATGAGCCTTTGATGATCAAAGCAAGAGGGAGCTGGTCTCTAAAGTTAGAAATGAAGAATCATGGTATGATAAATTACTTTCTTAAGATTGGAAAATAAAATCTATATTGTGAAGCTATTGATATTTTTTGGAAGGTGAAAATGCAAATCCTTGGACACTCTGTTTGAATTTCAAAAGGTTATGAAGATATATTGTTGAAATTGACTTGGAAACTGATAGTTGATAGAAGCATTAATGTTTCATGTTAACGCTCATCCGTGTGTGTGTGTATATATATATATATATATATATATATATATATATATATATATATATATATATATATATATATATATATATAGATATATATATATATATATATATATATATATATATATGTTTTGCATATAATTTTATTCAATTCATGTTTGATTCGCTTCATACATGTTGGTTTCTTTCCAAACACATTTCAATATATTTGCATGGGACGATCAATTTTTTGGTATGAGATATTCTTCATATGATACGTGTCTACATGGATGTACTGATGTTGTTTGGGATTGTTATCTATGAGATGAGAACATATGGTTTATTCTTTAGTATAATAGCTACAGTGATATTTTGATGAAATGTTTGTAGCGTTAAGCAGGGCCAAGGTTGAGTACGATGTTGCTAGCATGGCTAGCTATGAGGCAGGTTGAAGAAAGTCTTTGAAAACCTATTTTGGAGAGGTTCGCAATATGACAGAGATAAATTGTGATAATAATGAGTGGGATTTGATTGGCATGGAATCCCATATATAGCTAGGACTAAGATATCTTCATATACCGAGACAATGCTATTGTATGAAATAAGCTTAGGCTTGTGGTTGTTGCCACCATGAGAGGGAGGATGAATAGGGTATCCTTTTTTGTGATATATATTTGTTTTAGTATAATATTTTATTTGATTTCCTGCATGAACTAGATATTGCTACTATTGACACATTACAATTGAAATCTTTAGTGATTTGTTTAAGTTGGAACCAAACATTAGCACGATGATATGTTTCTTATTTACAAAGAGCAGGACTGATTGAGAACACTAAGCTTATTCTTCCCCCCCTGTTTGAGCTCCCATGGTGAGGAAATTAGATGGAGGAATCTGAGGGTTAAGGGATCTATGGAAAATAGGGCCGTAGATGTTTCTCCCTTATCTATCCCCCATAGGATTGGAGATGATAGCTCCCCTATCTTGGTATACGTAGAGTATACCCAAATTGGCATCATACCCATAAGTTGGGCTTGTTGGGAATACAATTCCTCATCTGCACAATGGGTTGAGAGAGTGCCTGGGGGTGTACAATCAAAGTTGATTATGATGCATGTGTTCTACCACATGAATCTTGAGGGGCATTGTTAGGAAGATCAATAGGCAATAGGATGGGTTGAGATGTGCTCTCCTTTGAAATGAATCGTATTGCTCGACATAAGCTGGAAGATGTTTTATCCCCTATGAGTTGACTTAGGGTGAGAGTGTCCAATAGGACCTTCCCCAAAGTCATAGACATGAGGTGAGAGTGTCCCGTAGGACCTTCCCCACTGTCATGGGCATGAAGTGAGAGTGTCCAATAGGACCTTCCTCAATGTCATCGGTTTCCGAGTTGATATGTTGATATGGTTCCAAGTTGAGTAGGGCTCCTTGATGGTAAGCTCTTTGATGGTAAGCTCTCTAATGTTTCCTAGGTGGTAGCATTGGGTTGCCTGCTAGCACTGATTATGGGTGGTAGAAGTGGCTCCCCAATAGATAAAGGGTGGTAGCATAGGCTCCTCTTTGATGTCAAATTATTCTTCTTTTAGATTCAATAATGCTTAGCATATGAGCATAGATAATCAAGAGATAAGCATGAATAAGAAGAGATAAACTGAGGTGAACAATGATGATACTTGATGATGATATTCTTAAGATGGGACATAATATGATGAAAGGATTGGAATTTATCACTAGCTAAGAAGGAGTGTTAATTTGGTAGCTCAATGAAAAATTCCAACCATGGGACGAGATTCATTTTTCCGAGAGGACCAATTTTGACTATTGAAGCACTCAATTTGGACAAGGGAAATTGTATTTTTGAATTAAATCCCATCAGTTCACATTTGATTAGGTCAAACCTAAATGAAATTGGATACTTTTGGATGTATATAAATACAGGTGACCTCAACCTCATTTGGAAATCATCATGAAGCTTTCTTATATTCTCTTCTTTCGTTTTGGCTCACATAGTTCAGAGGTAGTTTGCAGAGATTAGAACACATAGGTTTGAAATTACAGGGTCTAAAGCTCACATGTGTAATCTATAGTTTTGGTTTCTGACCGCAGGTTTGTAATAGACAATTTTTTGCTATAACTGCAGGTACGTAGGCTCATGCATTCAGTTGGAGGGTTTTAGCTGCACACACATCACTCTCTTCGTCTGATTGGGACCTAGGGTTTGTTTTTATCAGTTGACCACAAATTTCCTCAGTTGACCACAGTGGTCAACAGTTGAACACAGACCATGACAGTTGATTGTAGGCTTCTGAATCAGGGTTTTGATTATTGACATTATTGGGTTCATCTCATGATGTTCTTTAGTTTATTTTTTTGGATAATATTATGGTTGAAGATATGGATCATTGAATGCTCTTTTGTTGAGTCATTCAATGAGAATATAATAAGAAGAAGAATTTGAATGGGTTTTCCCCATAGTGGCTTTTTCCCTGGTCTCTAACCAATCCTGATGTCTTTATGTGTGAATGCTTTTCTTTTATTGTTACTTCATGTTTCACTACATTGATGATGATGTTGTCTTTTCTATATAATTTCATATGTTTCTGAATAATGTTTTAAAAATAAATAATAATATGATGTTATGGTGTGAATTTATATGAAAATGAAGAAATGCAAATATCTAAAATAAAAGAACAATCTATCCCTAAGAAAAATTAACAGCCGAAGGTGATCCATTTATGAGAATGGAGAAATATGCAGATGAGATGACTGATGCTACCCAGGCTAACCATTTCTCTAAGAATCCAAAAGCCTCTAGAACCTGTAAAAAATATGCCCAACTAATTCGGCCATAAACTTTTGACAAATCTAATTTTGTGATCATACTTGAGCATCTCGTCACACTTAAGGAATGAATGATTTCTTATGCCACAACAATACCATTTGAAATGTGCCATCCCTCAACAAAGCCAACCTGATCTGATGATATCAGAACTGGAAGTAGTGGTTTCAATTGGTTTGTAATTATTGTTGAAATTATTTTATAAATGACATTAAAAAATGATATAGGACAAAACCACTAGGATCCTATGAATTTCCTCCTTTCAGAGTGAGGGTGAGAAACATTGCATTAAGCACAACTGGGATTGAAAGAGTCTGTCAAGATTCCTTCACCACTTCATGAATCTCTGAACTAAGGAATTCCCAACATGATTTAAAAAAGCTAGAGGTGAAACCGTTAGGCCATGGGGCCTTGTTCCTAGGCAAGTTCAAAACCACCATTTACACTTCTTGAAATGTTGTAGGTCTCATAAGGGCCACATTCTGATCCATCCTAACAAGCCTCAGAATATATTGAAGAAATGAATTGATAGTTGAATGTCTCTGGGCATCATGCTTAGTCAGAAGACCTTGATAATAACCTATCAATTCTTCCTCCATCTCGTGATGTAGGATTTTCCTAGCTCCATCTGCTCTCTGGACAGAGAATATCTTGTTATTATGAGGAATCTAAAACATGGAGTTATGGAATAATTTTGAAATTCCTCTCCCCCTCCTCAATCCATTAGATCTAATATTTCTGTTTCCATAATATTTCCTCTTATTTTCGTTGTTGCTCCAGTTTATATAGAGTGGTCCCCTCCTCTGCTAGAAGTATAGGTGATATGCCCTCTAAAACCATACGTTGTTATATATATTGCATCCGCCCCTCTAACATAAGTTTTTCTTCAAATATATTAGCAAAATTTCTTATTCCATAATTTGATCTTGCTCTTTAACTCTTTAAGTTTTAGTTGAAAGTTATGCATTTGGCCTTGCCTCCAACATTAATCTCTTGGCACGATTCCTTTAAACGCTCTACAAAACTGAATCTTTCCACCAATAGGTTTTAAACCAAAAGGGGTGATTTGGGGGAGCCTCTTTCAAATGTCACTCAAGCCTTAGAGAGAAATTATCCGACCCCATACAAGGAACAATCACAACCTCAACAAAGGAGTCTTTGTGCAAGACTCCCTCTGAGAGAAGAAAGTGATCCAACAAGCTCACAATTTGATGTTTTCCTCCAAGTTAGTTGTTCCATGTATGGATCCCATTGATGGTCAGAATATCCACCAAATGTAGTAGCTCTATATATCTATCAAAGGAGGCCGATTCCGGATCCAATTTATAGACACGTCCTCTCTTCTCCTTCAATGATCTAATAAGATTAAAATCACTTCCCACCACCCATAGAGAGTCTCCAATTAGTTTTTTTTCGGCACTAGTTGGTCCTGGAAAAAACCTTTGTATCCTTCCCTAGAAGGTCCATATATTGTCATAAGAAATAATAACTCTTTCGTCCCAACATAATGAAATAGCCTGGTTAAAACTTTTGGACTGACCGTCCAATATTGAAATACAACCTGAAATGATTCCACATAATCGTCAGGCCCCCTACATTACCATCTACATCGAGGGCCATTATTAGAGAACCTTTCCAACATTTATATATAATTTGGTACAATTTGTCATCCATTATTTTTGTTTCTTGGAACATAATAATCGTTGGTTTCTCCACCCTGATCCACTCTTTAAGATATTGTTACTTGCCTTTGTTGTTTGATCCCCTAATATTCTAGGATATGATATTCATGATGAAGGGTTTCATAAGATTGGAAATACCTTCGACAAGATTGTTACTTGTCCAGAGTCGACAAGGGTTTCTCCTTCACTTTGCAATCCTTCTTTCTTAGGTTTCCATCCCTTCTTTTTGAGGTTTTTTGTTAATTATTTAATTAGAACATCGTTCCCTCTCTTTGAGAGTTTGGATGGATCATGGCCCTTGTCATTCATCCAAAGCCTAGTGTTGTTTCATCTTCTAATTGATATAAGAAATGTCATATTTCTCCTAATTTTCCTTTGTTAATTCCCCTGAATCCTGCTGACCCCACTCATTCACCATAGTCACCAAATATTTCTCTTCATCTATAAGCTCATTAGGGTTTTTCTTCATTAACACCACAACTTCCTCGATTCTTGATAAACCAAAGTAATTGAAATCACCTACTTGAATTGTGTCATCCTCCAACTTTCTTTTTTGATCTAGTTTATCTTGATTTATTGTGAATGTTTTATCTTCCATTTGAATACCTTCGAGGATTTTAGGGTCTTCTTCCATTGCCTCCATGGCTGAGAAGGAGTTTTTATCCTCCATTGGCTATGAGGTTTGAGCATTACAACCCTTCTGAGGCCTTCTTCTAGTTGTAACCTTGGTGAAAGCCTCAGACCTTGAGACGTCTCCTGCTATTTTCTCCTTTATTCATTGTGGGAAATCCCATAATAAGTGACCATGCTCATGACAATAATGACACTAAAAAGGGGCGTGTTCATAGTCAATTGGTTGATTCCAAATCTCCCCTTGGTAGTCTATCTCTATATATTTTGGTAGGGGTTGATAAATATTCATATAGACACATAGGAAGACATAAGACATATTTTTCCCTCTTTGAGTGATTTTAGAAATCTTTACAAAATGCCCTAAATCATGGCCAATGCCCTCTAGTATTTTAGGTATCTAGAAATCCACAAGGAGATAATAGAGGCTTACCCACACTGGTGCCACTAAAAACTCCTCTTTGTGTGGGTTAAAACATGGTTCCCAATGTATTATATATAAGTCAGTGTTATTGTAGAAGTAAGGCCCCCACTAAAAAAATCTAACTTTATCCTCCAATTTGGAAACAATTACCGTAAAAAATCTTTCGGCCCCAATCTCAAATCTACTTCCCCTTTTTCTTTCCATGTATGTTGAATCCATTCTTCCATCTTTCTCTCCATAGGTCAACCTCCAATAAACTTACAGATGAAAGCATGATCTCACATGTGCTTTTTGCGACCATCTAGACAATTGGTGGGTGTTACAAATCATGGGTTTTTGGAAGCTTTTGCTATGCATTTACCCTTTAAGCCTTCTTTCCTTTTGTCGCCTAAAATGTGTACCATTATAGCCCATGAGGGGCCATTTGATGAAACTCTCATTTCTTCCATATGAAGATTTTTACTAGCCAAAATATTTCAGATGGAGGGGTCCCCCATCCTTCCTTCATATTCATCTGTTAACCTACTAGAAATTTCAGTTCCCTGTAGACCTGGTAGAACATGTGTTGGAATCAAACCCCAAGTCCACCTATCGACCCCTACTGTAACAAGACTGAACCAGATATCACTGATAAATTCTCTCCTCACATTACATAACTATGAAGGAAAAATGATGCTTTCAGATTATGAATATACCATGTTCTAAAAAATATATATGGCATACAACCTAAAATATTTTAGCAAATGCAAATAAAATTGTGTAAGTCTAATATGTACTCTTAATGTTTATTCCTATCATTCATTTTTTCCTTTTTTTATTTATTTTATTTATAATGGAAGGAAAGATTGTTGAATTATATTTCCATTTGTATTTTAGAATATGAGGAATGAGTTCAAAATTGTAAGCAATAATATAACACATTATTTATTCATTAAAAAAACATAAAATCATTTAATTACATATATTATCTATAAGTGAAATGAATTATTAACAAATTTGAATTGAATTTATATAATTCATCCATGAATGCAATTATGAATTCTTTGGATATGTTAGTTCATGTATAATTTACAAGGGACTTCAACACACAAGAGCTAATGAGTTTGAACACAATACCCTTATAACATTAAAAGAATCATGTAAATAAAAATGAAGTATGATCATTAACAAAATAATTAACATGAAGGAGAAAGAGTAGCTTACTGGAGCATATCCTATATGTAGTATATAGATGGTAGTGTAGATTTGACAATGTCAAACATGGTGTGCTTATTCTTCTTATGGATGTCCATCTCACATGAATTTAAGTAATACCCATTATGGATTAATAATTCAGGGATGGATAGATAAATAAATGATATAAATAACAACTTAATGCAAATGAAATAAGTGAACATACCATATAATAAAGGATAAGAAGCTGATCATAATGAAGAGGGAGCACAAACAAGCATAAAATTTATCCAACAAGGTAGGACTTATACATCAAAAGTAAGAATCTTCCAAGTAAAAGTCACACAAAATGTGGGAATGAATAGCAATCTTGATAAAATATCATAACGAGAAAATCTCTTAGGAGATAAATGATAACCATCAATACATAGCTATAATGCAATCTGAGTAAAATCAATGAGTATATAAAATTGAAAAAAGGTGAAAGAGTATGTTAGGAAAGTACTTCTAACATTTCAATGCTCAAGTAAGTTTATAATATTTTGTATAATTGCAATTCTTTTGTTAATCTAATAGATCATCCTCGTGATTTTTGGGCTTTCTATAAATTATAACTTTTATTTCCTTGCATATATTTGCATCTTGAAAATAAATAATTCTAGTAATTTTATAATATTTGTAAATTTGTACATATAGTGATCTTCTTTGAATATTCAAAATACTCGATCCCATACATATTGGCAAAAATATAGAGAAACATTGAGAAAGAAAATTAGTTCAAAACCTTTGGCGTAATCATAACTTACATACACTCATGGTTGCACAAAGTAATATGTAAGCTCATTTTCTTAATAACATTTATAAATTTGTACATATAGTGATCTTCTTTGAATATTCAAAATACTCGGTCTCATACATATTCGCAAAAACAATAAATAAACATTGAAAAAGAGAATTAGTTCAAAACCTTTGGTGTAATCTTAACGTACATATACTCATGGTTACACAAAGTAATATGTAAGCTCATTTTCCTAATAACATTTATAAATTTGTACATATAGTGATCTTCTTTGAATATTCAAAATACTCAATCCCATACATATTGACAAAAAAATAGGTAAACATTGAAAAAAAATTAGTTCAAAACCTTTGGTGTAATCATAACTTACATATACTCATGGTTGCACAAAGTAATATGTAAGCTCATTTTCTTAATAAAATTTAT
This sequence comes from Pinus tabuliformis, assembly GCA_031772625.1. NCBI lineage: Eukaryota > Viridiplantae > Streptophyta > Pinopsida > Pinales > Pinaceae > Pinus > Pinus tabuliformis. Next base: position 889,299,517 of record CM062816.1, on the reverse strand, counting down.
AAATTTGTACATATAGTGATCTTCTATGAATATTCAAAATACTCGATCCCATACATATTGGCAAAAAAAAATAGATAAACATTGAAAAATAAAATTAGTTCAAATCTTTTGGTGTAATCATAACTTACATATACTCATGGTTGCACAAAGTAATATGTAAGCTCATTTTCTTCAGCTCATTTGCTTCTACTTTGAGTTTGAAAACTAAAAAATTTTAGCCACCATGAAAACTATATCTAGCCATATATGAATTTGAGTAAACATGTGTGAAAAATAAAAGACCATTTTTTTATTTTTTTGTTAATGTTTATATTAATATATTATATGGTAAAAATTCAACTCATCTAAAATCTAACCCCATTTAAAAATTATTAGATCTAAATTTGCCCAATTTCATAAACATTCTTACCAAAAAGATATATGAATAAGCCTTATAGAAATATTAATGCTTAGAGTTTGAAAGAGTGGATTCTAACTTGAAAGCTTACAAAAATCAACTTATGATCTCCGCCAAAAGGGATATAAGACATTGAGTCATTTTTATGGAAACTAAAAAGGTCACTTCAAAATAAACACTGAAGGAGTAGTTTTGTCAATGTCTCCTAAAAGGTTTCGAAAAAATCATGAAACTTAACTTCATAATAAGATGTACTTGTGATATAAGTACAATATTAAAAATATAGAAATGAAATTTTATTTAGAAAATCTCATTTGCATTTAGATTAGAAAGCATAATAATGTGGTCTCTTTAATTATGAAGATGAGATGCTTAAGAATAAAAATCGATTACAGTGAAAATAGGTGAGAATATTTAGGAATTTTGGAAGGGAGAAAAAATTGTGGAGAGTGTTGTAATGAAAACTAATGTGGTGTGAAAACAAATATGTCTAAATCCCTAATATATATTTCATGACCAAAATATAAAGATATTTCGTTGGAACATATATATCTCTCTTTGAATATCGAGTCACCCACTTTCACTTTAATTAGACTTAGTGTTAATATTACTTTTTTATGTGCAAGATTATCATGCATTTTCATATGTCCAATTACATATGATATACAACTTGAAAAGTCTTCGAGTATTAAACTAAGATTGAGATTCAATTTTTAACTTTTAATGGTGCGCATTAACTTGATAGGCATGCATATATATGAAAATAGAAGAAAGAAATTGAAAAATATTGTAGATTTTTAAAATAAACTGTATTTTTATACATAGGCTTAGAAGACATAAAGGATATTGAATAAATTCCAAAAATATGACTTTCTACATTATTAATCTGATATGCAAATCAAATACATATAGTTTTGAAGGGATTGTTGAATGCACTGATTCCCTAAACATCTGATCCTTGATATTAACTAACAACGACCTATTTTAACTTCAGATCTACCAAGTGTCGAGAGGGATCAAATATATTAATATTCATCCTCTTGTTTGTTTCAACCGGGGTTTGGAATTGAACTTATACTCAGGAGGATAGATGGGGATATTCATGTGAGATCGAATGCAGATGCAACTTTCTATTCATTTGTGGATCTAGGTAGTTCAGGAGGGCCGGTGGTTATCCACCTCAGATCCTCTATTCTCAAGAATCCATACATCCCTTATCAGTGTATGTATGGATATATCTTGGGAACAGGTTGAAGTTCAGCCTAGATGTGGAAAATAGAGCACCTAACAATGCATCTTCACAAACCAAGAACTATGGGATCACCCTTTTCATTCTAGGTAGGGTGATGGAGGGATCATACTCTTCAAGTCTTTTCATGATTTTGATGGAGGTCTGTAGGAAACAACAATCGATAGGATCTCCTCATTATTCCCTAAAGGAATAATGTGAAATCAAATTCTACCAATTCATTTTCTGTAGGGCCCAGTAGATTGGATCTAGTCATAAGAAGAGAAGAATGCTTAGTGTAAATAAAAATAACTCCTTGGTCTTCGACACCCAACTATTAATGGCCCTTGAATCTGTGCAATGGATGGGATGTCTTTAACCATCTCCTCACATGGGAGAACAACAGGTTCGACAAATGATCTTTGAGTGTCCCGTGGGTTGGGCCAAAAGGGTTTTTCAACACCTCATTTTCTCATCAAAAGTGATTTCCATTTCCTTGTCATTGGCTCGGTGAGGAAATAAAAAGACAAGGAAGGGGAACAAGCACACTTGGAGAGCGCAGTAGAATGGAGAGGAAGTTGTATGCTGCGTTCAGGAAGGATGAATCACTCTTGAAAAAGAATTCCAATTGGGGTATACTCTCCATATACCAAGATAGGGGAGCTAACATCTCCATCCCTACATGTGACAAATAAGGGAGAACCATCTACGACCCTATTTTCCATAGGTCCCTTAACCCCAGGATCCCTCCATCTAAATTCCTCACCATGGGAGCTCAGATAGGGGGGAAGAGTCAGCTTAGTGTTTTCGATGAGTACTACTCTTTGTAAATCAGAAACATATCATCATGCTGATGTCTGGTTCAGACTTAAACATGTCACTAAAAAGTTTAATAATAATGTCTCAATAGTAGCAATCTCTAGTTCATGCACGAAATTAAATCAAATATTATATTAAAACAAATATATATCACAAAAAATGATACCCTATTCATCTTCCCTCTCACAGTGGCAAGAACCACAAGCCTAAGCTTATTTCATACAATAGCACAGACTCAGTATATGAAGATATCTTAGTCCCAGCTATATACGGGATTCTATGCTAATCAGATCCCACTCATTATTATCACAATGTATCCTTGTCATATCCAGAACCTCTTCAAAATATGTTTCCAAAGAGTTTCTTCAACCTACCTCATAGCTAGCCATGCTAGCAACATCGTACTCAACCTCGGTTGTGCTTAACACTACAAAATTTTCATCAAAATATCATGGTAGATATCATGCTAAAGAATAACCCATATGTTCTCATATCATCAATAAAAATCCCAAACAACATGAGTACATCCATGTAGACACATATCATAGGAAGAATATCTCATACCAAAAATTTGATCGTCCCATGCAAATATTTTGAAATGTGCTTGGAAACAATCCAACGTGTATGAAGTGAATCAAACATGAATTGAATAAGATTATATGAAAACACATATATATATATATATATATATATATATATATATATATATATATATATATATATATATATATATATATATATAGATGTATACATATATGGACAAGTGTTCACGAAACATAAATGCTTCTATCAACTATCAATTTCCAAGTCAAGTTCAACAATATATCTTCATAACCTTTTGAAATTCAAACAAAGTGTCCAAGGATTTGCATTTCTAGTTTCCAAAAAATATCAATAGCTTCACAATATAGATTTTATTTTCCAATCTTAAGAAAGTAACTTATCATGCCATGATTCTTCATTTCTAACTTCAGAGGCCAACTACCTCTTACTTTGATCATCAAAGGCTTATTTCCTATCGAGATAAACCACTAGTTTATAAAACCAAAAATCAAATCCATAGCTTGGACCAAATTTGAAGGATTGGATTGGTACATCTTCTTGGCTTCACCAGGTAACTGTCAATGCAGATATACCAGGCTTGAGGAGCTAGATTCAAACCATCAAATTCTTTCTTCAAGAATTATATTGATCGAACCAATATACTCAACCTCACACGGATCAACATTGTCCAATCAAATCAACCAAGTCAGCTTATCAAGCCTTAGATACCAAATCAAAGATAATATCAAAGTCATAAAATTTTATCCCAATATCCATGTGACAAACTCTTCAGACCAAGTATCAGTTTGAGCTCACATCCAAATATCAAGCTATGACCTCATCTATTGATAGGTCAACAAATTGTTATTAGCCAATATCAAACTCCATCAAGAAATCCACATAATCATAATGCAAATTCATATGCCAAGGATAAGTCACAACTGTTTATACTTCACCTAATGTTTCAAAGCCAATGATTCCAATAAAAGATATCTATTGAATACCGATATAAGTTATTGAAAGTCACTATGGCCACACAACACTGTCATCAAGGTAAATCATTAATTATTGAGTAAAAACCCTAATTTGTTATTATTGTGAATTGAAATAACCCAAAACACATCTTTGAACTATCAAGCATCATGTGAAAGTTTTAATGCATCATTAATTATCCAAGCCAATATTTATCATCGATACTAAGTTAAGTCAATAAGCCAAATATTGTCAAACCCTTGCAGTTGTTATCAAATATTGTCATATACTAGCTTCAATGATTAAATCAAAATGATGTATTGATATTCATATTCCAGTCACCAACGAGCACAAGTTTAGTCAACATATTCACGTTCTTTATAGTAAGTCAAAAATTCAAACTTCTTTGCTCATAAAACTTTCTGATGTCTGCTCCATATCTGTAGGATTGGCATACTCCTTGTGCACTCCTGATATCATGCGTAAGGCTTCTTTTTTTGTGACCTACAGGCACAACCGCACCCATACACCTTCTTATGTGAGGTTGGGAGGCCTAAAACCACACTCTTAATCCTTCTTCTATGTGGTTGGGACTTAGACTAAGAGAAGCCCTCCCTTCTCATACTAGAACTTGTTGTAAACCAACAACATTAGATATTTGTCTATTAATGTCCAAAACTCTTACTTCAACAACAAATAATATTCTATACATTTAATGCAAATGATAATAGGCATCGGGATATTATGGAGTGTTTTTCCCTCCATATGGGAATCCACTTTAGTCACCATCATTCAAGAGACCAACCTATCTATAATAATACTACCATGCATCAAAGGAACTGTTAGATCATGAAAGCAAACTATATCAAGTCCTAAAACATATATCCATCATGATCATAGCATGCTAAAATCAACTATTTTATTATCACATATGAACACGAAATCAACCTTTCATCAAGATTTAGAGTCATATGATTAGGGAAGCTAATAGGTGTATCATTATACTTCAAAGATTATAATCATTATAATATTTCAACTTTATCAAATTACTCAACTATCAGGTTAGGGCATCCAAATTTATCACACTGTCCAATTTACTAATCTTATTAAAACCTAAAGAAGGTAAAAAATAGGATCCTTAATATCAATATTATTGTTACACTTTTATCATCATGGATATCATGCTTATCAAAAACATTAACAATAATATCAAGTCAACATATATCAAATACAATGTATCTAGCTTGTTTCATGAAATCAAGAAATCCATCATATCTAAAATGTAATATGCTTTTCAAACATCGAGTGTGCCAATATATCACATGTACCATAAATCAAAATTACTTTCATATGAATATATGAGTCATTCATGAAGGTGAAATTGCCATTGTACCTTAGGGCTTACTTTCCATCCAATATTCCAAGTGAAACATAACATTGAAACAATACACCATACCTTGTAGCATTCAGATACATGTGTACCTTAACATTGGCATCTAGAGTACTTTCTCAACTTTTCATCAGGTGCCTCATTTCTATCACTAACTCTTCTCTTCCTACATTAGCCATCTTTTCTTGCACCTTAGATGATCCTCCAGAAGGATCCACTTACATGTAGGAAGTATAATCAATGATAAACTAAATAAATCTAAATCGAAAAAGTACTTATCTTCAATGAGAGGAGAACTCTCCCTTTTGAACTAGTCTTCAAGAGATATGACTATCCATATAACATTATTTCCTTCAATATTTCAACTAACCTCCTCTACAACGAAGCCTAATTGATACTATCTCATATAGGGCTACATCAAATCTTTCATAAGTTCTTGAACATTTTTACACTGATCATGCTAGGGTTTCTAGATTGCATATCTCAAATCTTTGTTAGAATCCAAGGTTTCTTCCAAACTGTAACATCATAATATTAATCAAACGCAAATAACCAGATTCCCTAGGATTTCCTTCAAACATTAGTATTATTTTAGGTCTCCTCCATATTCTCTCGCTTTTATCAAATGTGTCTTCATAGGGGTGATCTCAATGACATTTCTTCAACCCAACTCTAATACCATGTAAATTTTTCTTAGGTCTATATTGTTCTTTTCTTTTAGATAATTGCATTTCTTCATGTTCATATTAAATTCACCCCATAAAATCATATCATTATTCATCTTTACAACATTAACCAACAACATGTGAAATTATATAGAAAGAAAAACATCATCATTAATGCAGCAGAACATAAAGGAACAATAGAAGAAAAAAATTCACACATAGGGACACCAGGATTGGTTGGAGACCAGGGAAAACCCATTCAAATTATTCTTCTTATTAGATTGTCATTTAATGATTCAACGGAAGAGAGTATAATGATACATATCCTCAACCATAATCGTATCTAGTAAAATAAACTAAAAAACATCATGATATGAACCCAACAATTCTAATAATCAAAACGTTGATTCAAAAACCCGTAGTTACTTGTCATTATCTGTGTCAACTACCAAAAATTACGGTCAACTAAGGAAATATGCGGTCAACTGAAAAAACAAAACCATAGGTATCTACCACATGCAAAGAGTGATGTGCATGTGGTTGAAACCCTCCAACTACATGCATGAACCTGTGTTCCTACATTTGTAGACAAAAATTGTTTGTTACAAGCGTACGGTAGAAAACAAAAGCCCGAAAACAAACGTGCAAGCTTCAGACCTTGCAATTTCAGACCTGTGTGAGCCAATCTCCATGAAATTCCTTAAACTTGCGTGAGCCAAAAGCAAGGAAGGGAATAGAAGAATTCTTCATGATGATGTCTAATTGAGGTTGAGGACACTTGTATTTATAGACTTTCGAGAGTGTCCAATTTGCTTTATGGATGACTTGATCAAATGTGCAGATGCGGGTTTTTAATTTAAAAATACAATTTCCCTTATCCAAATTGATCACTTCAATAGTCAAAATTGGTCATCTAAAAAAGAGGATCTCATCCCATGGTTGGAATTTTTCACTAATCTTCCAAATTAACATTGTCTACCTTATCCAATTTAAGAGAACCAACGAAGCAACACCCTCTCTCACCTTTTTGGTTCACAGTTGTTTGTAGATGATCTCCCTCTATTGCATCAACAATATGTGGATGATATCGTTATTTTTGGGCCACTGAATCTCAAGGATTTGAAGGGAGTAAAGAAGATCCTAAAAATTTGTATGGAAGCCTCAGGAACAATTGTAAATAAACATAAAACCAACATCTTCTTTTTTAATTGTTAAGAGGTAATTTAGGTCCATATAACTCAGGTATTAGGCCTTCAACATGTAAAGTAGCCATCTAAACACTTGGGCATCCCCCCTTTTCTATATTATAATTGGGTGTCAACATGGGAGGATCTTGTTGAAAGGATTCACACAAGCATTAGTAACTGGGCTTCCCAGGCACTTAATTTTGTTTGTCATCTTTCACTCACTAAATCAATATTACAGGAAATTCCAAACTATTATCTTATGCTCATGTCTATTCCTAAAATAGTTTGTTAGTGCCCCCAAGAGGGAAGATTTTAAGGGCGAAATTTTGCAAATGGACTAATTTTTTGACATTTTCTAAACAATTGTTCACCAATTTGTTAAAAATTCGCCTATTTTTTACATATATATGATTAAATGGATTTTATTCACCACACATTTACCAATTTTATTAGTAAACTACTTGTTATATATTGGATGCTTTCCTACATGCTATACTTATGAATTGTCAAGCTAGAATAGTTGCCCATAATACTATATATAGGAAAATATTTAAATCCTTAAAAAATACCCTAACCTTCGCCTTTATTGACTAACTTGCTATGCAGGGGGTAAACTAAAGCACACAAATGGGCTCCTGTTGGATGGAGAAAAATAATTATATCAAAGAATATGGGAGGATTTGGATTATAAGATCCAGAATTGATTAGTAATGCCTATGGTATAAAGTTCTGATGGATTTGCGTTCAAGGAGGCTCTAAAATCTAGAAACAAATTTGGCTAATGAAATATACACCTTTTTCCACACATGAGGAGAAACTGTCTTTTCAATGTTATATTAAAGGACCCAACACCTGGCTGTGCTAAAAAAATATACGGATTTGGTGAGACATTCGACCTTCATGGATGTAAAAGGCGGAACAACTAAATCTTTCTGGGAGGAGACTTGGCAGCAATATCCCCCTTTGGAGAAGAATGATGATTTATATATTATCAAAATATTAAATCAAGAAATGGGCACTAACAATATAGTTGACTTTTGGAAACCATAGGTAGGCAACCAACTGTGTCAACAATGAAAGGACAAGGGGGATTGGGCAAGTATTGCAGAAAACTATCGATGGAAGGAGTTCCAAAAATTACTTGAAGATAAAAAAGTTAGGTTTTATTTGAAGAATGACATCTTAATATTGGGAGAACAATCATCAAGCTCATATAATATGTTTTTGGGCATGGATTGTTTGTATCTTCATAGGACCAAGGCGGATTGTTATGACAAGGCTATTAAGTGCTTGGATGAAAATGGGGAACAAAGATTCTTGTAGGGTAAGATGAAGGGAACATTAGTTAGAATGGTGACATTTATGCAGGTGAAGCACAACTGTAGGAAAGGGTGTTTATTACTCACAGTGACAAAGGTAAGGAATTTGAGGATGCATATGTCTTGAGAAGGTACCCAATTTTATAGTAGTTTGATGATATGTTCCTGATAGAAATTTCAAAGTTTTCACCTCATAGGGAAGAGGACTTTTCGATTGAGTTGATACCAGGGGAAACACCATCATCAAAGGCACCTTACAGGAAGAGTACACCATAGTTGGTGGAGTTGAAGTTGCAGTTAAAGGAGATGCTTGACAAGGGATACATTAGGCCAAGTGTGTCGCCTTGGGGTACATCAATGTTGTTTGTGAAGAAGAAAGATGGTACTCTTAGTTGAGCAAGGTGACCGTCAAGAACACATATCTGTTGCCAAGGATTGATGACTTGTTTGAACATTTGAAGGGAGTAACAATGTTCTCGAAGATTTATTTGAGATCATAATGTTAGGTCCCTATACTACTAGTGTAACCCCTTATTGTTATTAGTGCAACCCCATTATTATATTGTTGTACCCATGTAGTCCCCATATTGTTATTATTGTGCCCCATAGAAGCCCACTATTGTTATTGTTGTGCCTTTACATTATTATTGCTATGTCGGCTCTGATTATATTATGACCCCATAGACTCGTATATATAGAATGGAGGTCTTGTCATTTGTATCATCCAAGAATTGTTCATTTGCGTAATTGAAAGGAGGTTTCCCCCTCAAAGAGGCTTATTTCTAAGGTGTTTTTCTATCTTTTCTCTCCTTTTGTGAGCTGGTTTCATAACATTTGGTATCAGAGCTTTGGATTCTAGGGTTTTTCTGCTCCAAACAAGTCATCGTGGAATTTTAGCTATATCATTTTCTCGACAAAGTTTCAGATGTTAAAAACACAACCCATTTGCGAAGGAATCAGTCTGAACCTCAAGTCCAAATTTTAGACCTTGTTGTGCTATATTTTTAGAGATATGATCTGAGGAAGTTATCGTTTTTGCAAGCTCCAGAATTTCATCTCAAACAGGTCATCATGGAATGTTTATTTTAATTATTTTTCTACGAAGTTTCAAACTCTAAACTTAAATCCCATTTGAGCTGAACACTTGGTGAATCTAGGGCCAAAATTTTAGATCTTGTTTCGCTATATTTTCGGAGATACCGTCCACGAAATGTAGGGTTTCTGCAGGCTCCCGAATTACATCCCAAGCAGGTGACCTTGGGAAAATCATCATAACGTTCTCTCTGAGCATTAGATTGCAATTTCGTATGATGTTACTGAAAGAGGACAGACTTTAGTTTTCTTTGTATTGGTTTCAAGTCCTAAGGTTGAAACAGTGACACGTTGAACTTTGTAAAAGTCTGCTCTACTGAACCAGTCTATAATCAGGCCATCATTGGAGATTTGACATAAATCTTCCTTGCAGGATCAAATCTTGATTAGACTTGCAGGGTTAGAAAGAAGACTCAGAGGGCTACTACATGACAAAATTTTAGAACTTAGAGATCTGAAATTATAGAGTTACAGTCGTTTCAAGATCAAAATCCTAAATTTAAGAAAAGGCAATATGAGGAAGTTCGATGGCAAGGATCCGGTAAATTGGATACTACAGATGGAGCAATATTTTGATATACATGAGGTGCAACTATTACAAAAGGTGTGTATTGCGTCTTCATATTAAGAACTGGATCAATCTTTATGGTATAAAGGACTTTGTTATCGTAAACCACTTGTTATGTGGTCAATTTGCATGGAGTAAATGATAGCACATTATGTGGATACAAAGAGCAACACCTTCTTTAGCCAATTTATAAATCTCAAACAAAAGTGTTCAATGGCAGAGCACATTGAGGACTTTAAAAAATTGAATATAAGGGAAAATGATATTCCGGAGAAGCATAGGATTAATGTCTCCATAGGGACCTTAAAGGATAACATTCAACATGAGGTTCATCTTTGGGAACCTGATTCATTGGAGAAGGTGTTAGTGTCAGTCTTTCCAGCCTTCCTCCAGTGATCAAATATGCTCTTACAAAGTGGTCTCAGAGTGTCAAGGTCAAATTTTGTCATTTCAGTGAGTCTTCAAGTAAAATTTGGTCACTAGGCATTAGGTCTAGGGTTTGATTTCACTCCTTTCAAAGTTGCCCAAATGTCAGTCTATGTCACTATTCAGCTGATTCTATCATCATTCAGAGGGTTTTCATCATCATGTCAAGCTCCATTGGGTAATTTTACACCTTGTTCATGCTTCAGTTGCGCCTAAGCAAGGTTCATTTCCCTCTCCTAGGGTTTTGAAGGCTATTTATCTTGAATGGTCAAATCATTAGCAAAACTTGTATCTGGATGTTCATACACCTTCCCCTATCCTTAAAGTACCTTATCAAACACTTCCCATCACTGAGATCCCCCAAATTCCTCATTTTCGCACAAACCCTAGTTTCTTGCTACAACCTGGCAATTTTCTAGGTTGGCCTTGTGTTTTTCCCTTTTGGACCCCTTCCCCTCACTCAATTTCTGAGATTCCACTTTCCCCTACTTCCTAACATCCCTCCCTACTTCCCAAAATTTCTTCAAGAATTCGGAAGCTCCCTATCCCCTTCATTTCGTTTCATTTCGACAAACCTCTTGTTCCGCACATCGGGGTAGGTTCTACTCAAATGCTGTTTCTGAGCAATAAAAGATGAATTTGGGAAAACTGAGAGAGTTTTTTGTCCAAATAAGGCCAAGGAATAAAATCCTCCTTCACATTTCACACAGGTGTCATGGTTTTAGAGAAATGTCAAAAATACATTCGCCTCGGGAGAATTGATGCACCTCTGAAGTTACCTTGGTAAAATCAAGATTTCTCCTAGCTTGGTTGGCCAAATGACTTTCTTGATGAGTCAAATGATAACTAGACACAAATATATTTCCAATGAGCTATCATGAGCTCAATTTGGAGTTGAGAAAGGCATTCAAAAGTTGATTGTAAAAGCACTCTGCCTTTGGGCAGCCTCATTTGGCACATTTTGACCAGTCTTGGGAGATTTGATCTTTTATAGGGTAAATAAACTCCAAATTGAAAAATTCCAGTTGGTTTGGAAAGTATACTAAAATACCTTTCCAACAAGCTATCCTGCGCCCGATTTTGACACCGGGAAGTTCCAAAAGCTAAACATTATAAAAGTGGGTTATGGTTTAATGAGATATTTTATATGAGATATTTTATAACCCATATAAAGCATGGAAAACAAATCATTTTCACAAGTTTCCCAAAGCAAATCCAAATCAGAGTGTTGAAGAAAAAGTGGAAGCATTTCAAGGTTGTGGATTTGAAGTGGAAGTGCACGCTACGCACAGAGTCGGCGCGCTATTCACCAGAGGCGCGCTACGCACTGGGCATCACCGGCCTGTGCAAAATTACATGCGCGCTATGCATTGGGAGCGTGCTACGCATTGGGTAAGCGCAGTACGCATACAAATTCAGAGCCAAAAAAAAAATTCTGCTTCATCTAGATTCATGCCAAATTTCCTCCAACTGCTTGCAAGTAGGTTTTTTATGATTGCTCAGTGAATTTTAGACATGGTTATGATGTGTTGAATGTAGAGAAAAAAGTGTGAAATGTAAAACCCTAGGTTGATTTCCAAATTCACTTCTTAGGGTTTGAAGCAAATGAAGCCAAAAACTTCTTAGGGACTGTGTGGGTTAATATATGCCCGTGTCATCTATTTTCAGTGGTGTCCCTGCTCATTATTAACCTTAGCCTCACGCTCTTTCTTTTCCATTACATCACTACTGTCATTGTTATGGCCATTGTCATTTTCACATTGTTTATCATTCATGTTATGACATAGTCCCATTTTCACTTGTCCACTTCCTCCATTGACATTTGTCAAACACTGCCCGGCCTATTGTCACTTTTGTTCCTAATAGTTATTTCCCCCGCATTACTCTCTTTTCTACTCACTTGTCAAATCCCCTCATAATCAAAGCAGTGACTGTTTTTTCATGGAGAGTTGGCCCGGAAAAGACATGGCGATTTGACACCTTTTTTGGCTTGAGAAAGTCAATCGACATCTGGAGGAGTTGTTGGCGAAGGCCAATAGAGACAAAGACATGCTCCGTCATATGAAACATCACTATTGGGCTCGCATGCACATTGGTAAAGCAAAAATAAATATTTTGAAGAGGAGGTTGAGCAGAGCATTAAAACGGCGAACGAGGCCTAACCCACTTCGGATTTTGGTTGAGGATTTAGTGGCTGGGCATAATACATGATGGAGCGTCTTCACTCTAAATTTGAGCAATTTCGGAGAAATTTTTGTCATTTTGAAATTTTTGGCTTGCAAAACAGGTTTTTTAGCCCAACGTGTAGCGTGTCGACGCGCTCGCTTATGATTGGGACACTTGCTGGAGGAAAACTTTATAGTTTTGGATTTTTCATGGTAAGTTATGAATTCTCTAGTATGGCTGAGGCATTTCATCAAGTTCTGGATGATCAAAAGGGTCAAAAACACCATGAAAATCACCTTTCTGCCACCTTTTGCACCAGCAGGAAGTACTTGTGGGAGAATGAAATTTTGAAGGGGCAAATGAGCTCCAAATTAAGAAATTCCACTTGGGCTGGATATCAGACATCTAGGGCTTTCCAACCAGCTATTTTGAGATTGATTTTGATGTCGGGAAGTTCCCAAAAAAAAGGCTGAAATGCGCGCTACGCATAGAGGTTTTTGGTCAAATTTTCATCCTCCAACACAGGAATTCGGCCAGTTTTCACTACTTTCACCTTCTGATGTAGTATGTGACTTATTTTGATGTAATTTGATGTGTATGATGTAACTTGGCACTTATTTACCATATCTAGATGATTCATTCACAAAATAGCAAAAATTTAATGTAATGAATCAGTTTCCTTCTTTTTAGAGGCAGGTTGTTTTGGTCACCTAGATTCTTGCTCCATGTTTAGAATTGGTTCAAACTGCTCCTAGAAGGAGGAGCTCGACCCCTAGAGGTTAGGGAATGGGTTGGCTTGGTCTATATTATGTAAATTTTCAGTCAGTAGCAAGGGTTGGACACTTGGGAAGATTTTGGCACACTATTGTACATATTTTTCATATTTTGGCTAAGGAAAGATCAGAGGTTTTGCAGCACCTGTTGGGATTCTTGTGGCTTTCAGTTCTTGATGGTGTTATCTCTCAATTTATTGTAAGTTAATTCATGTTTAATGTATGCCATTCCCTTCTTATGCTTCTGAAACTAAATGAATGAGTAAATGAGGTTGAATCCATTGTTTACAGTGCTTTGCCTTTAAATTTGTTTAGTTTTACATGTTTTCGGCAATTTGGAGAGGATCCATGTTCTCCCTTGCCTTCTTCAGCTCCTTTTCATTCTAATCCATCCATACACTTGATCAAAGGCATCAAGACTACTGCCTACCTCGCCCCAACTCGAATTCTGCAAAGATCTGGCCTTATCCCCGGACCCAAAATTGTTTTTCCCGTTTCTCCAACAAAAACCCCAAAATTTTAAATCAAACCTACCTATCCATTTACTAGCCTAAAATCAATATCCATTACAAGTCATCTTATCTCCTTTGAAGACTTTTTGCTGAGATAGACCCGGAGAGGGCCCTCTCCTGTCCTCGTAGGGCTAGCTACAAGGCTAAGCGTGGTTTGATGTGGCCTTGAGTCTCGCCTTCCCTCAGCCTAAGGTAGATTCCAGCGCTAACATAGTGGCGACCATACTGGGGACGAAAATGGTTTGCTTGTTGATGTCATTTGTTTTATAAGCTACAGACGGAGCCTGAAGTTATGCCAGGTAGCCTTCGAAACGCTTTTTCTTTGCATTAGCGGAAGTAGATAAATGTTGCTTCAATCAATCTCCGATCTAGCTTGTAAATGTGACATCTAACTTGTTAATTGCCCCAGTACATGTATCAAGTTCAGATCTGATTATTGATGGTGGACAATGATCAGACACTGGCAAGGCTGAAATCATTCACCTGGCAACTTCATTCACTGAAAAATCTAGAGATCAATGCTTCATGGTGACTCCATTGCAGGAAGATTAGTTGCTTTGAGCTTTTCAAGATGGATTGGGTTGCAAGAAGATACGCTCCCATGAGCCGAGATCACATTCCAGGCTTTCCAAATAAAATTCCCAAGGTAGATTGGTCAAAGAATTTGCCTGTGTTCATAAATGTGGAAGGTAATGACGCTGCTCTTCATCTAGTGAAATTTCACATTCATGTGCATAAATTAAATATCGACTTTCCTGAAGACTGTTTGATGAAGATGTTTATGGGTACTCTAGAAAATGACGCCCGATATTGGTATGAAAGTTTTCCATCTGCTTCTATTTACTATTTAAAGGATTTTCATACCATGTTCTTTGAAAAGTATAAAGAATCTTATCCATCCTTGATTTTAGTTCAGAACTGTTGTAGCCATGTTCATAGTTTTATTGAAAATCTTGAGAATTTTTATGGGGATAATGAATTGATGGATGGAGAAATCATGGAGGCTCTGTACGAGAATCCATTTCAGCAACATGAAGAGAACCTAGAGGATTCCCATCAAGATGCTCAAGAAACTTTGCAGCAGGATCAAGATCTTGGTACAATGGAAAATAATGAAAGTGAAGGTTTTGTTTCAGATCTGTCCATAGAAGAAGACGATATGCAGGAAAGTCAAGTTTCGATTTCAGAAGGTGATAAAGTCAAGACAGCTATTTCAGATCTAGATTCAGATAGTGACGATCAAGAATACCTTCTGCTGAATCCCATGAAGGAGAGCTCTGCTGTTGAGATCATTCTGAGTTCATTAGAACACAGCCTTCATGAGGAGGTAATCCAGTCAGTTCATGAAAACCAGAATGAGATCCTTGTTCGAGTAAGTGATAAATCTTCTTTCAATAATTCAGTGATAAATGGTAATTTGATTGCCATGTCATATGAAGACAATTACTGTTTGAGCAAAAGAAAACAAAAAGCATTATCTCCTTTGTCTGAAGATGAGATAGATCAACTCTTGAAAGGTCATGTTACAGCCCAAGCTAAAAAAGATTTGCAGTGCACACATGGTTAAGAAAGTGTTGGTGAAACTTCTTCCTCTTTTGAAAATGATGACAATCTTGTAATTAGTTTTATAGATCAGCAAACAGATAATATTCTCTTTCACAAAGATGATAAGGCTGTCATGTTTGATAATCTTGAAGATTGTTTTTTGTTTACTAATAACCTAGACTATGAAGTTGAGGAATATGAGCTTGAGAGAGACAATATGCCAGGATTTCTCATGGTCAAGGAACCTACAGCTAACACTCAGATGGCAGAAGCACATACCTCTCTGTGCATTCCTATCCCTCGGAAATCAATTGTTCTTTCAGATCAAAATGGAGGGAGTACTTGTATTTTTGCAGTTGGATCTCAAGATAAGTCAGTGCTTCAGGATTTTCAAGATCCCTTCGGCATCCTTTTGCAAGCACTAGAGAAGATAAATGTTGCCTGGTTCGTTATCGTAAGCCTTGGTTTCAGTGGTTATTTTGAGTTGCCTACAGGTTCATCGTTCCGCCTACTCAAGAAAAGTGAGAGCAGAAATTTGGTATGTAGCCATCTGCTGGATTGGTTACATTGGAAAGCTCATTACACATGATTGTACATATTTCATTAGTATGCAGGTGGTTGTCATCATGATTTGAAATCTTGATGGACTGCTGCCCTTCAATAAGCTTTGTAAGTTCTTGTTTTAGTTAATTCAGTCATGAGTCATTTGTGAGTCAGTTTTCAGTCATGTTGGTTTCATAATTGTGTCGGCTTGAGTCAGGTTTCAGTCAATAAATGAGTCAAAGTCTTGTGTCATTTTCCGAAATAGTGGACTCCATCGCCCAATGGATGAAGGCACTGTCTAGCTCTCCCAGAGATCTGTCGTTCTTGGCACCTCCAAGGAGCTACCATCCCCATTGGAGCCAATGTTAGTGTCAGTCTTTCCAGCGTTCCTCCAGTGATCAAATATGCTCTTACAAAGTGGTCTCAGAGTGTCAAGGTCAAATTTTGTCATTTCAGTGAGTCTTCAAGTAAAATTTGGTCACTAGGCATTAGGTCTAGGGTTTGATTTCACTCCTTTCAAAGTTGCCCAAATGTCAGTCTATGTCACTATTCAGCTGAGTCTATCATCATTCAGAGGGTTTTCATCATCATGCAAGTTCCATTGGGTCATTTTACACCTTGTTCATGCTTCAGTTGCGCCTAGGCAAGGTTCATTTCCCTCTTCTAGGGTTTTGAAGGCTATTTCTCTTGAATGGTCAAATCATTAGCAAAACTTGTATCCGGATATTCATACACCTTCCCCTATCCTTAAAGTACCTTATCAAACACTTCCCATCACTGAGATCCCCCAAATTCCTCATTTTCGCACAAACCCTAGTTTCTTGCTACAACCTGGCAATTTTCTAGGTTGGCCCTATGTTTTGCCCTTTTGGACCCCTTCCCCTCACTCAATTTCTGAGATTCCACTTTCCCCTACTTCCTAACATCCCTCCCTACTTCCCAAAATTTCCTCAATAATTTAGAAGCTCCCTATCCCCTTCATTTCGTTTCATTTCGACAAACCTCTTGTTCCGCACATCGGGGTAGGTTTTACTCAAATGATGTTTCTGAGCAATAAAAGATGAATTTGGGAAAAATGAGAGAGATTTTTGTCCAAATCAGGCCAAGGAAAACAAACCTACTTCACATTTTACACAAGTGTCATGGTTTTAGAGAAATGTCAAAAATACAATCGCCTGAGGAGAATTGATGCACCTCTGACGTTACCTTGGGAAAATCAAGATTTCTCCTAGCATGGTTGGCCAAATGACTTTTTTGATGAGTCACATGATAATTAGACACAAAGATATTTCCAATGAGCTATCATGAGCTCAATTTGGAGTTGAGAAAGGCATTCAAAAGTTGACTGTAACAGCACTCTGCCTTTGGGTAGCCTCATTTGGCACATTTTGACCAGTCTTGGGAGATTTGATTTTTGACAGGGTAAATGAACTCCAAATTGAAAAATTCTAATTGGTTTGGAAATTATACTCAAATACCTTTCCAATGAGCTATCCTGCGCCCAATTTTGACACTGGGAAGTTCCAAAAGCCAAACATTATAAACGTGGGTTATGGTTTAATGAGATATTTTATATGAGATATTTTATAACCCATATAAAGCATGGAAAACAAATCATTTTCACAAGTTTCCCAAAGCAAATCCAAATCAGAGTGTTGAAGACAAAGTGTAAGTGGTTCAAGGTTGTGGATTTGAAGTGGAAGTGCGCGCTACGCACAGAGTCAGCGCGCTACGCACTGGGCATCACCGGCCTGTGCAAAATTACATGCGCGCTATGCATTGGGAGCGCGCTACGCATTGGGTAAGCGCGCTACGCATACAAATTCAGAGCCAAAAAATTTTGCTCCTTCATCCAGATTCATGCCAATTTGCCTCCAACTGCTTGCAAGTACGTCCTTTATGATTGCTCAGTGAATTTTAGGCATGGTTATGATGTGTTGAATGTGGACAAAAAAGTGTGAAATGTAAAACCCTATGTTGATTTCCAAATTCACTTCTTAGGGTTTGAAGAAAATGAAGAAAAAAACTTCTTAGGAACTGTGTGGGTTAATATATGCCTGTGTCATCTATTTTCAGTGGTGTCCCTGCTCATTATTAAACTTAGCCTCATGCTCTTTCTTTGTCATTACATCACTGTTGTCATTGTTATGGCCATTGTCATTTTCACATTGTTTATCATTCATGTTATGACATAGTCCCATTTTCACTTGTCCACTTCCTCCATTGACATTTGTCAAACACTGCCCGGGCTATTGTCACTTTTGTTCCTAATAGTTATTTCCCCCGCATTACTCTCTTTTCTACTCACTTGTCAAATCCCCTCATAATCAAAGCAATGACTGTTTTTTCATGGAGAGTTGGCCCGGAAAAGACATGGCGATTTGACACCTTTTTTGGCTTGAGAAAGTCAATCAACATCTGGAGGAGTTGTTGGCGAAGGCCAATAGAGACAAAGACATGCTCCGTCATATGAAACATCACTATTGGGCTCGCATGCACGTCGGTAAAGCAAAAATAAAGATTTTGCAGAGGAGGTTGAGCAAAGCATGAAAATGGCGAACAAGGCCTAATCCACTTAGGATTTTGGTTGAGGCTTCAGCGGCTGGGCATAATACATGATGGAGGGTCTTCACTCTGAATTTGAGCAAATTCGGAGAAATTTTTGTCATTTTGAAATTTTTGGCTTGCAAAACAAGTTTTTCAGCCCAACGCGTAGCGCGTCGACGCGCTCGCTTATGATTGGGACACTCGCTGGAGGAAAACTTTATAGTTTTGGATTTTTCATGGTAAGTTATGCATGCTCTAGTATGGCCGAGGCATTTCATCAAGTTCTGGATGATCAAAAGGGTCAAAAACACCATGAAAATCACCTTTCTGCCACCTTTTGCACCAGCAGGAAGTACTTGTGGGAGAATGAAATTTTGAAGGGGCAAATGAGCTCCAAATTGGGAAATTCCACTTGGGCTGGATAGCAGACATCAAGGGCTTTCTAACCAGCTATTTTGAGCTTGATTTCGATTTCAGGAAGTGCCCAAAAAACAGGCTGAAAGGCGCGCTATGCATAGAGCTTAGGCACGCTACGCATAGAGGTTTTTGGTCAAATTTTCATCCTCCAGCTCAGGAATTCAGCCAATTTTCACCAGTTTCACCTTCTGATGTATTATGTGACTTATTTTGATGTAATTTGATGTGTATGATGTAACTTGGCACTTATTTACCATATTCTAGATGATTTATTCACAAAATAGCAAAAATTCAATGTAATGAATCAATTTCCTTCTTTTTAGAGGCAGGTTGTTTTGGTCACCTAGATTCTTGCTCCATGTTTAGAATTGGTTCAAACTGCTCCTAGAAGGAGGAGCTCGACCCCTAGAGGTTAGGGAATGGGTTGGCTTGGTCTATATTATGTAAATTTTCAGTCAATAGCAAGGGTTGGACACTTGGGAAGATTTTGGCACACTATTGTACATATTTTTCATATTTTGGCTAAGGAAAGATCAGAGGTTTTGCAGCACCTGTTGGGATTCTTGTGGCTTTCAGTTCTTGATGGTGTTATCTCTCAGTTTATTGTAAGTTAATTCATGTTTAATGTATGCCATTCCCTTCTTATGCTTCTGAAACTAAATGAATGAGTAAATGATGTTGAATCCATTGTTTACAGTGCTCTCCCTTTAAATTTGTTTAGTTTTACATGTTTTCGGCAGTTTGGAGAGGATCCATGTTCTCCCTTGCCCTCTTCAGCTCCTTGTCATTTTGATCCACCCATACACTTGATCAAAGGCATCAAGACTACTGCCTACCTCGCCCCAACTCGAATTCTGCAAAGATCTGGCCTTATCCCCGGACCCAAAATTGTTTTTCTCGTTTCTCCAACAAAACCCCAAAAATTTTAAATCAAACCTACCTATCCATTTACTAGCCTAAAATCAATATCCATTACAAGTCATCTTAGCTCCTTTGAAGACTTTTTTCCGAGATAGACCTGGAGAGAGCCCTCTCCTGTCCTCGTAGGGCTAGCTACGAGGCTGAGCGTGGTTTGATGTGGCCTTGAGTCTTGCCTTCCCTCAGCCTAAGGAAGATTCCAGCGCTAACAGAAGGCATACAAGTTGGCAAGAAAAGTGGAAAAAAATATTATGGAAACAAGGAAGTATACCCCTCACAACTATAAACATGGAAGTGTTGTTTCTCCTATCCTTCCATAACCTACAAGGTTGAAACCACAACAATTGGAAGAAAAAGAGCAAAAGGGCTTTGTTACAACTGTGATAGAAAATACATTAAAGGTCATAAGTGTGCTGAGAAAAAATTATTTTACATCGATTGTGAAGAGGAGGAAGAAAAGGATCAAGAAACTTCAAAATAAGAAGATATACAAAGGGAACCAACACTAGAGAAAGAATAAATTAATCTAACCACATCTTGCACTGCATTAGCAAGAATTACCACTCCTCAAACTCTCAAGATACAAGGACATATAAAAAAGAAGAAGGTTGAAGCAGTGAAATATCAAGAAGAAAAGGATCAAGAAACGTCAAAACAAAAGGATACTCACTAGGAACCAACCCCAGAGAAAGAAGACATGAATCCGACCATATCTTGTAATGCATTGGCCAGAATTACCACTCCTCAAACTCTTAAGATAGAAGGGCATATCAAGAACAAAAAGGTAATAGTGTTGATTGATTAGAGTAGTACCCATAATTTTATTGATTGTAAGATAGCCAAGGAATTAAATTGCTTCCTATATCCAGCACCAAAGTGTCAAGTGATGGTTGCAAATGGAGGAATCATAAATTTCTCTGGAAAGTGCCATAATATCAAGCTATCCATGGGATAGTATGTATTGAATATTCCAACGTTTTCCATTCCAATGGATGGTGTTGATATTGTACTAGGAGTCCAATGGCTATAATACTTGAGTACAATAGCTTTTAATTTTCAAGAAATTTCCATGAAATTTTCGTTAGAAGGAAAGGAAGTTGAATTAAGGGGTATCAAAGGGAAACCAGGAAACATCATAAGCTCTAACAGAATGATAAAGCTTCTCAAGAAAGAACAAAGATGCGTAATTGTGAAATTATGTTCGCTAGAGGTTCCCACATTGAAATCATATATTTCTCCATATCTCCAAAAATTCTTGGACAATCATTCCAAGGTATTTGAGACTCCCAAAGGCCTCCCACCTATTCATGATCATGATCATGTTATTCATTTGATTCCAGGAAGTGTTCCTCCAAACATCAGGCCTTATAGATATCCATATGCTCGAAGGAGTGAAATTGAATGCATGGTTGCAGAAATGCTAGAGGTTGGTATAATTATACAACGAAATTCGATAAACGAAGCAAGGGATGAATGGAAGAATGACAAAGTAGGGTGTGAACTCATTCAAAAGTTGGAGAAGACCCCAGTTCAAACAATACTGATAGGACCTGACAAGGAAGGAAAACACAATATTGGAACCTAAAGTAGTCACAGAACTGATAAATCGACAGCTACAAAATCAACCAATTTGAGAGTATCTCATCAAGTGGAAGAACTTACCCACTGAAGATTCCAGATGAAAGGATGATAATTTTATACAGAAGCATCCAGAACTACTCAAGCGTTGAGGACAACACTTTTTGAAGGAGAGGGCCATGTTAGGTCCCTATACTACTAGTGTAACCCCTTATTGTTATTAGTGCAACCCCCTTATTATATTTTTGTACCCATGTAGTCCCCATGTTTTTATTATTGTGCCCCATAGAAGCCCACTATTGTTATTGTTGTGCCTTTACATTATTATTGTTATGTCGACTCTGATTATATTATGACCCCATAGACTTGTATATATAGAAAGGAGGTCTTGTCATTTGTATCATCCAAGAATTGTTCATTTGTGTAATGTAAAGGAGGTTGCCGCCTCGAAGAGGCTTATTTCTAAGGCATTGATATATCTTTTATATCTTTTTGTGAGCTGGTTTCATAACACAATACCATCAGGTATGCATCAAAGAAGAGGACATCTACAAAACTTCTTTCTGGATTAGGTGATCTGAAAATGCAGAAGGATGTCAATTTCCTCTTCCTAAAATCAAGGATCGTTCTTCAATGCTTTGTAAGGAAAAATGGGTCTTAACACAAAACAGGTTTTCCAAAAGGTCTCTTCAACTTATGAGTTAGTTTTCACATGTAAACTTAAGCATAAGCAACAAAACATCACATAAATCATATAGGCATTCATGAAGAGTAGAACAAAGGAATTTTTTAAAGATTTCACCCCTCTTGGGCCACATCTTCGAGCCTACCAACATAGCTAGACCACTCCATATATATAGTGCAAAAAGGAGTACATACAAGTTTGCTGATAAAACATGTGGCTATTTCTCATTCATGGAAATATTCTCCTGTAAATAACTCTAACATAAACATCGTGACAGACTACAGTTAGTCATGAAAACATGAGCATATAAGCACTTCAGTTCCACGTTGAAGGAAAAATAGAAAAATTTCCTCAAAAAGACACAGTGAGAAAAATATAGAATAGCTAAAACCTGTAAGAAACAATTGTTGCAATAAAGTTATGAATGTAAGAAAACCCCTACAAGGCATTCTCCATGTTCAAACACCTTCAAGAACTGCTCCAAAACAATGATTGATCCATACAACCATGAACTTGAACTTGAAAATTCCTTTAGATGTGCTAAAATTAGAAAATAGAGGGTCACCATTAGATTCAGAATATCCAAAAAACCCTAGGTAGACTCTTCTTGAGCTCCAAAAGGACAAAAATCACAAATATCTGGCTCTACAAACTCTCTATGTAGTTTTGTTGTTATCCGTCCTACAAATCAGACTAACATTCTAGCTTTCCTACAAATTCGCCTTGTTTTCCATTGTCGTGGTGACAATTTTCCCCTTCGATGGGGCCATTTATTGGACAAATAAATTTCCTAATAACCCCTATGCATAAAATATCAGGCCACATGGGCCATGCGGCCAAGGGCTTGATCTAACTGCATGTCCCCGCTTGAGTAGCTCCCTTCCGTTACATCGGTGGTTATGTGGTTTCCACGGGATCGGGGCCATTCCTTAACTCCTACACCCTCTATTTTAGCACCTGTATTGATCCACCATGGTCTAATGAAATAGTCATAGGACTTGGGGCTAGGGCATAGAGCCTCACCCTCCTCCATTCGCGCCTTTGTCTAGTCCTATGGGCTCGTATATGGCCATGGGCTAGGGCCTTGAGCCTGCACCCCATCCTTCGACCCCCAAATCCATAGCAAAGGTTTTGGTGTAATACATGTGGTCATGGGCTCCCATCGAGGTTTTATGGGGTGTCGATGACTAGTGGCTAGAGCTTAGTCTGAACCCCTTCCCCCCAATTCAAATTTGAATGCCATTTAACATAAAGTTGAGACCTTAATAGGTTAAGTCTCATGAGCATGATGTAGTGGTAAATGTTGGTAGTGTTGATTGGTGGGTCAAGGGTTCGATTGCGCTCGGGCCTTTGGTTGACCAAACAAAATTTTAGTGCACTCTGTGGGTGCCACGTGGCGGCCCATGATTGGGCAAAAAAAAACCAATCAAATTCGACCCCAAAGCAAGAAGATAGGAGACGCCATTTGTCAGCACCTGATTGGTCCATACTTTCACAGTCACCCTAGATGATGTCAATTTTACAGAAGCCTAGTCAGCCGCCCAAACAACAACCTGCTCATCTTTTAGTTGTTGGGCCAAACTATTAGAACATGATAACTAGAGCATACGGTGTCAGATTGAGGTGAAATAAACATTCTTGGATTCAGAATGATGAGAACTTTGACTTGATGCCAGTTTTAAGAGTTTCTTGGCACTTTTATTTTTGAGCTAAAATTTGATCGCCTAATCACACCTCCCCACCAGGAAATTTTGGACTCCGAAAGTTTACTTCTTCTAGTTAATAAAATGAGGCTGAAACTCAAAATTACCCCAAAATTCAATCCATATTCTATCTTTTCAATTGGTTCCCTTCAAGCTCCAATCAAGGAACTTCACTTATCTTCTTCATGAAGACCTATTATCCTAGTAACAATCGAGCCAAATATTCTTATTGTTGATGCAGGAACAAAAACACTAACGAGTGGAATCTGAAAATTCTCTTTAATCTTTTCTTTGCACGACTTAAAAAAAGTTCATCTTGAAGTTGAACTATTGAAGAAAAAGTTGACTCCATATTGGAAATCAGAAGTAATATAAACCTGATTTACCATTATCAAACTTAGATTGTACACTAAAGTACACTACTACAAAAATTCAATGACATAATTGCCTTTGCCTAAAAAAACATAGCTATCTTGTAGAATCTTAAACAAAGATTTTATTCACAACAAGTTGCATCCTGGATACTTGCATCGGTGAGTACATTACAAACTTGTAGACAAACTTGGATGAAAACATGTACATTCCAGAAGTCCTTACACATATGAACTTATAAACAAGCCAATAACATAATGTCAGTGAAACATTCTTGTCGCAGATAGTGACTATTATTGTTCTCTTTACAAAAGTACCCAAATAGGTAAACAACAACAAGTCATTACAAATTTACAATGCAACTTTACAAACAACCTACCCAATCTCTGCCTATCTTATGCTTGTGGATTCTCTTTTTGCATCAACTTTTCCTTGAAGGTTTCTTTAGGATTGATGTGAGTCATTTTTGTGACCTCTTGCTTCCCTTGCATTCGGTTGAACAATATCTTTTCTCTTCTTGGAACAAAGCTCTACATGTAATTTCCAACATTGTTCATTTCCATTCACATTCATCTTGCAATGGGTACAAAAGAACTTTCTCTTGCTTGCCAACAAGGAAGTCCTCTCATGTGAAGGAGATTCATCATGCTTGATGCCTGGAATCTTATTCATCCTTTTAACCATTACCATGCATTTCTCATAGACAACCACACAATGGTTAAATGCATCACAAAAAGTACAAGGATACATATTCCACAAATAGTCAAAATTACCATCATTTAGAAAACACCCATGAGATTTATACCTTTCCCTTGAGCTACAGCTTTATTGGGGTGGATGATGACATGCAAGGTCCCTTCAACCATTCATCTCGTTTGAGAGACAAATGAACATTTTCGCCACCATATTTGTGTGACATATCATCCTCACATGATTTTTGTGCCTCAATTTGTTTAGAGAATTCTCCAAACTCCCTTTGACCATATCCCAATTCTTGATACTTTGGTCTCTCTTGTACCATGATTGGATTGGTGATCCCTTTGCCATTTTTTCCAAGGCCTCCAACTTCACGACCCATTTTAGAAAGAAAATTCATACCAATTCCTTTGGTATGTTTCTAAAAAGCCACAAAAGAGGTGTTATGGACATAAACATAAGGAATTGTACTTCAAATTATTATTACCTCCTTGAACTTGTTATTCATCTTTTCACCTTTTGATGATGATGACGAAATTACAGATGACTCTATCCACCCACTTTTACCAACTGGCATATGGTGAGAATCTTGGAGATGCTTGAAAAATGCACATGCATCATTTTCCTCATATGGTCCATAACTACTATGTGAACCATGCCCACATATTGGTTTAATTTTGGAGGTGTATTTTGCTATCATAGGAGTGGAACTTTTAGAAATTTTTTCTTCAAGCACATGTTGCAACTGAAGGCACATATTCCTCTTCTCCTCTTCAACCACTTCTAACATTCCTATCAACACAATGTTCTCCATACGAAGAGCCAATTTCATCTGCTCTAGCTCTTGGAGACTCTTCTTACCCATTCTTGCAACTTGGTCAGGTGAGGCTCTGATACCAATTGATCTGAAGATGGAGGAGGAGGTCAATTTCCTCTTCCTAAAAATAGGGCTCGTTCTCTGATGCTATGCAAGGAAAAATGGGTCTTAACACAAAATACGTTTTCCAAAAGGTCTCTTCAAGTTATGAGTTAGTTTTCACATGTAAAGTTAAGAATAAGAAACACAACATCACATAAATCATACAAACATTCATGAAGAGTATAACAAAGGATTTGTTGATGGAGTTCACCCCTCCTGGGCTACATCTCCGAGCCTGCCAACATAGCTAAACTGCTCCATATATTTAGTGGAAAAAGGAGTACATAAATGTTTGTTGATAAAACATGTGGTTATTTCCCCTTCAAGGAAATGTTCTCCTGCAAAGAAATATCACATAAGAATCATGAAAACCTACATTCATTCATGGAAACATCAGCAACACAAGGTCTCTCCTACAAAGACCCTGTACTCCATCTGAAAATGAGCATACATGCGAATATAAGCACTTCAATTCCACATTGAAGGACAAATAGAAAAATTTCCTCAACAAGACAATGAGAAAAGTATAGAATACTGAATCCTACAAGTAGCAGCTACTGTAGTTAACTTATGAAGGTAAGAAAACTGCGGCAAGGTTTTCTCCATGCTCAAACACCTTCAAGAACTACTCCAAAACACTAATTGATCCATACAGCCATGAACTTGAACTTGAAAAACTTTCCTTTAGATGTCCTCAAATCAGTAAATATAGGTCACCATTGAATCCATAATATGTAAAAACCCTTAGGTAGGCTCTTCTTGAGCTCCAAAAGGAAACAAAATCACAAAGATCTCGCTCTACAAGCTCTCTATGTAGTTTTGTTGTTATCTGTCCTACAAATTTTCCCTAGTTTCCACTGCGGAGGCAACAATTTCACCCTTTGATGGTGTATTTTATAGACAATTAAACTTCCTAATAACCTCTTCGCATGAAAAATCAGGCCACATGGGCCATGCGGCTGAGGGTCGGGGCTAATCGCCTACCCCCACCGGAGTAGCTCCCTTCCGTTACACCAGTGGTTACGTGGGTTCCATAGGATCGGGGCCATTCCTTAACTCTCACACACTATAGTTTACCACCTGTACTGATTCACCATGGTCTCATGGAATATTCATAGGACTTGGGGCTAGGGCCTAGAGGCTAATCCCCCTTCATTTGCACCTTCGTCTGGTCATATGGCTCGTTTATGGCCATGGGCTAGGGCCTTGAGCCCGCACCCTATCATTAGACTCCCAAATCCGTAGCATAAGGTCCAGTGTAATACATGTGGCCATGGGCTAGGGCTGGGTCTGTGCCCTCGGTCACTGCTCCCACTGAGTTTCTATGGGGTGCCAGTGACTAGGGGCCAGGGCTTTTTCCCGACCCCTTCCCCTAATTCAAATATGAATTCCCTTTAACATAAACTCGATGCCTTAATAGGTTAACTCTCATGAGCGTGGTGCAGTGGTAAACATTGGTAGTGATGATCGGTAGGTCAGGTGTTCGATCCCGCCTGGGCCTTTGGTTGACCAAACAAAATTTTAGTGTGCTCTGTAGGTGCCACGTGGAAGCCCATGATTAGGCCAAACAAAACCAATTAAATTCGATCCCAAACCAAAGAACCAATAGATGCCACTTATCAACACCCAATTGGTCCATACCTACATAGTTACCCTGGATGATGTCAGTTGTACGGAAGGCCAGTCAGCTACCTAGTCAACAACTTGCTCATCCTTTAGTTGTTGGTCCAAATGATCCGAACGTGATAAATTGAGTATATGGTGTCAAATTGAGGTGAAATGAACGTTGTTGGATTTAGAACAATGAGAACTTCAACTTGATGCTAGTTTCAAGAATTTCTGGGCACTTTCATTTTTGAGCTAAAATCTGATCACCTGATCACCAGCTATGGACATTATGAGTTTCTTGTAGCTCCATTTGTTTTGAATAATTATCCAACTAATTTCATGTGTTTGATGAATAGTGTGTTGCATCCTTATCTGGACAAGTTTGTTATTGTATTCATTGATGATATATTGGTATATTCTAATAATGAGGAAGAACATGTCGAACACTTAGCAACAATATTGATATTGCTAAGAGAGAATTAGTTGTATACCAAGCTTAGAAAATATGGTTTCTTTCAAGAAGAGGTACACTACTTGGGGCATGTGGTTTCCAAGGAAGGCATAACAGTCGATCCGAAAAAGATAATGGTTATCATGGAGTGGGACACTCCTAGGAATGTGGATGAGGTAAGGTCCTTTATGGGGTTAGCACGTTATTATAGGAGGTTCATCAAGAAATTCTCACAAATTTATTATCCTAGTACATCGTTGCAAAGGAAAGGTAAGAAGTTTGAATGGGTAGAGAAATGTGCAACAAGTTTTGAGTAGTTGAAGTAGTTGTTGACAAATGCTCGAGTTTTAAAGATTACAGATCTAGACAAAGAGTTTGTGGTGTGTACAAATGCTTGCAAGAGAGGGCTTGGTGGAGTCCTTTTGAAGGAAGGATAGGTAGTATTCTATGAATCAAGGAAACTTAATGAGCACAAGAATAATTATTCGACACATGATCTTGAGTTGGTAGTGATCATCCAAGATTTGAAGATGTGGAGGCATTATCTTATTGGCAAGCAGTTCATCTTGATGAGTGATCATAGTGGATTGCAATACCTATTTGACCAACCAAATCTAATTTCTAGACAAGCTAGATCGTTCACCATTATTAGTGAGTTCAACTTTGAGATCAGGTACATTAAAGGTAAAGAGAACAAGGTTTCAAATTCTCTTAGCAGGCAGATACAAGTAAATCACATAGCAACTATGAGTTCTTATAGGACAGATTTATAGGATCGGATCTTGCAGGAAAGTTAGAAGGATGACAGGTATAGGGAGATTATGCATAGGTTACAAAAGGGTACAAGTGATCAGGATGTGGACTACCATCTCACAGCAGATGGATTGGTCAAATTTAGGGACATGATATATGTGCTAGATGACAATGAGCTCAAGAAGCTTATCTTGAGTGAATTTCATGCTAATCCATATTCAGGGTACCCAGTATATCATAAGACATTGATAGCAGTGAAGAATTTTTATTCTTGGATGAATCTAAAGAAAGAAGTAGCCGAGTTTTTTGCTAGGTGCTTGGATTGTCAACAGGTAAAAGAAGAGTGTAAGCATCTAGGTGGATCACTTCAGCCTATTCCGATTCCATAGTGGAAATGGGAGGTCATTTCCATGGAATTCATTATAGGTTTTTTGAGGACGTCTAAAAAGCATGATTCCATCATGGTTGTGGTGGACAAGTTGACAAAGGTAGCACACTTCATTCCAGTAAAGTCTACATATTCAGCTAATGATGTAGCATAGGTCTTCATCAGATATGTAGTGAGGTTGCATGGTGTACTAAAGAAAAGTATGTCAGACGTGGATGCAAAGTTCACTTCTAGATTTTAGAAATAGTTATATGCATGTTCACGTAGAGATTTGGCCTTCAACACAGTTTATCATCTGTAGATATATGGATAGATAGAGAGGGTTAACAGGATATTGGAGGATATGTTGAGGATGTATGTGATGCATCATAAGTGGAAGTGGAAAGAATATCTTCCACTGGTTGATTTCGATTACAAAAATGGGTACGAGGAATATTTTATGATGAGTCCATTTGAAGCACTCTATGGGCAGAGTTGTAATACTCCCATTAGTTGGAGTGAACAAGTGAACAGGGTGTTGATTGGACCAGACATGTTGGAAGAGATGGAATAAGAAATGCATGTAATCAAGAAGAATCTGAAGGTAGCACGGGATAGACAAAAAAATTATGCATATCAAAGTAGGATGTTTAAGGAGTTTTAGGTTGTGGAACATTTTTACTTGCGCATCAAGCCTAGGATGAACTCCTTGAGGATTGAATCTTGTGCTAAGTTGGCACCTCAGTTTTGTGGACCTTTCAAGATTCTTGAAATTATTGGACAAGTATCCTATTGACTTGCACTTCCTTTGACAATGAAAGTCCATGATGTATTCCATGTGTCATTGCTTAAGAAGTACGTTAATGATATTGATCATGTGATTGACTGGTTTTTATGGCAGGTGGAAGAAGAAAGAGGATTCCATCCAGAACCTCAATGCATTTTGTAGAGAAAGATGCTCTGCTCCAGAAGTGAGAGATCGAGCAGGTTAAAGTGCAATGGAAGCAATTTGGGCTCGATGAAGCTACATATGGGATGGAAAATCAAATACGGGCTATGTATCCTTCTTTATTCGCTAGTTGAGTGAATGTTTTAGGCATATGTTTTGGTGTGATGCTTGGTATATGTATATGGATGTAAATATTTCCATGAGTTGTGTTATAAACCTCTAATAAGCACTATGGGTTTTGTTAGCGCTTGAAATTTCACCTCAGGCTGAGAAAGGTAAACCTCAAGGCTACATCAAACCATTTAGCCTCGTAGCTAACCCTACGGGGCAGGAGAAGGCTCTCTCCGGTCAATCTCGGCAGATCTTCAATGGGATGAGATGAAAAACAAGGTAACACTGATATTAGGCTAGTAAACTGATTAGAATGATTGATTTGGGGTTTTTTGGGTTTTTGGTGGCAAATTGAGGAATTGCAATTTTGGGTGCGGGGATTTGACACAGTTTCTGCAGGGGGTTCTTTGGGGCGAGGTAGGAACCTGTATTGATGTCTTTAGCTGAAGTGGATGATTAGGAAGAAAGATAAGAAGGCTAAAGAGAGCAAACAATGTATTTGAATTCTCTTTAGAGAGCAGAAAACATAGAAATTAAATAAATTTAAAAGTAGAGCAATGCAAGCATGAATTCTAACTTTATCACTTCATTTGTTTAATATGCAGCAGTATAGAAAGGAAATGAATCACATAACAAATCTTAAAATAACATGAAGAAACACACCATCAACACATGAGTCCACAAGAATCCCAAAGATGACTGCAAAACCCTGGTCTTCCTTAGCCAAAAATTGCAGAGATACAAGTGATAATACAATGATAGCTTCTCCCTCAAGAGTCCAACCATGAAAATGAGCAAGAAAGTACATAATATAGATGATCTAACCTCTTTCCCTGCCTCCATGGGTCGAGCTCACTATCCTAGGAGCTGTTTGAACCACTTCTAAACTAAGCACTAGAAAATAGGCAGTCAAAACAACTTGCCTCTATAAACTTGGAAACCAGTTCATACAGTCAATTTTTACCCTTTACATGATAGAAACTTCTAGAAGAGTTAAACAAGAGTAAAAATATCCAAAAAGTGTCACAATTACATCCATCAAGATCATCATTAACCTCAGAAAGTCGAAAAAGGTCAAAACTGCAATTTCTGGGCTGAACTGGTCAAATCTGGCAACTTTTCCTCAACGGGTCGCGCACATTTCCTCAACGGGTCGCGCACTTTGGAGCCCTGTTTGGAGGCCTTCCCGATGTCAGAATGAGGTGCAAGATAGCTCGTTGGAAAGGTCTCTGAGTATACTTTCTAACCCAACCAGAATGTTTGGATTTGGAGGTCATTTGCCCAGTCAAAAGTCAATTCTCCCAAGACTACTTCTGCAGCTCAAAAAAGGGGCAGAAAGTCAAAATTTGGCTGTATTTTTACCTTTTGGAGGCCCAAAACTCCATAAAAACTCAAGTCCATCCATAGGCATGTGTAACTTTGCATGAAAAATCCAAAAATGTTGAGTTTTTGCAAAACGGAGCTACGATGACAAAGGGTCTCACCAGGGGTGAGACCCGTTGAGAAGCCAAAACCTGTAAATTTCCCAAAAATACCAAAATTACCCAAAATTCTCCAAAATTTTTGGGATTTGTGCTGTAGAATGAGTTCCATGATCCTTGAGGGATGCCTCAGCCAAGATACAGAGTGGATTCGGCCTTTTTCTCCGTTTTAGTGCCTCGGTCAACCTCCTTTGAAAAACTTTCATTTTAGCCTTGCAAACATGCATCCTTGCCCAATAGTGATTTTTCATGTTTCTCAGCAGTCTTTTCTCTTGGTTGGCCTTAGCCAACAGCCTCTCTAAGTGTGCATTGACCTGGATGAGCATAGACTCACGATCAGCAGGCAAAGGATCACCGGGCCTCCTTCGGTTTAGGACTTGGTCACTATGAATCCTCCATAGCTCATCAAGAACTTTCTCCTCCTCTAGCTGTTTGTTCCACTGCTCTAGGTAGGTGATGGTCCATTGGGCACCCTCAAGTCTCCTCTGCAAAACATCATTCTCGGCCCTGAGATGCTGAATGATCTCCTTTGCCTCTTGGCTAGGAGAACTGGCCTCAAGATCAATCACCGGATCCTCATGAATCATGGGCTCTTTGCCCCTCTACTGTACCTGTGCTGGTGAAGAAAGCGAGGCCCCTTCCACCTGATGTGGAGATAACACTCGCTTATCTGAAGATGAAAGCGAGACCCCTTCCACCTGCTGTGGAGATAGTACTCGCCTAGCTGCTGCAAATAAGGCCCTTGGGCCTTTCTGATAGGTGACCAAAGGAGTGGAGCTGACATGTCGGGTGACGGGAGCATCAGGCTGCTGAGATGGTCCACCCTCCTCATGAATGGCCTCCTGATGTGGCTAAGGTGGCACTGTGAAAAACTCACGGGAGATGAACTCCTCCCATGAGATGCCCTGCTGAGTCAACTGATGAGAGACTATGAGCTGGATCAAACCATAGTTACAAAGGCTCCTATACTGCTGAGCTGGGGTTTTCCTCTGCAACATGGGCACCATCCTTTGAATGTTATGAAACAAGAAGACCGGGAGGTTCATCATCCTCACCCGGGTGAAATGCATCAACAGGCGAATGTGATATGAATACACCTGTGAAAATCTGCCCTCACAGGTAAAATAATGCATGATAAGTCTCATGAGGGGAGCATACTCGCTCCGGAGAAATCTGAATGGGAAAACACCCGTCAACAGTCTCACAAATTATGGCCGGACATAGGGCTCAAAGTGAACAAAATCAAGTAATCTGCGCTTAGGCCACACCTCACCCACATTTGGTATCCCTGTAGCCTTTGAGATCACCTCAGGTGTCAATGTGAAATTCACCCCGGCAAGGTTGACATGTCCTTCATGCAAGTGCAAGACAAAGAGGCGGGCCAGCTCTCGGTGGTGCTGAATCCGAGAGATCCTCTCACAAAACTCATAAGAAGACATGTACTGAAAACATGAAACTGCCATGAGACAAGCCTGTAAACTTGTCAAAGAAGTGGGCTCCTTTCTCCTGTGATGGCCACCTTTTCCACCTCTATGTGGCCTCCTCTGTACATGAACCTCTGAAGATGATGAATGGTCATCACTCTGCTCATATGTTTCATTGTCTGACATGTTTGAGGAGCCATTTAAAATTTCATCCACTTGCACAATTCAACTTTTGCACACGAGAGCCATCAAACCACCAACTGAAGTGTAGAAGGCCTACCTCAAACAAATTTGATGATTTGGAGGAAGATTGAGCAAGTTTGTGGCAACTTGGCAGCTCACTGGCAATTTTTTGTGGAGAAATCCTCAACGGGTCGCGTCCCTCCCAACGGGTCGCGCACGTTGATTTTTTACACTGCAGGAGGGCTCTCAACGGGTTGCGCACCTCCCAACAGGTCGCGCTTTTGCAGGAGGCTTTTGGAGGCCTTCCCGGTGTCGGAATTGGGCGCAGGATGGCTCGTTGGAAATTTATTTGAGTCTAATTTCCAACCCAAGTGGAATTTTTAAATTTGGAGTTGATTTGACCTGTCAAAAATCAAATCTCCCAAGACTGGTCAAAAAGTACCAAATGAGGCTTCCTGAAAGAAGAGTGCTGTTGTAGTCAACTTTTGAATGCCTTCCTCAACCCCAAATTGAGCTCATGATAGCTCATTGGAAAGATATTTCTGTCTAGTTATTATTTTACCCATCAAGAAAATCATTTGGCCAACCCCGCTAGGAGAAAACGGGATTTTCCCAAGGTCACTTCAGAGGTGTCTTTGATTCTCCTGAGGCAACGATACTCGTGACATTTCTCTCAAACCATGACACCTGTGAAAAAAGTGAAGGATTTTTTTCTTCCTTGGAATTTTCTGGACAAAAACCTCTCTCATTTTTCCAAAATTCATCTTTTATTTCTCTGGAACATCATTTGAGTGCGACTTGTCCCGATGTGTGAAGCAAGGAATTTTGTCGAAATGGAGCGAGATGAAGGGGATAGGGGGCTTCTAAATTCTTGGGGAAATTTGTGGGAGTGGGGAGGGATGTTAGGAAGCAGGGGAAAGTGGAATCTCAGTGATTGAGTGAGGGGAAGGGGTCCAAAAGGGCAAAACACAGGCCCAACCTAGAAAATTGCCAGGTTGTAGCTAGAAACTAGGGTTTGTGGAAAAATGAGGAATTTGGCGGATCTAAGGGATGGGAAGTGTTTTATAAGGTACTTTAAGGATAGGGGAAGGTGTATGAACATCAGGATATGAGTTTTGCTGATTATTTAGCCGCCCAAGAGAAATTGCCTTCAAAACCCTAGGAGAGGGAAATGACCTTGGCTAGGCACAACTGAAGCATGAATAAGTTGTAAAAAGACTCATTAGACACTGACATGATAATGAAAACCCTCTGAATGATGATAGGCTCAACTGAATGATGACATGGACTGACATTTGGGCAAACCCTAGACCTAATGCCTAGTGACCAAATTTTGCTTGAAGACTCACTGAAATGACAAAATTTGACCTTGACACTTCAAATTCACTTTGTAAGAGCACATTTGATCACTGGAGGAAGGCTGGAAAGACTGACACTAACAGGTTTCATGTCGTTATGATTGTCACGTGGTTATGTTTCTCATGTTGGTTTTCTTCTCAGTGGGTAGATCATTATAAATACTGCATCGAGCTAAGTTATAAATCTCCATGGGAAGTATGTTTTGCTTTCAACAGTCTTGCTCGTTGTAGGTGTAATTGAACACCAATGACGGTTTTCCCCTAAGGTGGGGGGGGGGGGTGGTTTGTAACAAACCTCATCAAAATTCCTTGTAATAAAGTTAATAAAGGAAAAATAATAACCATGGTCATCGGACACGTATTCCAAACTGAATGTTGGGAACAAACATAGTGATGGGGATAACTTGTGATTAATTAATGGCTATGGAAATTGGAAAATGATTTGGAAAGGCAAAGTGGCGTTAATTGAAATTTTATTTATGAAAATAAAGGAAATTAGGAGAAAAGGAAGGTGAAAGGTCACAGGTTTCATGTGAGGAGGAAAATGAAGGAAAAATAATGGAAAATGAATAAAATAGAGGCGTAATTAATAAAAAGGCTTCTTAGGATTAGCTTGTATCTTTTTGTCAGTTTATTTTTGGAGCTCTCATTTTCTACTCTCTCTCTCTCATACTCTTGGATACTTAGAGTATTCTTCTAGCACTCTTGGAGGAGTGTGGCATATTTTGGATTTGGATCAAGAAGGCAAAGGAAGAGCAGGAAAGCGCAAGAGGGCATCGAGCTCAGCAGTTACAATGATATTTTCTTGCAGGTGCTAAGTTGCATGTATGATTTCCTTGCTAGTTTTGGCATGCATGGCACATGCATGTAGTTTCTTGGTTATGATATGTCATTAGCATGGATGATTGCCTAGATTAATGATGGATTTGTCTATCCTTTCCATTTCTTGGCTAACCATGGTGTTGTGCATTTCTTTGCTTTTATTTTTTGCTTGGTTCTCATGTTCCTTATGGCTATGGGTTGAGTTACCAGTTGCTGGAAGCCTTGGTTGAAACAATGCTCTAGAAGCCCTGTAACAACTTGTGTTGAGGTACTAGTCTTGGAAGCCTTGGTTGGAAAAACATTTTGAAAGCCCTTGGTGGGTTGAGTTACAAGTCCTGGAAGCCATGTTTGGACAAATGCTCAGGAAGTCTGATAACTGTTTTTGGTTGAGTTACTAGTCCTAGAAGCCCCGGTTAGAACAAACGCTATGGAGCCCAAGATAACTTGGGTAGGGAAAAATATGGTGATGGTTAGTGATGTCCAACCGAGAGGTGGAATTACTAGTTGAGGTTTTAGGTGGTTTAGCCTTTGGAAGCCCAGGTTTGGTTTTGTTTGATTTGATCATGATATCCCACATTCATGCTTGGAATATGGCATGGGAGTGATTAGTTGAAAGAAAGATTTAGTTTAACCAATCTATGGTCAGATTGTACATGTAATTCCCATACATGGTTGCATTTTTCATATTATAATAAGAGCTCATTTCCTCTAGTATTTTATGGGTAAATATACTTATTCATATGTTTTTTTTATCGTTGTTATATCTTTGTTATTTCGGTTGAATATATGTCAGTTAAGAGGATGTTTTATGACAGTCTTGATGTATGGATCTCATCATGTTTTGATCAGGACACAAATTAACAATCAATACATGACCTAATAGAGGATAATGCAGTTATTTTCATAAGGCATCAATGCTTCCTTATGAATATATGATAAGTGTGAGACCCCTATACTTAGATCTATCATTATGACCTGTAGATTACATATTTGTGATATGTTTAACGAAATGTCTGTCATGGATAGTAGGGTTATATTGAAGTAATTAATCAAATGTTTGTATTAGTAACCTAATTTCAATGTTATTTATCATTTCTGAAGTATTCATGAAGTCTTGGATAGTGGTCTGACTCCTTTCCTTGAAAAAGTGGCACAAAATCCAAGGTCGTTGGATCAGAACTAGCTGAAAAAGTCCATAGTCATTGCAATGTATTTCTTTGGGAGTAAATAGAAGGCCTCATTTGCATGCATGGCTTGTCATGGGTGCAGCTGGGTGTCCAGATCAGTGAAATGTCAATTTTTCTCAGGGGTTGGTCACCCGTAGGGGTTGCTTAACTCCTGAAGCTTTTGTAGCATGTGTGGAAGGTCAAATTGGTTTGGTTTAGTTAGTTCCACTTCCT
Source organism: Pinus tabuliformis (assembly GCA_031772625.1). Classification (NCBI taxonomy): domain Eukaryota; kingdom Viridiplantae; phylum Streptophyta; class Pinopsida; order Pinales; family Pinaceae; genus Pinus; species Pinus tabuliformis. The sequence goes on along the minus strand of CM062816.1, from coordinate 889,262,630 downwards.
TAACTATATATGGGGAGTTGAATCACATCATAGTATCCTCTCATCATATGTTTAACTCACCAAACCGGTTAACTTGGGGAAATGTGGGGGGACGGTGTTGCACAGGACTAGTAACGCAACCCAAAGTTGTTTCCGGGATCCAGAGAATTTGTCTAACCAGGTCTTCTAGGATTAGTAAATAAACCCACCAAGGGCTCCAGAGAATTTTTCCAACCAATTCTTCCAGTACTAGTAACTCAACCCAAGTTGCTATAGGGATTCCAGATCGTTTATCCAACCAAGGCTCCGGGAACTAGTAACTCAACCCATAGCAAAAGGAACATGAGCACCAACCAGAAAACAAAGATAAAACACACAACACCATGATTATCTAGGAAATGGAAAGGATAGGAAAAACCACTATCAATCTAGGTAATACTCCATGCCAATGACAGATCATAACTAAGAAACTACATGCATGTGCCATGCATGCCAAAACTGGCAAGGAAATCTCATACCTAACAAGTACTGGCCTCCAAATAAAAATAGTAAAATATTCTTCTAATGATGTGAAGGATGAAAAAGGAAAACAAATTAATATACGAGTTGGGAGATGCACTTGTCAATTATAGACAAGTGGCTCTCTTAAAGGAGTTGTTTTCCTCTAACAAAATCCTTCCAAATGAAGATAATTTCATGGAATATAACATACCTTAACATCCAAGGAAATGAAAGGCTTGTCAAAGAAAAAGTCCCTATAGAAGTACCTACAATAGTAATTTTATAGGACATTAAATGTGGCAGTGATAAAGTTAGCTCAATAGCCTCTCATTTTTAGAGAGGATGTCCAACCATAGTGCTAGATGTTGCAGGGAAATCAGGGGGACTGGATGTCATATGTAATATAAAAAAAGTTGAATTTATAGATTGGATGAATATTGAGAGGATAATATTTGGTAGATTCCACTGCTTAGGATCAAAACAAACATGAATGCATAACAAGAGTCTATGGGCCAAATATGGTGAATGAAAAGGAAATCTCCCTTGGGAACTTGGCTAGCGTCATGTAGCTTCAATAAGATAAGATATGGATTCAAGGAGGAGACATCAAAATGGTGTTTTCAATGGATGAAAAAAATGCGAGGTATTTTCTGGTTGGACATAGACTCCCAGTTGTTCAAACAACTAATGCAACAAATAAAGCTAGTCGACATGGAAATAGTTCATGGAGTATGCACCTTGAACAATTGTTGCAGTAGTACGAACCAAATAGCCTCATGCTTTGATAGTTTTTTAGTCTCAATATCTCTCTTACAAGTGTATGCCTTCATGGACGCATCTATTCTTACTTGTATATGTTCAGATCACTTGCCAATCTATGTAGAAATAGATATCAATATTGTCCCTAAAAATACACCTTTCCAGTTTGAGGTTTTTTTTCTCAAGGATCCATCCTTCTTTGAGAAGGAATGGGAATGGTGGGAAGAGATTGAACTACAAGGTCCTGTCAATATGCTCAAGCTTCAAGAAAATCTCAAGACTCTTAAGTCAAAACTCAAAAAATGGGAAAAAGAGGATTTTGGAAATATTTTTCAATCAAAGAAAGAGCTAGAGGTACAAACGCAAGATGTTTAAGAAAAAATAATTCTAGAGTAAATTTTTGAGAATGTGGATGTAAATGAAAGAAACTTCTCATAAAAGTAGAGGTAAAAAGGAAATAGGAGGAAATAATATGGTGGAAAAATTCAAGAACACACTACCTTTAAGAAGGAGAGAAGAACATTGTTTTTCATAAATCAGTGATCAAAAACTGACATCATAACAAGATATTTTCACTCAAAGATGTGGTAGGGAGAATAATCACATATCACAGAGATGTGGATCAAGAATTTGTTAAATATTATGGATTTATTTTAGTTGAATCAAATCAAACTCGATAGAGACTAATACATAAATTCAAGAAAAACACCCCAACACTTGTTCAACTAGATTGTAATGTTTCCTTAATGTGAGAGGTATCTTATGCTAAAGTTGAAGAAGTAATAACATCCATGCTAAGAAACAAATTTTCAAGTTTGGATAGATTCAACACATGTTTTCATTTTCCAAGCTTGTTGGCACTTCCTTGGAAAATAATTCCATGACGTTATGGAGGAATCTCATGGTAAGTGTTCTTTATTTCTAGTCTTGAATACCACAATATTTACACTAGTTCCCAAGTATGATTAGGCCTAGGAACGTAGTAGCTTTAGATCAAAAACCTTATGCAATGTGATGTATATTATTATTTTGAAAGTCATTGCAAATTGTATAAAGTTGGTCCTTCCAAATCTAATTTCAATGTAGTTGTTATGAAACCAGCTCACAAAAAGATAGAAAAGAAGATATAATGACCATTATATTTAATTAATAAGAATTATTGTATTATTCAATTAACGAATAATAATAATAAAATTAAGGGTTTGACTATGATCTTCAAGTCAAAATTAGCCGTTGCAATATAGCCGTTGGAGTCTCTGCATACCCTATTTAATCAAGCTAAACCTGATCAGTTCTTCAACTTGTCCTGACAATGAACCACACTGGTTGGTTCGAAACGCGTCGACAAATGATTGATTATGTGATTTTGCCGAAGATTATCTAAACAATGTTATGGATCACAGAAGTCTAAATTCCTTAAGAGATCCATGCCTTAGAATTCAGCCTCTTCGAGGGGGAAACCTCCTTTACATTACATAAATGAACAATTCTTGGATGATAGAAATGACAAAACCTCCTTTCTATATATAGGAGTCTAAGGAGTCACAATATAATACAGCCGACCTAACAATAATAATATAAAGCCACAAAAATAACAATAGAGGGATTCTATGGGGCACAGAAATAACAATATGGGGGTAACAGGGGCACAACAATATAAATAAGGGGTATAACTACAATAGTAATGGGGTAATCACTAGTATTATAGGGACCCAACATGCCCCTCTCCTTCAAAAAAGTGTTGTCCTCAACGCTTGAGTAGTTCTGGATACTTCTGCATAAAATTCTCATCCTCCCATGTGGAATCTTCAGCGGATAAGTTCTTCCACTTGATAAGATACTCTGAAATTGATCGATTTCGTAGCTGTCGAGTTCTTGTTTCTGTGACTGCTTCTGGTTCCAATATAATTTTTCCTTCCTCATCAAGTTCTGGCAATATTGTTTGAACTGGGAGCTTGTCACCTATAACCTTCTTTAAACATGAAACATGGAAAACTGGGTGCAATCGAGAAGCTGCAGGAAGCTCCAATTTGTATGCCATAGTACCAATCTTTTCCAACACCTTGTACGGACCATAATACTTTGGTGATAATTTATTATCCTTCTTAGCTTGCTTTAGGGACATTTGCTTATATGGTTGTAGCCGTAGGAATACCCAATCACCTACATCAAAACTTCTTTCACTGCGATGTTGATCTGCCTGTTGTTTCATTCTATTTTGTGCCAACACGAGGTTATCCTTTAAGAGTTGGAGGACTTGTTGTTGATGTTCGATGTGATGTTCCACTGCCTGAACCTTAGAATTTTCTCTTAAATATGATGTGATTGATGGATGGTGGTTGGTACCCATAAAGTGCCATAAATGGGGTCATTTTTGTTGCTGTATGGAAGGAAGTGTTATACCACCATTCAGCCAGAGGCAACCATTTGACCCATTGTGTCTGTTTATCAGATACAAAGCAACGAAGATATCCTTCCAAACATTTGTTTACTATCTCAGTTTGCCCATCAGATTGAGGATGATAAGATGAGCTATGAGCTAACTGAGTACCAAGACAAGAAAATAATTCTGTCCAAAAATTTCCAGTGAAAATGGGATCTCTGTCACTTACAATAATCTTTGGGTTTCCATGTAGCTTTTGAACTGTTTCCATAAATGCAGTAGAAACTGTACTGGCTTTAAATGGATGTGATAATGCACAAAAGTGTGCATACTTGGTAAGTCTGTCAACTACCACCATGATGACACTCTTTCCCTCAGACTTGGGTAAACCTGTGATAAAATCCATTGAAACCTCCTCCCAACGTTGGCTTGGAATGGATAAAGGTTGTAATAGACCCGGTGTCTTAATTGTTTCAACTTTATTTTGTTGGCAAACCAAACATTCCGCCACAAACTTTTGAATATCTGATTTAAGGCCATCCCAAAAAAATTCCTTCTTAACCCTGTGGTAAGTTTTTAAAAATCCTGAGTGCCCTCCTAAGGGAGAAGTGTGCAATTCCATAAGAATCTTTTGTTTTAGCTTGGAATTCTTACAGAGGTATAAGCGATCTTTGTACCATAACGAATCATTTTTCCAGCTAAATGTATCAGAAGTACTGGAATCTTGTTGTAGCTTTCGAATAAGTGCCCACACTTCTTCGTCATTCTTCCATTCCTCCTTTGCTTCGTTTATCCAATCTGGTTGGATAATAGAAATGGCACACAACAATGCTTCCACATCCTCATCCTTTCTTGAGAGTGCATCTGCCACCACATTTTGCTTCCCTTTTTTGTAGATGATTTCAAAGTCATAACCCAACATCTTTGTGACCCACTTTTGTTGCTCTTCAGAGGATAATCTTTGTTCTAAAAAGTATTTAAGGCTATCATGATCCGTTTTTACCTTGAAGTGTCTTCCCATTAGGTAGGGTCGCCATTTCTTAAGTGCATGGAGTATTGCCAACATTTCCTTCTCATAAATAGCTTTGCTTAAAAACTTTCCCTTGATTGGACGACTTTCAAAAGCAATGGGTCTTTCATCTTGCATTAGAACAACACCAATTCCATTTCCTGAAGCATCACATTCCACAATAAAGGTTTTTGTGAAGTCCGGTGTAGCTAAGACCGGTGCTTGGCACATTGCCTCTTTAAGATGTTTAAAGGCCTTTGTTGCTTCCGGAGTCCATGAAAATGAATCTTTCTTCAATAATGTTGTTAGAGGTGCTGCTATTCTCCCATAATTCTTAACAAACTTGCGATAATACCCTGTCAACCCAAGAAATCCTCGCAGATGCTTTATGGATGTGGGGATTTTCCATTCCTTAATGGCTTTAATTTTGCTAGGGTCTACCTTAACTCCTTCATGAGATACAATATGACCCAAATATTCCACCTCCTGGACTCCAAAGAAACATTTGGATCTTTTTGCATATAATTGTTTCTCCTCCAATAGTTGTAGCACCTTGTCAACATGTTCAACATGATCCTTCCAAGACTTGCTGTAGATTAGTATATCATCAAAAAATACTAACACAAATTTTCTAAGGAATGGTTTGAAAATTGAATTCATCAAACCTTGAAATGTTGAAGGTGCATTGGTAAGGCCAAAAGGCATGACCAAAAATTCATAATGACCCTCATGAGTTCTAAATGTCGTTTTTGGAATGTCTTCAATCTTCATTCTGATTTGATGATATCCCGAACGAAGATCCAACTTGGTGAAGTAAATTGATCCATGCAATTCATCCAGTAATTCATCAATGACAGGAATGGGGAACTTATCTTTAATAGTGAGCTTGTTGAGCTCCCTATAATCTGGACACATGCGCCATGATCCATCCTTCTTGTGCACCAATACTACTGGAGCTGAGAAAGAACTTTGACTCGGTTGAATTATACCAGCCTCTAGCATTTCTGCAACCATACGTTCAATTTCACTTTTTTGGACATATGGATATCTGTACGGCCTGATGTTTGGAGGAACACTTCCTGGAATCAGATGAATAGCATGATCATGATCACGCATAGGTGGGAGACCTTTGGAAGTCTCAAATACCTTGGAATGATTGTCCAGGACTTTTTGGAGATCTGGAGAAATAGATGATTCCAATGTGGAAACATCTAGCGAACATAATTGTGCAATTACACCTCTTTGCTCCTTTTTTAGAAGCTTTGTCATGCCATTAGAGCTGATTATCTTTCCTGGTTTCCCTGCAATACCCCTTAATTCAACTTCCTTTCCTTCCACAGAAAATTTCATGAAAAGTTCTTGAAAATTAAAAGCTATTGTACCCAAGGATTGTAGCCATTGGACTCCTAGTACAACATCAGCACCTCCCATTGGAATGGAAAGCATTGGGCTAGTCAATACATATTCTCCCATGGATAGCTTGATATTATGGCACTTTCCAGAACAATTTATTGTTCCTCCATTTGCAATCATCACTTGACACTCTGGTGCTGGATATAGGAAGCAATTCAATTCTTTTGCTACCCTACAATGAATAAAATTGTGGGTGCTTCCTGAATCAATCAACACTATTACCTTTTTCTTCTTGATTTGTCCTTCTATCTTGATGGTTTGAGGAGTGGTAATTCCCGCCAATGCATTACAAGATATGGTCGGATTTATTTGTTCTTCATCTAGGCTTTGTTCCTGGAATATATCCTCTTCTTTTGACCTTTCTTGCTCCTTTTCTTCTTCCTCTTCACAATCTATGTAGAATAATTTCTTCTCAGCACACTTATGACCCTTTGTGTATTTTCTATCACAATTGTAACAAAGCCCTTTTGCTCTTTTTTCTTCCAATTGTTGTGGTGTCAACCTTGTAGGTTGTGGAAGACTATGGGCAACAACACTTCCATCTTTATAGTTGTGAATGGTATGCTTCCTAGTTGCCATAATTTTGCTTTCCATTTTTCTTGCTAACCTGAATGCCTTCTCTAATGAATCAGGTTCCCAAAGGCGCACATCATGTTGGATATTATCCTTTAAAGACCCTATGAACACATCAATCCTATGCTCCTCTGGAATATCTTTTACCCTTATGTTCAATTTTTGGAACTCCTCAATGTGCTCCATTATTGAACCCTTTTGTTTGAGACTTATCAATTGGCTAAAAAAAGTGTTGCTTTTTGTATCCTCATAATGTGCTATCAATTCTTCCGTAAAAATTGCCCAAGTGATAAATTGTTTACGAGAACAAAGCCATTGATACCATACAAACTGATTTGGTTCCAAATATAAAGTTGCCATACGTACCTTTTGTGTGTTTTGCACATTATTGAGATCGAAGAATTGCTCCATCTGTAATATCCATGTGGCGGGATCCTTGCCATCAAACTTCCTCATATCGATTTTTGGAACATGGTGAGTCTTCGATCCAACATTAGAGTCTATGGAATCATGATTAACATTTCTTTTGTTCTCATCATGAGTTTCCTTTACTACCTTTTCACCATTAGTGACCCTTTCTTGTAGCAACTTCTTCAATTCTTCCATCGAATCCTCCATCTTAGCTTCCATGCCCTTTATCTTAGATTCCACGCCATTTATCTTAGATTCCACGCCACTTATCTTAGCTTCTGTTAGCTTTTGTGAGCGTGACATTTGTTGCACTTGTTCTTGTAATTTTGATATATCATGTAGCATTTCTTCCTCTTCTTCATGAGTCATGCTAGAGCTTTCAGGTTCCTTACTAGGTGTTTGCATTTTCTTTCCTCGGGGCATCAGTTACCGATAATAATGCTTTACTATGCCCTTTGAATTCCTTCAAACCAAGCTTATGCAAAAATTTAAAAAAAACTACACACCTTTTTTTTTCTTTGTAGAAGCCTGATATTGAATCTGATGTATCTCTGTAATTTCGAATCATCCCATTCTGAAATTGTGATCTGTAGTAGCCTTCTATGTCCTCTTTCCAATGCCACTAGTCTGATCCAAATTGGATTCTCCAAGAAAAAGTTATGCACAATCTCCCGCAGTGACCTGATTATAGACTAGTTCAGTAGAGCGAACTTGTATGAAGTGCCACGTGTCACTGTTTCAACCTTTGACTCTAAAAAATATATAAAAGAAAACTACAGTCCGTCCTCTTTCTGTAACTTCTTATGAAATTTCAATCCGATGCTCAGAAGAAAGTTATGACGATTTTCCCCAGGTCACCTGTTTTGAGTGTAATTCAGGAGTCTGCAAAAATACCAACTTCCTCAGATCATATCTCCGAAAATATCGTGCGAAAAGTTCTGAAATTCGGACCCAAGGTTCAGCGCGATTTCTTCTCAAATGGGTTTTTTTTGCGACTTCTGAAACGTCACAAAAAAAAAAATTATAGCGAAAATGCCACGATGGCCTGTTTGGAGCAGCGAAACCCTAGAATCCAAAGCTCTGATACCAAATGTTATGAAACCAGCTCACAAAAAGATAGAAAAGAGAGATCCACGCCTTAGAATTCAGCCTCTTCGAGGAGGAAACCTCCTTTACATTACATAAATGAACAATTCTTGGATGATACAAATGACAAAACCTCCTTTCTATATATAGGAGTCTAAGGAGTCACAATATAATCCAGCCGACCTAACAATAATAATATAAAGCCACAAAAATAACAATAGAGGGATTCTATGGGGCACAGAAATAACAATATGGGGGTAACAGGGGCACAACAATATAAATAAGGGGTATAACTACAATAGTAATGGGGTAATTACTAGTATTATAGGGACCCAACAGTAGTAGACTGACTAAGTGGTGTGAAAATAGACCTTGGATGGAATAGTAGTATCCCATGAATTCCTCCACTCATTATAAAAAAAGGGTGGGAATTGTAATTAATATTGGCCTATTTAATGCCTTTGATAAACTTATTTGGGCTTATATATTCAATGTTCTCACAACCTTTGGATTTTCAAGAAGTTGGATTAATTATATAGGATATTTGGTGGAAACCCATTTTTCTTAGTGATGCTCAATGGATATCCTTCCTCAGCATTCAATTATTCACATGGAATTCAATAAGGAAACACTTTCTCTCCATTCTTATTTATTCTTGTTGCAAAATGGTTTGGATGCACCATAAAGGTAGCAGTAGCACAAACAAATATAAAAGGATTAAGACTCTAGAGCAATAATCTTTCCATATCCCATCAAATGTTTCTTGAAAATATGATGCTAATGCAGGTTCCTATAGTAAGAGAAGCTATACATATAAAATATATCCTGGAGGACCTCATGGACACCTTAGGTACATCCATTAATGTGCGTAAATCTCAAATCTATTTCTTTAATACTAACTTAGCAGTACAGGGGCACCTTACCAAATTTCTTGGTTTTCAGTGTAGTTCTCTTCCTAAAAAATAATTGGGGGTGTCTTTCATAGTCAGCTCCCTAAGAACTATTCACTAGAAGGAATTAGCCAAGAAAATATCCAAAAAACCTAATTGTTGGACCTTTATATCTCTAAATTTTGTTGGCATATTAGTCTTGTTAAAATCAATGTTGCAAGCCTTTCCAATATATCTACTCTCTTTGTTGGTGATGCCCAAAGGAATCCTCAAATCCACAATATTATATATAAATATTTTCTCTTGGTAGGGGCTATGTAGGAAATGAAATGGCCCCTTGTAGCTTGGGATAAATTCTGTCTTCCCAAATTGGTGGGAGGTCTTGATCGTTATGATCCAAAAATACTATATAGTATTTTGGGGGAAAAATTATGATAGAGGTGGATCTAAGGTGGATGGGAATTATGGAGGAATATTTGGAGCATGAAGTACAACCCATCTAATCATGGAAAGAATAATTGAGAGCTTGAAACCTTGCTCAAGGATCTTTAATATGGAATTTGGCCAACACTAATAAATTCATCATTCAACAACATTGTTTCTTGGACAACATTATTTCTTGGAATTCTAAGACCAAAAGGGTTCCTTGTTTTGGATGGACTCATGGGAACAATATATAAAGCTTAGTGGTAGGGTAGAATTTCTTTCTATATAAGAGCGTATGAAATATATAGGTGTCTTCGCAATAGAATATTACTAGAACTAGATATTAGAGAACACCTCATGCAAAGAAGGGAAAAATTAGGAAAGCTAGGCTCAAACTCTTGATGAAGCCACTCTAGACACATTAATGGAAAAAGTTCACAAATGAAAGATCCTACTCTCAAAGGTACTGAAAACACTTTGATGGGGTTGTAACTAGAAGATTATGTTCACAATCAAACATGCATATCAACGAGCTACATCTCACACTAATGTTCCTTATCAACCAATTTAGAATCATGTCTAGGCTTAGAAATTATGGCCCAGAGTCTCCTATTTTCTTTAGTTGTTAGTACATAAAATAGCCCTTTCATGGGATTAAATAATCCACAGAGGATTCAAAGGCCCTTCGCTCTACTTTCTATGTAGATCAGATGTAGAGGACATGGAACACTTTCTCAATAAATTTCTCTTTTATGAAACACTATGGTCTCAACTATTCATCTTATTTGGACAATTACATAGGAATAGGAATGGAATCATAAAAATAATTGAATCTTGGAAATCCTCTATGTCAAATAATTCTATTGTAAATCAAGCTTAGGTCCTCATTCCAAGGTTTTGAGGTATAAAACATGTGAAAGAAGAGGAACAATCACATCTTTAATAACTGACCACTAGAGATGAAAGTAATCTAGGAAAAAGCATTGCACAGTGTCTGTGAAATAGTACTACACACCCTTGGTCATCGTAAGACTGGGAAGATGAAGGTTTGGATGCCATAATTTTGTGAAACTCTAGTTGTTTTTGTCTAACTCCTTCCATAAATCCTTTTCCTCCAAGAAGCCCCATCTTATAGTCCTTTAGCATCTTGGAGACCTCCTTCCCATGGATTCCTTAAACTTAGTTTTGATGGGGAATCTAAAGGAAACCTAGGTTTTGCTAGTCTTGGAGGAATATTATATTTCAACTATGGGCAACAATGTTTCTATTCATAGATAGTAGGGGATATTCAAGTAACAACACAACCAAATTTGCAACTTTAAAGACTAGCCTTCATATTGCATCATACCAAGGCTTCTTTAGGTTGATTGTGGAGGGTGATTCTCAGTTGGTCATCTAAATTGTAAATAAATTTATCATTTGAGCTTCTCCAAAAATAAATCACCACAATTGGAGATTGGAAAAATATATCACACATACTAACCATTTGATCCATATTATTCGAGTGATTATTTCCTCTCACGTTAGAAGACCATGCAATAAGGTAATGAACCTTCTGTCCAACTTTAGATGTAATGATATTCATCTTCATCTTTCGACAAGTTGGAATAGTCACTTGTGGAAGGATTGGAAACTGAGACTTATCTATCTTATAAACAAAGATCAAGAAACCCTTCTAGGGGTGGAAGAACATGAATAAATAGATTGCATTGAGGTGTAGATCTACAAAAAATTAAATCTTGCACCTCCATTCAATCCAACCATTCCAATAACTATTGTTATTTCCATGTCCTCTTGATAATTTTAGCTAACTAATGGTTTTTCTACATCACTTGGAAGTTACTAGTATTGTGGCATAATGTATTGCATAATGAATTATTTGTCAATTGTTTTTTTGTATGTATCTGGTTCGTGTATGGACATTTAGGATAAGAGACATTAAGTTTTGTCATTGGTATATTTTCCAATCTTGCATACGATGACAAAATGATTTTGATATTATTGTAATCTAGTATTATTTTAATAGACAAAAACTTATCCACAAAAGGAAACTTAGAAATGGGAGAAAATATATCACCAAATTTAATTCCCTCTACCTGGGAACAACCCTTTTCTACTAATTAAGATTTGTATTTCCCCACTATTCCTTCTACATTCAACTTCATTTAAAAACTTACTTGTTTCCAATGGGATTTATTCTAGCTAGCAACTCCATTGGTTGCAAAGCCACATTCTTATCTAAGGATGTCATTTCTTCAACCATGGCCTTTTTCCATAATTTTCCTTCCTCTTAATCCACTACATTCCCAACATTTCTAGTAACATCATCAATAATAAACAAAGAAAATTCTAAATGGAAACCAAGTATAACATAGCTTTATGATTGCCTTCTTCCTAAATCGTTCTCCTCAATAATTAAAGCATTTGGTTCTTATTCTTATGATTCTTGTTCTTATATAGAGTTTGATTTTTCATCCTTCATTCAAATTATATATTTTTTGGTTCTTTCTCCATAGGTAGGATTTCTTATTTGAAATCAATTTTGGCTTCTCTAAATACTACACCTTTATTGTAAAAAACCCTCTAGGTTAGAAAGATTATAACCTTTCTGTTAGTGTCAGTGTCTTCACACTGCCATCAGTGATCAAAATTACTCTTTTGCATTTCATACTAGGAGTCCCATTCTGATGAGGTTGCATTCCATTAGGTCATGGATCTACTGATGATAGGGTTCATTTCAGTTTTTCCCTCATGATATGTACTTGCTGACCTCCTTTCATACCTTTCAGTCAATGGTTTATGCTCATTTTCAATCTATTTCATTAATTACATAGGGTTTTGGTTTCATTAGGTCTAGGGTTTCCTCCATGGTTAGATTTTAGTGATTATTGCTAATAATGGTTAGCAAAGACATGAGGAGGTTAATAACCATTAGAAAAGTCAAAATTTGTTAATTTATAAGCTTAATGAAGTTCTCGCCTCAAAACTAGTTTTGAGGTGAAAACAGAGCATTTGTATTTCATATTTAAATTTGATGTAATTTTATCATTCTCATATGTAATAACTGGTTCCATGCTGCTCCTGGTCACCCAATGCTATTGCCAAGTACCTGCCACTGCAAAAGTCAAAGAATTTGAGCATCAGTCCACCTATCAAAACAAAAGAGATACAAGCACTAAAACCCTAAATTCCTCTCCTACTGAGCTAGGGTTGGCTATGGGAGCAGAGATATCTAAGTAGAGGAGGCATCAGAGATATTAGAAGGAATGAGCCCATTTCATATCATCAAACATCAGGTCCCCATCATTTGTCGAGAAGTCATTCCAAGGAACAAGCCATTCATCATACATAAGGGTCGATTTTTCTTCAAACTGTGTTTCTGAGCAATAAAATATGAATTTGACAAAAGTGAGAGAGGTTTTTGTCCATCATTGACTCAAGAAGTACACAGGTTTCATGTTTTGAGAGAAATGTCAAAAATACAAGTTGCCTCAGGAGAGTTAATGCACCTCTAGAGTGACCTTGGGAAAATCAAGATTTCTCCTAGGGGGTTGGCCAAATGACTTACTTGATGAGAAAAACGATAACTAAACACAAATATCTTTCCAATGAGCTATCATGAGCTCAATTTAGAGTTGAGGAAGACCTTCAAAAGTTGACTGCAACAACACTCTTCATTTAGTTAGCCTCATTCTGTACATTTTGACTAGTCTTGGGAGATTGGACTTTTGATAGGGAAAATGAACTCCAAATTGGAAAATTCAAGATGTTCTGGAAAGTAGACTCGATAAGCTTTCCAACGAGCTATCAAATGCCCAATTTGGACACTGGGAAGGCCTCCAAAAGTGGTATACAAAAGGTGTTGCGCACCTGGCAGCCGGCCCTGCGCATAGAAAAGGTGCTGCGCACCTGGGAGTTTCTGGCAGTGGAAAAATACATTGGCACTGCGCATAGAAAAGGCGTTGTACACCTGAGAGAGGGCACTGTGCACCTGGCTAGTGACCTCCAAACTGATCCAAATCATTCTAATTTTCCTCAAATTGCTAAATTGGCCTCTTGTCAAGTAAGTAAAGCCCTCCATCTGATTAAAAAAGGGTTTTTTCATCAGTTTTTGTGATTTTCATCTCTCAAAAAACTAAACCCTAGTTTTTCTCAAAACTGTCTCATAGATTTTGAAAGTTCACTTATTTATTGCTATTTTATTTCCTTCATTCACTACTCCCTAAAACCTCATTCCCTTCATCTATTTTCCTAATTCTCAAACCCTACATACTAAAACCCTACCCCCCATATAAAACCCTATCCTACATACACCCGATTTCCACACATAAACTCCCAAAACTATACACTATTCCTAAAACCCTATACCCTACATACAAAACCCTACTCAGTCCCTAAATCCCCAAACCCTTCACTCCCTAAATCCCATTCATACTCGTCCTTCATCCATCCACCCTATCTCATCATTCACCATAAGTGTTCACAAACAATGAAAAAGGCCAGGTGACTAGGCAGCGAAGAGGCAAGGTTAGAAGACAAAAGGAAAAGGAAATTGAGAATCCTAGGGATATTTGTCTTGAGTGGTTAACATACACCTGGAGAAGCTGATTGAGAGGGTTAACAGAGACAAAAAGATGCTTCGCCACATGGCCTATCACTGCATGACCCGGAACAAAATTTGCAACATAAGAATGAGGAAGCTTAAGGCTAGGCTGATGCCTCACTAGCTCATCAAAGCAGTGGATGAGGGTGCCTTGTGCCAATTTTGGGCAAGTTTTGACAAATTTTGGTCATTTTCAAATTTTGAAATTTTGCAACACAGGAAATTGCAATAGGTGTGGCGTTGTGCTTTTGATGGAGATATTTTTTGAAAGAATGGCTTGCATATTTAGATTCATCACAATGAGAACATCAATCCCAAAAAAGTTTCAGCAAATTTGGAGCAAATCTTGGTCATCTAAAGGTGAAAAGCCAAAAAAAATGCCCTCTCTACCACTTTTTGGACACACTGGAAGCAACCTTAGGAGATTGGACTTTGTGGGGGAGGGGGATTACCTCCAAATGCAAAAATTCAAGATTTTCCAGAAACTAGATAGGAAGACCTTTCCAACAAGCTATCTTGGGCTCAATTTGTTCAAGGGGAAGGCCTCCAAAACTGGGTCTGAAAAGGTGCTACGCATAGGAACAGTGGCACTACGCATAGGATTAATTTTGCCAGTTTTGCTCAAAAATCAAAATTTCGCCTAGTTTTTCTACAAGTTGACTTTTTCTTTCGTCTTGAATGAATTTATGAATGTAAACGATGCTATGCTATGTAAATGTAATTGTAAAATGACTCTAGAGGGTAGATTCATCATTTTGAGGTGGTTTGTGGGTGAATGAATCAATTTCCATGGTTTTAGAGGCAAGCTGTTCCATTGCCTATATTCCTGTTCTTAGTTTAGAAATGGTTGAAACCACCCCTCTTCTCATGGACTCAACCCCTGATGGCTAGCATAAGTGGTTTGATGTCTATATAAGTATTTTTTCAGTCATTAGCAAAGGTTGGACTCTTGTGGATGCTCTGAGCTACATTGTACACCTCTACAGTAGTTTGGCAAGGAAATAGACCAGGGTTTGCAGCTATTTTTGTGGGATTCTTGTGGTAATGCGTTTTTGCATTGTTTCTCCTTCTGTCATTAGTTATTCTCATGTGTAATATGTTCCAAAATCTATTTTATTCTTCTTAACTAAATGAAATCAAGATAGATAGGTGGAATACATTGGTAACGGTGGTCTGCCCTGGGAATACATCTAGTTTTTTTATGTTTTCAGTTGTGTGAAGAGGACTCATGATCCTTGCATGCCCTCCTCAGCTCCTCACCAGTCTTAGACCTACCATCTCACTCAATTCCAAGTGCCAAAACACCTACCTACCTCGCCCCATAGAACACCCTGCAATTCTGACTTGATTTCCCGGACCCAAAGCTGCCTGCTCCATTTGATCCAGCAACAAAACCTTCAAAATCAACCAAAAACCCTAGAGCTACTATACCTAGCCTAAAATCCATATTCAATTCAGTCATCTCAACTGAGATTGACAAGGAGAGAGCCCTCTCCTGACCTGGTAGGGCTAGCTACCAGGTTAAGCATGGTTTGTGGTTATCCTAGAATTACCTCCCTTCAGCCTAAGGTCAATCTAGGCTCTAAAACTTTTGAGCTATCCTTATATCCAATAAAGATACACTTTTTAGCTTTCTTATCTAGTTTACTACTATTTTTCTTTGGAAAATGTACATAAGCGTCATATCCAAACAACCTAACATGTTTAAGAAAATGTTTCTTACTAGTCCATACCTTGTGAGGAGTCTTGGCATTCAAAGTTGATGAGGGTGACCTATTTACCAGATAACATGTAATGTCCACTACCTATACACAAAATTCCTTTCCAAAATCAACACCCCTAAGCATGCTCCATTCTTACTCCATTAGTTTCCTGTTCATCCCTAATACAACTCCTTTATGCTAATGTGTGTATGGAGTAGTTTACTACCTTTTGATACCACACTTCTTACAAAATTCTTTAAATTCATTCCCATAGAATTCTTTGAATTCATTACTACATAATTCTCCACCAATATCTAACTTTAGAACCTTAATTTAATTCTTTGTCTATTTTTTCACAAGAGACTTAAACTCTTTAAACTTGTCACAAAATTTAGATTTCCTCCTAAGGAAATCAATCCATATATTCCTTAATGATTCATTAATAAATGAGACAATACATATATTTCTGTAGTGATATAACTGACATAGGTCCAAACACAACACTATGCATGAACTATAATATTCTCTCTAACCTCATAGAACCAAAGGAGAACCTTACCCAATTCAACTTCTGATATAAAAGCGTTCTTAGAAATGAAATTTTAGAGAGAAATTAGACATAATTTATACCATACCATTATTGTGTGGTACTAGAAAGGCCTTCTCTCTTATATGTCCCAATGTTTGATGCCACAACCTAATATTTTCTCTAGAAGCTACAAGAGTTTTTCCTTCTTCTACTCCACACTTAGGAATAATGGAACTATTGCACCCAACAATAACAATGCTTCCCAACAAGTTATACATGGTTCCAATTAGAATTCCCCTCATAAATACCATTTCTCCTCAAAACCATCATACATGTATCCTTTTCAAACACTATTTTTACAGTTGCATGTCTCATCATGCTTACAAAATAAAATTTATGTGCAAAACCCCAAGGAGTGTTCTAATACTTCCATCCACGAGCTTCAACATCTCTTTTCTTCATCCAATGATTTTAAATATTGGTTCATCTTCTAATGAAACATCATCATCATCAAATATTTCATACTTACAAAACCACTCCTTATGAAGAGTCATATGAAAGGATTCACTTGATTCAACCAGCTATGCCTTATGATATATATGTGTAGTTGAAGAAGCAAACTACACATTCCCTCCTTCCTCTTAGGATATTTTTCCTTCTATAGAAGAAGCATATTTATATCCCTTCCCTTCATTATCAATTTTGGGTCTACAATGTTTCTTATAATTCACTTCTTCTCCACATCTCCAACTTACCTTTACAAACTTTCCTAGAGATTTAGATCTTTCTCTAGATGTAGACCTCCCACTCAAGGACTTAGTATTACTTTTATTCTAGTAGCATCCTCTTATAGAAGAGGCATGTTTGTTCTATGTTTTCATGTTTTTTCCTCTCATCTCTCTGATAACAAGGACGATATTGTTTCATCAAGTTTTAAAGTAGTTTCATTATTACCTATAGAAACAACTATACTATCCCATAAGTATGGTAGAGAACACAACAAATTGATGCAATTATCTTCATCTAAAATCATAATATCAATAGATAATAGCTAACTTACCACAATATTGAAGGTGTTTAGATGCTTGGTCACTATGTCTCCATCCTTCATCCTTTAGTTATACAAACTCTTCTACAAGAACATTTTTTTTTTAGTAGGGACTTAGAATGATATGAATCAACTTATCCCACAAAACCTTTCTTGTATATTCCCCTAAAACATTTAGTAATAATGAATCTAAGAGACATAATCGTATTTTGCTCTTTGTTTTTTGATACAACTTGGACAAGTCATTTTTTTTACATCCCTATTATGTAGTACCCATATCCACAATGATCCCCTAATCTCTATCCACTAAAAAATCTTCTATTTTGAGCTTCCATAGTTCAAAATTCTTCCCATAAAATTTCTTTATACCTATGTTTGAACTACTTACCACCTTTTCACCACAAGAATCAATTTTGTAAATATCCCATTGTAATAGGGTCTACCATAGGCACAAGCCAAACGTCTTAGCCAGAATGGCACCCCCTTGAAGCCAAAATTACTCTAATAAAAAATGTAGGTTTTAGGCTTATGCAATTAATTGTTGTAAACATTGCTAATTGAAACAAAAAAGATGCAATGACAAACACAAATATTAACATAAATATTTTACCCTAGAAGCCCAAAACTGGGAAATCCAATGAGATTTGTTTGATATATTTTCATCAGGGAAAATTTTAGTGGCTAATATTCGTAGATGGGGTAATTTTCCATGCTTTTTCCAAAAAAAGATTCGCCAATTTCCATTTTTTTCTAAGATGATTTTCCCAAATTTTATAGTACACCATTATTTTACCTTAAAAATCGCCAAAATATTATATCGACCAATATAAAATCATTGGAAATCTAAATACTTATTCAAAAATATCACCAAAAGTTTTAGAATTTTCATATTAGGGACTAGTAAGATTCGCCAATGTTTCTAAACATTAAGATAAACTTCCATCCTTAAAGTTTTCCCTAATTTTCATCTACATGGTTTTACAATACAATATATATATTGTAGCATAGATGACCTGCTAATCCATTTACTCTAGATTAGAATACAACTATAGCTCGTTGACCAAAACTATAAAACTATGAGAAAAACTGCCATGAATCACATAACCATTATTAGCAAAAACCATTTGGAAAAAACCACAAAAAGAAAATGCAAAAATAATTTCCCAATTTTTTTTCGAGGGAATTTTCTCCCAACCCCCATGCAAGGGGGCTTCAATCCCTACTATGCATTGTTCATTTTTATAATGTTTGGTGCTAGTTGTTCAACGAATTTCACATACCAAACAAGAAGGAGATAGAAACTAGAAGTTTAAAGATATATGTGTGTGTGTGTGTGTGTGAAATAATTGCTCAGGTAGTTATAAATGCTAGAAAAGTTAAGCATATCAATATAGTTACTTTTCTCAAACATATCTCTTCATGGGTCATGGAAAATCTATGCACAAAGAGTGCATAGATGTAAATACCAAGTGTAGCCACTACTAGATGATGGTACCCCCTCATTGCTAGATGGTGGTCTACCTTCACCATGAGATGATGATCTTACTCCATTATGAGATGATGTCCATATCACATAGATAAATGATGCCATCAACTACTCAATATCCTCAATAAATGAACCATCACCCTTATCCACTATAACGATTCTTTTTATGTTTGTGGAAATAATTGCACCACCATAGGAAAAACTATAGTGCATAAACACATATCAAGTGAAGGGATTGGGTGGTTTACATCTAGGTGCTTCACATTGGATTATTTTTGTTTCCTCCCAAAACCAAACCCTAGTAATACTAAATGTTGAAACTAGTTAATACATTTTCCCTAAAAAAAATTCAGATATATTTTTCTCAAAACTTATAATAGGATCTCCCTATTGTTATGAGGCACCACATTGAAAACCATGCAACACCTATCCATTAAATTCTCAATAAATAGTTTATAAACACAATACTCAATAGAAATGTGAGTTTAGGTGTTTATTATTTCCCCTATATGAAGATCTTTGGAAAGGATGAATATATCATCTTTGCTAATGTTTATCTTTCTTTATTGCATTATGATCCAATTCATCTACATATTCATGACTCTTTCACTTTATGAGACAATATTGTACAACACCCCATTTGATTAGGTAAATGCTTTAGTAGTTACATCTCTAATTCAAGTATGTGAGCATTGAAGTTTCCCTCGCCTCTATTAGGATTTTGATATTATATTTCATTGATGGTGGTGCATTACCTTAGGGGTTTACACTAATAATTTGTAGCTTTTCATTCATGTTTATGTCTAGATTTATCAAATTTAAAACATGGGGGATTAGGGTTTTGATGGCCATTTCCACGGGGGATTCCCTCAATGAGCCTCTGACCTATCACGTGCGTTCATGGAATATAAAACAATACCCTTAATTTGACTACATATTGGAAAATATCCTTAAAAATCACATTATTTAACCCCCTACCAATACAAACCTAATACACCATCCCAATTTAAAAAACCCCTACTTCCACTAGATATTGTAGGTATCCATTTTTTCATTAACGTTTTTTACACCCCTTTATATTTTATCATTAATATTGAGCTTCATTTTTTATACCTGCCAATATAAAAACCTCTTACCCCCTATATATCCCCCAATATATTATGCCATTTTTTCCTCAATATAAATCCCCCAATATGAACACATGTGGGATGGTATTGATCCCCGAGGGAAGCCCCCATGGCCATTTCTAACAAATATAGTAAAATATCAACTGAACATAACAAAAAATTGAGAAGAAAAGTTACATGAATAAAATTTGAAAGAGGTTTATATTTCCTACCTTGAACTATTGGTTTCCCAATATTTTCAATGACCGTGAATCCACTAATGATATCCAAAATTAATGCCAATTTATTTAAAGAATTTAAAAGCCACGGTGTTAGGGAAAGTTTTCTCTCTAAAATGCAGTTATAATTTGGGCATAGTAGTGAGACTAAATCATTGATGTGAACAATGATATGTGATGGTGAATAAAATCCCTTTTTATTTTAAGACACACTTATTTATGTTTGTTTTAATGAATAAAAACACACATGTTTTTTAATGAATAAAAATATGTGCAAATTCTTTTCACCTATATTTTATATAGATGAATTATCAAACATTTCGTTTCAAGGAAAAAAATGCAATTTTATTAAACTTGAATCAAGTAACAAAATTATGTTTGGTATATGTTTAAAGCATTCAGAAAGAGCAATATGAATGGAGGAAAATAAAATTACCTTAAAAAAATGAAGTTAAGTGTGATAAAAATTACTTAACTTCACCTTTTCCCTTTCTTTTCCTAGACATTTTTGCCAACCCCTAGGGGTGGGGTCAACTGGTAACAATGTCAATTCATTAGAACCTATCAATAGAGTTTCTTATTTATCTGAATCTAAACTCTCAGAGAAATGTGCTCTTTTTGTTCCCCCCAACCCATTTTTCTAAGAGAGCCTCATTTTTCTACTTATCTGATACTTGGTTCTCTTGTATTTCAGTGCCTTTCTGTTCATGGAACATAGTCCCATTTTGGGGGCCTCAACAGCCACTTCTTCTTGCTTTAGATAGACTTTCATATTTTCCTCCTCTTCTTCTTATGACATGTAGGGATTTGAAATCTATCATCCTTTTGGTTTATGTACCTGCCGCTTTTTCATCTTTGGGATCCTTTTTCCCTATGCACATGCACATTGTAGATGATATGTTTGAAAACATGTTCAACATCTAAATGTCATGTTCTCATACTCTAATCCTTGCTTCCATTGAAAATTTTTGTGTTTCATTTGAATGTGATCACGTAGATATTTACTAAGGTCTATCTCTACATATATTCTAGAGAAGGAAAATATACCTTTTTATGATCTCTCAAGGTCCATCTTTTTGTATTTTCCCAGTGAGTTTCTGATTTCTTTTAGGACTTTATGATTCCATAATATGAGAGGGAGATTTGGAAGGCTCACCTAGAAAGACATTCTAGAGACCACCATGCTTATGGAATCAAACTCTAGGAACCATGAAGTGATGAAGATCCCAACTCTACCCAAGAACAGGGCCCATTCAGAACGATCTCCAAATAGTTTAGTGTATTAAACTGAACAATAAAAAATCCTTTGGAGCATAAATAGATGTCATAATTTGGTTTCCAAAAGAAAAAGACTAACTGATAAAGAGCATTTGATTTAGGCCAAAAGCCATTGAACTTGCAAATAATAGTCTTGTATTGAAGAGTAGTAAAAAGTGAGTTTATCTCTAGAATGTTCAACTCCATGGCTAGTGCATGTTTCATTTTTTCTACGCTATATGGACTTGGGTTGAATTGTATTTGTTCTAATGAATGAGTTGACTTCCCTTGCATTTCATCCTTGAAAGAAGCCATATCTTGGGGTTTCTGTGGCCTAGAGCTCCACCACAATCTTAAGGTAAAAAAAATGGTAGAGTTCCTGGTGATGTGGTGGTCCCTTATCTCCTAGAGGAAATTTCCTTCAAAATACATACATTGAGATTTAACAGGGATTCCCAATGTGAGTTTGATTAGTTGCTTCAAAGAAACCACCACGTCAAAGTTACAAATCGAGATAAGAGTGTATTTCCCATTTATGTTTTTAAGAGAAATATGGAAGAGTTCCTACTAATTCATCTCTTTCCATGGTTTTTCTAATAGTGACATGCTGGGGCAAGGAAGATCTCCATAAAATAATATATTATTCCTAAGCTCAAGCATCCACTGCTCTGAAGGTTTCAATACCCTTAATATTGTGAAAGTGGGGGAGTCAACAAGGAGGGACAAGTATTCAAAATATAGCCCAAAAGGGTTTGTCTGCCACAGCCATTTCGGAAAAACCATTTACCCACTAGAAATAAATCTTTTGAATCCTTTTCTACAATATGTTCCTTGGATTCAGATCTGCTAGAACCCCATTCACAAATGAAATTTATAGGGTAGGGCATTCTCTTTCCCTCACCAACCATTTGCAGGTAGCAGCAAAAACAACCTTGATGGGTAATCTAGTTGGTTGAAGCCCCCTACCAAGTCTAAGGTCCTCTCTAATAAGGTTTTGGATTCAATTCTCCCTGGATCCATCAAAATCATGCTCCAATAATTAAGTCAACTTGGCAAACCCCTAAAAGGGCAGAAAAAACTCGGCCATCTCACAACAGATTTTACCTTAATTTCCATTTACCGCCTCCCCGAAATGAAATATCGCGACACCATTCCATGGCCTACCTTGGATACATTTTACAGCCTTGGGACCAGAAGCCGCCCCTGGAAAAACCTCATAATTAAGTTCATATATACCTTATGGGTTCGTTAGAAGTGGAGGGAATTGGGTGACAACTTATCTCCTTTCCAAATGAATTTGCAGGACGAGTCACTGCCGTGTAGGATTAGTCGTGAATTGTCATTTGGAATTCTACCATAAATATTCCAAATTCGGCGGTCGATATTTGTTATAAACACTACATAAGAAAACATTCCAACATGATATACGGTTCACCTATACGAGGAACATTACCCATGTTCAACGAATTAAAAAAACCCTAGTAAATCCCTCATTGATGTTTTCAAAATAAATTGTGTTACATGATAATATCCGGAAGCGTTTGTGTTTGGCATTTTTATGCAGCAAACTATGATTCAACCGTGGCTTTGAATATTATTTTATAGAGATAAATTATCTTTCATGATTATCGAATGATAACTTGAAGAAGTTTATGAATTAATATCGTTTCATGTGAGTAGTGATAAAAACAAATTACATACCTATTTAAGTTGTTGTCTCACGTAACGTTGTTTTTAAAGAATTAATATAATTAAAAATATTGTTGTGTTTTTAAAGAATTAATATCATTAACAAATATTTAATTTTTATGAAGAATAAGAAATTTTTTTATTTATCTACTTCTTTCTTCTTTTTCTTTTATTTTTTTACAAATTTAGGTTTGATAAGTAAATTCTTTTTTATAAAATAAATTGTGTTTTTTTTTAATGTTGTAAGTTAATAATTTCGATTAAGCCATATTAAAAGTACATTTTGGGGAGCTCAGTTTCAAAATTTTTATGGACTTATTCCTATCGAACTTGTTAGCCAGAACATAGTTGCAAAAAAATATTGACAACAACAAACAAAAATTAAGACATCTCGTGCAGATGGCTCAAACTAACCAAAACAGTCCGAGAACTAAAACACAACCTACAGTCATCCTTGATCAGCTACATTACCTGGATCTGGAGTATCTAGTCTAGCACTATGCGGGGAAGGAGGGTGAAAAGCTTCATGCACATGGGCTTCCATATGTGCCATCCGACCTTCAAATTGGTTCTGTTGTTCCCAGATCCTTTTTTGATCATGACAGTGGGAGACCAACCTATTTAATATCATGTGCCACTGGATATGTTGAATATCATTCATGAAAGCTATAACCTCATTACGGTCGTTGTGCCAATCTTGAGCTAGCTACTCCATTGGAAGGGTGACCTGAAAAATTTGAGATCCCAGCGAATCAAATGGAGGGGATAAATTTACTCGCCCTAGCAAATTGGCGAGTTGTTGGTCACCTCTTCACCTACATCCTAATATTATGCACGGTGGACAATGCCTTGGCCCCAAGGTCCTGCACTCCTGCGAGCGTGTCCTCACTGATGTTCTGGATTGCTAACCCTCACAACTCCCACAGAGCCTCCCACCATAATTGCTAATCGCTAGGTTCTGGAAAATTCCGCTGTAAAGAAACCAACAAAAAATACACCAAGCGGGGGAGAGGAATGACCACCCAAGCAAGACTGACCACCTTTCATCCACCTGATTGGGAAACACCCTCGTTAGCCTACACTAAGCCCCCATGGGCTTAGACGCGATCGTCACCTGACTTCTTGAATCTTCAGAAAAATCCCACACCCATCAACTAGACATGAACACCCTAAGACGGTGAACCCACCACTCCACCAGTTCACCAAAAATGAATTCCCAATGGGATGAAGAACACACAACATTGTTAGGTTTTCACCACCTCTGACATCCACTTCAAAAAACATGAGGAATCCAACGAAATCGTAGGCAAGAACAATACCAAACCACCCAATACACAATTTTTGAACATCAACAACAACTGGGCTTGGAAATCTTACCTGCGAGAAGGGAATGTCAAAGACCACATAAGCAAACACGATAATGGTCTGTGCAAAATGGAGTCTAGCTCACTCGAGCTCCAGGTGCTTATCCCCTTCCATTAGAGGTTGTGATGAACTACGGTCCCAAATGATTATGCCTTATACCACCACGAGGACGGAAACAACACCATACTCGCTAGAATTGTTGAGAAATTTAGAGTTTGTTAAGCGACAAAAATGGAATGGTTGAGACAAATATCCACACTGCACACCTGAAGACTTTTCTCCCACTATAATATTACCACCTATCCCCTAAATCCAATAATAGAAACCCACAACCGAACAAACAACAAATATATTCATAGTGCACTCTAGAAACTTCACCTCGTGCTCGCCAGCTAAATCTTCCTCAACACGCCTTGTCATATTAAATTCCATGTGGAGAACATATTTAATACTATGTTATACCTCAAACTTATAGGTTACCACCCCATCAAAAAATTATAATATAATTTTGATTATTACAAAATTCAGTAATTTTTTTTTACAAATAATATTAATTTTTTAAAACAATTTATTTAACAAAACATATAAACCTATCCTATAAAATATATTTTATATGATTTTTTATTCCATCCCTAGAATAACCATAACCATATCCATATTATGAGTTCGTGTAATATATCTAAAATACTCTATAATAATAAAAAAATTAATAATTTCTATAATTTCTTACTATAACATTATATATTATTATAACCTTATATATTATTTAAGATATAAAAAAATTAATATATAAAAATAGGTGCAGGTGGCAAAGTTAAAATTATATATTAATAAAATTAGATTAATTTGTTATTTTAATATTATAATAGTATTAAAGAAATTAATATTAACTTTAATTGTAATAATATTTAAGATAGTAAAATGAAATGCTAGAAATTAATATTTAATTGTTTTAGAATATCATGTATAAGCAGTGGCAGATCCTCACCCAAAATGAAAATCGGAGTTTTTATTATTTAGAAGTATATCTGAATTAAGTTTGTTATTAATATGATGGGTGTAAGGCCTTCGCAAACTTGGGCGATTGGGCGTCGGGTGCGACGGGCGCGCGGACACGGCGGGCACGCGTTGGTGCGACGGGCGTGCGGACTTGCGACGAGCGGGCGCCTTACTTGCGACGAAAATGCGACGAAGGTTAAAACATGTGCGACGACACTTGAAATGTGAACGAGTTATATGCGGTGGAACATGGGCTTGCAAGCCGACTTGCAAGGCTGTTCGATGGGCGTTGTTATCACATGTTTGGGGGTCGGCCTTAAGGCGTGCACACCCCATACGATTGTGCAACCTTGTGTATATATTGAGGACGCAAGGATCATTTGGAGCATCAACAAAACTCGCACTTTCTTCTACGCATTGGACAAGGGGTAAAGTAAGTGCGCAGGAAAGAGGAGTGCGCATAACTCATGCGCTCCACTTGTGAAGTGCGCAGTTTACCGGAAGTGAGTCGTAGGTTGGACAAGGGTGTTCAAGGTGCGGTAAAGTTGCAGAAATCGTGCAAGACTTAAGGGGGAGTTCTAGGTGTCTCGGGTGAGCACCCTCCTACCGTGTAAGGTTGGCATTGATGTTGTAAAGGCAGTTTAAGCCTGTGTTGTAATTATTCTAAGTATAGACTTGGAGTTTTGCCAAGTATACTTGATGATTGTATTATTGAAAAACTGATATAATATATTGTTGGGCAGACTCACATTACGGGGAGTTGCCCTTCCCCTTTATACTTGTTGCAATTGTTGTTCTCGTTTAATTGCATGATGATAATGAATGAGTATGGGCTTCATTAAGTATAAAGGATAATTGCTTTTACTTAGTTGCGAAACACAAGCTAAGTATGTTAATGTGAAAGTAGGCGTAGTCCACGAATGTTAGTATTGGTGAAAAGAAAGCGTTCGGTGGTGCCGCACCTCGCTATAAGCGGTTGGAAGACTACCGCAGGTGTAGGGGCATGACAGTTGGTATCAGAGCAAGGTTTGCTCGTAAAGATTGAAGTTGTTGGATGGTGGAGACTAGATCACAAAGGAAGAAGAAGTTGTTAAAGATGGCAGCCGGGTCTCAAGTTGGGTCTAGCCATGAAGCCGGAACTTTATCACTTATGGAAAGAATACTGCAGAGGATGGAAGCCATGGAGTCTTCTTGGGAAACGAGGGAGGAATTGTTCACTAAGGAGCAAGAGACCAGCTCGAAGCTAAGGGAAGAACTTGATGAGCTCCGAACGCAGCATGAGTACATGGATCTTCTATGTACACAACTAGAGATGAGGGTCAAAGAGGTCGAAGAAGCAAGGGATCAGGGTCTTGCAGAGATCGTGAACTTGAAGGGATCTCTTGACAGGGTAAACAAATCTCTTGATGAAGCCAAGGATGAGATCGCGGTGTTGAAGAAGGCCGTGAGGCATAACTCAGGTGGAGGAGTGCCTCATGTGAAGGTCAAGGAACCAGAATCTTATGATGGCACAAGGAATGCAAAGACTCTTGGAAACTTTCTATGGGACATGGAGCAGTACTTGGAACGGTTGAGTCTACCTGATGGTGAGACACAAGTCAAGGTGGCTGCTCAATTCTTGACAAAGGATGCTAATATGTGGTGGCGAAGGAGGGTGGATCAGATTGTCAATGGCAGTGCTGATGACATCACTTCGTGGGATGACATGAAGAAGGCTTTGCAGACCCATTTCAGTCCTCAGGATGAGATGTGGGAAGCAAGGACGAAGATTAAGTACATAAAGAAAACCGGAAGCCTACAAGCATACCAGCGAGAGTTTGCAAGTGCAGCTCTGGAACTTCCCGACATGGCGGAAAGGGACAAGGTGTTCAACTTTATTATTGGGTTGAAGCCTTGGGCACGCAATGAGGTGAAGAGGCAGGAGATTAGGACACTTGAGGAGGCTTTTGCTGTTGTTGATAGGTTGGTGGATCATTATGATGAGACTTCTGATGAGAAAAAGAAGTCCAACAAGCCGAAAGAAAAGAAGAAGGATGATGCTTCGAAATCGGATGATGGTTCGAAGATGAAGAAGCCTTTGAAATGTTGGATATGTGCAAGACCACACATGGTGAAGAATTGTCCCTCTAAACTGAAGGTGGCCGCTATTGCACAGTCTGATGGAAAGAATGATGATGCTTCTGTGGGGATGATGCAGATACTTGGTGCTTCTGCTACTACGGAAGTGGCCTCTAGAAGGGATCCTGAAAGGAACAAGTTGGAGTATGTTCGAATGAAGGTTGGAGGTGCTGATGTGCTCACTATGGTGGATAGTGGGGCTTCTCACAACTTCATGGGCGAAGATACTGCAAGAAGAATTGGGCTGAAATTTGTACCGGAAAAGGCACAAATGAAGATAGTGAATTCTCCTCCTATTGAGATTCTTGGTATAGCTGAAAGGGTGGACACTACACTTGGTGAATGGACCGGGAAGGTGGACTTCACTATAGTGCGGATTGATGACTATGAAGCTGTATTGGGGATGGAATTCATGAAACAATTCGATGCTATGATCGTTCCACATTTGAAGAAGCTCTACATTTATGATGGAAGGGAAGATGTACCCATTGGTGTGTCAACCATTGGTGTGACAAGGCCTGATTGTAAATTGGGAGTGATGCAAATGGAGGATAAGGAGAAGATGAACAAGCGGTTGTCTAGTGTTGAGACAAAGCTTGTGGAGCAGTCATTGGTCATCAAGACACTTTCAGATAGCATCTTGGATTTGACAAGAAGGCTAGAGTTGGTGGAGGATGATGATGATGATGAGGAGGTATATGTGAGGCCGGATGTCCAGAAGGAAGACCAGGTTGCTTATCTACAAAGGATGGAGATTGAGGATCCTGACAGGTGGATCGAGTTGATTAGTGAGGGAGAGCCTTCAGGCTCTACTCCCTCTACATCTTCTTAGATGATGAAGAAGATGGGGCTCATTGTTAGTTGCTCATGGAAGTGAGTCCTTAAACATGTTTGAGCAGGTATGACTGATGGTGCAGGGATGGCTTGGCATCAAGCATCATGACATGTTGCAGATGAGATGGATGGAGTTTCCATGGACCTGAGCATGGATTATGGAGATAGATTCTTGATGAGTCAAGGATGTGGCAGATGTTTGAGGAACAGCTGATGATGACATGAGGATGTTCACTCTCATGGATTGGGCGTATGGTTGGACTGATCACCCAACTAGTTCAGACATGGGGACGCGTAGTGTACAGAGATGTGTTGGCATTATGCTGGAGTATCATGACGAGGTTCACATGGTGACATATGGATCGAGATGACATCTTATGGGGAGCATACCGTGGAGGTGCATGCCTTGGTATGGTGAGCTTGGTGGCAGTGGTCATTGAGCTGGGACATAGTGGAGAAGAGTCTCTACATATGTTGCAAGGATGTTTGCCTTGCGAAGAGGAGTTCACATCACAGTTGAGTGATGATCTTGGTGGATGGCTACCGAGATGGCATGTTGTCGAGGACAACAACGATTTCAGGTGGAGGAGGATGTAAGGCCTTCGCAAACTTGGGCGGTTGGGCATCGGGTGCGATGGGCACGCGGACAAGGCGGGCACGCGTTGGTACGACGGCCGTGCGGACTTGCGACGAGCAAGCGCCTTACTTGCGACGAAAATGCGACGAAGGTTAAAACATGTGCGACGACACTTGAAATGTGAACGAGTTATATGCGGTGGAACATGGGCTTGCAAGCCGACTTGCAAGGCTGTTCGATGGGCGTTGTTATCACATGTTTGGGGGTCGGCCTTAAGGCGTGCACACCCCATACAATTGTGCAACCTTGTGTATATATTGAGGACGCAAGGATCATTTGGAGCATCAACAAAACTCGCACTTTCTTCTACGCATTGGAAAATGGGTAAAGTAAGTGTGCAGGAAAGAGGAGTGCGCATAACTCATGCGCTCCACTTGTGAAGTGCGCAGTTTACCGGAAGTGAGTCGTAGGTTGGACAAGGGTGTTCAAGGTGCGGTAAAGTTGCATAAATCGTGCAAGACTTAAGGGGGAGTTCTAGGTGTCTCGGGTGAGCACCCTCCTACCGTGTAAGGTTGGCATTGATGTTGTAAAGGCAGTTTAAGCCTGTGTTGTAATTATTCTAAGTATAGACTTGGAGTTTTGCCAAGTATACTTGATGATTGTATTATTGAAAAACTGATATAATATATTGTTGGGCAGACTCACATTACGGAGAGTTGCCCCTCCCCTTTATACTTGTTGCAATTGTTGTTCTCATTTAATTGCATGATGCTAATGAATGAGTATGGGCTTCATTAAGTATAAAGGATAATTGCTTTTACTTAGTTGCGAAACACAAGCTAAGTATGTTAATGTGAAAGTAGGCGTAGTCCACGGATGTTAGTATTGGTGAAAAGAAAGCGTTCGGTGGTGCCGCACCTCGCTATAAGCGGTTGGAAGGCTACCGCAGGTGTAGGGGCGTGACAATGGGTGTCTTAAGATTTAAGAGATTACTCATTTATATAAACTAAATATTTTTAATGTGATTATTAGTTAAGATGTTAAAATGTGTTTTTAAATCAAAATCTAATTCATGATAATTTAACATATAACAAGTATATATAATTATAAGTATTAAGGTCTTTTTCTTATTTTCATTATAAAAAATAAATTTGTTATTAAAATTATATTTAATAAATAATTATATTTTATATAATTGTATTTTCACTATAGCCCATGTAATATATGATTATTATTTTCTCAAGTTTTTAATGATAACGCTAACAAAAATCTAATCCATGGTTTGAAAATGATGTTAATATATATTTATATCCTTAATTGAGGTGGAAAATGAGGAAGGGTAGGTGGTTGGGGCAAACCCACCACCCCATTGTCGAGCATATTAATTATGAGAGGGTGGTATGGTCAGCCTCTTACATGCACAAGCATGCAAACATTCATTGTTCATTTAACATGGAAAGTGAGATCATAATCCTTTGCTCTAGTTTATAGTCTATTCCTCCGTGCCATATAAGGTGGAAAATGCATATGCCCCCATTATAGGTGGGATCCTTTAGGGGTGCCACTAGCGGACATGAGCCAATCCAATATAACTCTATCCTATTTCTTTCTAGAGTGATTAAGCTTGTGCTCGATACCAGATTTGTAGCGAAGATTCCATAACAAGGCATTGGATGACATGCTACTACCAACATGCATGGACAAGCAAATTAAAGGAGTGTGTTGGTTTCTTTAATGGTGCAACTGATTGGATGGAGTTTATTTATCAAGCATTTGAGTCGCTAACGCTTCCTCCAATATTACAACAACTCAAATCTAGGCCGCAGATAGGTAAGCCATCAAGGGTATTACCTAACTATCTCATTTGTAGTGTCATTTCCTTTTATAATGAGTTAATTGGTTTATGTATAATTGAAATGGTTGCATGTTTTCGGCTTTGGTTACATGGTTGGAGGTTTTGTGTCAACAATTTGATACACTCCTATTTTAGTGATGAATCTGTTGTCTCTCTTCTTTTCCATTCATTCATCATGTGCTGGTATCTTAGGTTTGACCTATCATTTTCAATCCTAGTTATACATGGTCACTCTTATCTTCCATCCTCCTACACCAGATAAACACCATCCAAACCCTTGGCGCTCTTTTCATTTGGGCAGCATGCTTTACCAATGCATGCAAAGCCACTGAGGAGGTGGAGGCCAGAACCCCCAAGGTCCTAATGATGCACAGTAATAGGTGTAGGAGGTCGTAGATATATTCCATTAAATTTTCCCTCCTGAAACTCGTAATGATATTCATCACCTTGAATCCCTTGTTGCTATGGACTGTCGAGTGTTTTCAAGCTCGGAGATATTAGAGGAGGTTTCACACTAGGTTCTTGACTGTGGTCACACCAAGGAAAGAAGGAGGAAATCATTAACTCCATTTCTTTATATTGGAAGATGAAGACCTTCTTGGGAAAGGTCTTAAAATAAAAATAGGAGGAGAGATATGACATGTTTTCTGCTCTAAATGATATCAAATGAGCCCAATGTATTTTCTTGGAAAGACTGGATACTAGGATAGAACATTTAGAGAGCCACTTTCAGTGTGATGTTGATACTTTAGCTCCTCCAAGATTCATTGCCAAAGATCCTGCCCCAATTACTTCCTCTAATTCTTGACTTCATGTAATGCTTGATAGCAATTTATGTTCTATAGCATTATAGTATATAGACTTGTTCTATTGAAGATGGTTTTATTTTAAATAGTTTATATGGTAGGAAATTAAAAATATTTGGTTTCCCTCATGGAATATTAAAATTTCCTACGATGATATATGTTTCAACTATAGTTATCTAGATGGTGCATTTTGATATTATGATATTTTGAGGTAATACAAATATTAATTCCCAAAAATAAAAGACATTAATATATATTTGTAAGCTAGAAAATGTAAATATCGTTGGCATTCATATCGTGATGAAGGGTTAAAAAGAGTTCCATATTGGCATAAACATTTTTCTCAAACACTTTATCTTCACATGTCTAATTCTATAAATCTTCTAGTCGTACACTTTACATTCACATGTCATATTTATTAAAAAATGGGAGGAAGGTTTCATTCTCTTTACCATGACTCTAGTTGCTCCTTCATAACATTCTTTCATTCCATAAACTAGAGATGCTCCATTCTTTTCAGGGGGTATATTTCCAAGCATAGTGCATGGTCCATTTGTGGACATCCCTGCTTTCATCCTATCAAGAGGATCACTTATTTCTCATCAAATATCTAATTTACATGTCGGAGAATGTGGGTTGCACAATTCCGACACCCCCTAATAGATATCAGACCAATGCAACCTTGTATATATTCTCGACACCACTCCCACTTAATGGATCGATTACCTTCGTAAAGGATTTTGAAAATTTCTCTTCACAAACCCCAAAATAAAACATCAATGATCCAGCAGGAAATGTTTCTCCAAAAGGAACCAAAGCCAAAATCCTTCTATGTACATAATTACTATTCTCCAAGCTTAATCAGGAAACTAATCCTCTTCCGTTCATATATTCTTTACACATTGGTTGTTATGAGTGATGATCCTACACATTCTGGTGTTCCTTCTAGTATTCTTCCAGTGATTATACAAATAGGGCCCCTTGTCCCTAGGCACTATCCAATAATGCATGGGTCCCTTCATAGTGATTGTTTACTTGAGTGAAGGACCTCCTTCTTTCCCACTTTTGGCCATGACTTCTTCTTCTTCTAGTTTCATCATGAATTCAGAAGATTTTTCCACTTTCATTCTCATTCACTTGCTTCTACATTTATTATAGGTGAAAAGGGACACCAATAGAATGAGCCACTCATAACATATTGGAACACATGATTGTAAAAGCTTAAGAGGAAGCTTGAATCTCTATCTGACAATGATTTAAGCATAAAATAATTCTAAGTTTAACCACTCCTTGTCCAAAAGGTGTTATCCAATAGTGCATTGGTTCCTTTACAACGATGGTTTATATCTTTTTGTTAATTATGTGTCCCAACTCCCTAGATTGTTATTAATGAAATTTTGGATTGGAAAGAAACATTTTTTTAAAGTCAACGAGAGGGGGAATTTTGAGCCTAGTGGTCTTCAACATTGAAATTGCATCACATCAAGTAAGGAAGGTACAACAATCTCATCCATCTTCTTAAAGGAATGATTCTAAATAATTCATCGATCTAATATTCAAGCATAATACCTCTCCTATGTTCATTTTTATGAATTTTCTTTATAAAAGGCTATCTCGTTCTCATGCATCGCCTCAAACATAATTAAAATGAGCATATCTAGGAATTAAAATGAGCACAAATAGCTCATCTATATGATCTTCCAACAAAATACACCTCCCTTTTTCTGTATAAATGTATTTTAATTCCTATAATATGAGGATGATTCTATCTACTTTTTATATTAAATCATCTTCAAAAAATCATAGAAAACTATTTATTTTTCACAATAACTTGGATTTTGCATGATGTTTCAATTTCAGACATCATTCTAATTAAGTGACTTTATTTCGGAGAATAATCTACATCCAATTTGTTGTGAGCTCACCAATCTAATCTAGAAAATATGCCATTGTGTGCATTAGTTAATCAAACATTTGAATACATAAAAAGAAAAATCATAAATATTTATATATTACATAAAATGTTACAAGTGTACAACTCGACACTACACCATATAGTAATATAATTAATCAAAATTGCATATATTAATATCCTCTAGTTGCTCATAAGGAGGTGCATTCACTCAATAATGCACATAGATCTAGAGATTATTGTTGGGTTTATAAGAAAAAAGTGGAGGGTGAATCCCTTGGCACATAAATATTGTGGCATTATCAATTGAATCAACGGTTTTGATTTAAGTGGATTAATAAGTTTTGAAAATTTGCATTTTCGTCGTTTTAATTTTAATGAAATTTATAAAAAAGTATTCCAAAGTTTAATATTTTTGGTCTTCAATAGGGTAAAACCATAACTTTTCATTTCAACACCTAAAAAACTTCTGAAATATCAATAACTTAAAATTATAATTTTCACAAATTTTAATCAAATTTCCGTAATGTAGTTAAAAATCAATTATTTGGAAATTTTCACTTTATTACATTACTAGCAAATCTATATAAATTAAATAGTTTCTAAAAGTCAATAGGCATCAAAACACTTACCTTATGATACATCTCACATTTTCAAGATTAAAAGAAATCATAAAGATTAACTAAATTATAGTTATAGTTTCAATTATTATTATTAATTATAAAAATAACCAATAAACGAGTTAAACAAGTATACATTTAAAAAGATGTGTATGACACATGTTCATATGATATGTTTTTAATTAATCAATTTAATTAAAATGACAATAAGAGTAAAACTACTT
This sequence comes from Pinus tabuliformis, assembly GCA_031772625.1. Taxonomy (NCBI): domain Eukaryota; kingdom Viridiplantae; phylum Streptophyta; class Pinopsida; order Pinales; family Pinaceae; genus Pinus; species Pinus tabuliformis. The sequence continues at coordinate 889,228,230 of CM062816.1, read as the reverse complement.
TAGAGATAATCCAAAATTTTTATTTGTGAATACTATTAACCAACCTAGGTCTATCTTAACCCTAGATTTATCAAGTGCCAAGAAGGATAAAATATCTTGAGGTGAAAATCTTTTTTGAGTGAAAAAATTGAGGAAATGTTTTCACCTCGAGAGATTTGATCTCTCTTAGTGCTCCATATATCTGAGATTAAGATCGATCTAGGCTAGTTTTAGTCATGTGTGGCGATGGAAAATTTGTTGAACAACTAATTATTTTAATCATTTTAAATATGTTAAATATGTCTAAGATTAATCTTGTCATTTTAATTTTAATTTACTCAGTTACCTCAGTTTGTTAAGATGATAGTGTTAATAACTTGAATGATGAAAAATGATGAAATAAAATTTTTGAATGCAAAGTGACAATGGAACAATGTTGAGTGATATAAAACATGAATAATAAGACTATTTTCAATTAAAAATAGCTTCATTCTTATCAATTTTTAAACTATTTTTTTCTACTATTCTGATTGTCACACCTATTAGTTTTACCATCTTTCCATATGGGTAATATGAAAAGTGCAGTTGAAATCGTAGATCATTCAAATATTTAACTTGATCTATTGTAGTAAGTGCCGCATCTTGTCTCTCTCACTCTCCAATATTAATAGTCGTTTTCTCCAAAGCTAATCATTGTGAATTCGACAGTGTTAAAAACATAGTTACTTATCAAACGAGAACTATTACCTCAAAACGGGTACTTGAGCCCAAAAATCCCAAAAAAACATGAAAAAACACCTTGAAATCGAAAAATGTTGATGTCAGAATAAAGTTTGTTTGTTTGTTTGTTTGTTTGTTTGTTTTTTTTTTTGTTTTTTTTTTTTTTTTTTTTTTTTTTTTTTAAGAATAAGTTTTCAATATTTTTAAAAATAACAGTAAAAAACAACAAAAGCCATTTTGTTTGGTGCAAAAAACACCTTGAAATCGAAAAGTGTTGATGCCGGAATAAGGTTTTTTTTTTTTTTTTTCCAGGTACATTTTCAACACTTTTTATTAATGACGTTAAAAACAAAATATCGTGACTCTAGAAAACTTTAAATTTCCAATGATTTTCAAGCATGACATTAACGATAAAATATCACGTCTTTGAAAGCCCTTGAAATTCCAACGATTTTTAAGCATGACATTAAATTTAAAATATCACTTCTTTGAAAAACCTTATAATTCCAACAATTTTCAAGCATGGTGCTAAGAAAAAATATTTATAATTGTTTTCCACCATAACATTAAAGATGAAATATCATGACTTAGAAAAACATTAAAAATCTTGACAATTTTTCAACCATGGAATTAAAACCAAAGATTATGACTGCAAAACAATCTTAAATTTTCAAAATATTTTAAGCATGACATTATGGAAAAAATTTACGACTAAAAAAACTTTAAAAATGAACACCTGAATGAAAGAGTTATTATACGAAGAGTAATTTTTTTAAAATGCTAAATGTATAGCGATTTTGAAATCTTAGCCCGAGACAACTTGATACATTGCGAAAAAAATAAAAATCAACTATCAAATTGACATGCAATGTATGTGAGCTCAATCCATTGTAATGAAAACTTAAAGACCAACCATGAAATTAACACATTGTGGGACAAACTTGATTCATTATAACGAGAAATTTAAAATCAACTATCAAATTGCACATAATGGGATCGGGTTGCTAGACAAGCATCGACACATACCCTATATATGTGTGTGTGTGTGAAAGATACATAAGAAAACAAAAATACAAATATTGAAAAAAGAAAAAAAAAATAACAATATAACATAAAGAAAAAACATGACAAAAAAATCAAATATAAAAAATATATACTAATGACATAAAAAAAAAAAAAAAAAAAAGAAACAAACAAACAAACAAATATATAAAAAATTACCCAGATCATGTAAAAAAAATAATAATAATAATAAAATAAAATAAAATTACAAAAAAAATACAATATTAAAAAAATCAAAAACTTAAAAAAAAAAATCCCCAGTGAAACCGAGGCCCAACTGGCCCAAGGTGGCAAGGGGACAATTCATGAAAAAAAAAAAAAAAAACTTGTAAAAATGAAAAACTTAAATAAATAAATAAATAAAACAAAAAATAAATAAAGAAATATAAGAAATAAACCAAAAAAAAAATATATATATATATATATATATATATATATATATATATATATAAGAAAATAGAGCTAAAAAAAAAAAAAAAATGTTAAATAATTATCAAAAAAATAAAATAAAATTAAAATTAAAAATGAAAACAAAAAAATCAAAACAATTTAAAAAAATAAATTTAAAAAAAAAAAAAAAAAAAAAAAAAATAAATTATATTTTCAAATTTAAAAAAAAAAAAAAAAAATTAAAACTCAAAATTAAAAATATTTAAATTTAAAAATTAAAAAAATAATAAAAATACAAAATACAAAAAAAAAATAAAAACAAACAAAAAAACTTAAATTAAAATAAATTAAATAAAAAATAAAAAATAAATAAACAATTAAAAAAAAGCAATTTAAAAAAAAAACAATTTAAAAAACAATTAAAAAAAAACAATTTTAAAAAATAAATAAATAAAATAATTATAAAATTAAATAAATAAAAAACAATTGCAAAATTCCACAGTTCCAAAACCCCTCCCCCCTTGCCTCTCCCCTCCCTCAACCTGCCGCCACCCCACCCTCGGCCTCCTCCCTTCCTCCCCTCGCCCACCTGGCCCTCACCCAACCCTCCTCCCTCACCCCCCCTACTCTCCACCTCACTCTCCTCCCCTCCCTGCCCGGTTGCATCATGGCCACTGGTTGGGGGCCCAGGCTGGGAGGTAGGGAGTGGGCCAAGGGTTGGTGAGGTAGGGGAGAGGGGAGGGTAGGTAGAAGGTGCGTGAGGAAGGCGAGAGGGGAGGGTCGAGATGTCAAGGCGAGGGGGGTGAGGGAAAGGGGGAGAGGGGGCGAGGGTGAGGGAGGGGAGAGGTGACGGGTCGGGAGGATGGTGAGGGAGGTGACGGAGGGCAAGAGGCAACATGTTTTTTCAATGTGTTTCTTACAAAAAAAAAATTATATTGTTTTAAAAAAAAAAAAAAAATTAATTGTTTTGTTTAAATTTCTTTTTATTTTAAATGGTTTTTTTTTATTTGTTTTTTTCTTTTTATTTTTTTTTAAATTGTTTTAATTTTAATTTATTTTTTAATTGTTTTAATTTTTTAAATTGTTTTTTTTAAATTGTTTTTTGTTTTATTTCCATTTTATTGTTTTTTTAAATGTTTTTTTTAATTGTTGTTTTAAATCGTTTTTTTAATTGTTTTTTTTTAATTGTTTCTTTTTTTTAATAGTTTTTATTTTTTAATTGTCTTGATTTTTTTTTTTTTTTTTAATTTAATTTTTTTTTTATTTTTTAATGCTATTTCTTTATTTTTATAATTTTAATTTAAAAAATAAAAATAAAAATAAAAATTCTTAAATTTTTTTTTATTTTGTTTAAAGTATCGAATTTAAATATTTTTTATTTTTTTTATTTTAATTAATGTTTTTCCTTAATTGTTTTTTAATTTTTTTTTGTAATTATTTAATTTTTTTTTGTAATGAGGGTTTTTTTATTATTTTTTTAACTTAAAAAAAAAAAAAATGTTTTTATATTTTTTTTTGTGGATCAATTTGTTTTTCTTTAAATTATTTTTTTTTTTCAAAAAAAAAAAAAAACAAACAAAACAAAAACTTTTTTATTTTCTTTTTGTGTTTTTATTTATTTTTTGTTTTTTCTTCATTTATTTTTTATTCAATTTTTTTTACTTTTACGTGTTAATTTTGGTTTTTTTTTTACATTTTTATAGGTTTTTTGTTTTTTTTTTTTGTTTTCTTTTCTTTTTTTCCTTTTTTATATATTTTTTGTATTTGATTTTTTTTTTCTCATGTTTTTTTAGTTTTATTTTTATGTTTTATTACTAACATGTTTTTATTGTTTCTATTTTTTCCATGCTTTATGTTTTATTTTTATGTTTATGTATTTTTTTACATATTTATAAGTTTTTTGTTTTTTCATATATTTTTTGTATTTGATTTTTTTTTGTCATGTTTTTATTATTATTATTTTTTATGTTTTATTACTAACATAAAAATCACCAACTTTTAAAAAAAATCATCCACACTTAATTCATTAGAAAATTTAAAGTGTAAAAACTAAGCCCTCTAATAAAAAACGGTTGATGCTCATCAACGCTTTTGAAAATCAAGATGAAAATAACTAACAAAAAAAATTGTTCACACTTGATACATAAAAAAATTTAAAGTGTCAAAAATAATCCCTCTAAAACAATTTGTTGATGTTGTATCAACACTTTTCAAAATCAGCATGAAAATCACTAACATTTAAAAAAAATGTGTTGATGTTGCATCAACACTTTTCGAAAACAGCATGAATGTAGGAATTTACAGGGGAAGTTCCTCCGAAAGAACACTAAAGGACACCGCTCACAACCAGATCGCAGATCAATACACCATTATTTTTGACGTGGTTAAAACCCTCAAAGAGGGAAACAATCCACGGTCTGAGCCAACGCGGCCACTTTAGGCAAATTATTAATAAAAGAATGAAAATTTACATATGCTTCTCTCATGCACGGATTACCCTACAAATGACCCTCCATGCGCCTTAAATAGAAATCATGGACCAATCGGGTGTCAAACCACGGATCAAGTGTTGGTAATACCGAGGAGAGAATGAACCGTCGGATCACTACATATCGTGATCGTCGAATTGTAAGTTACAAAATGTACAACGGTAAAGAAACACACTTTACCTAACTCTATACTAGTCCAAGTTGTACTTAACTATTTCCTATGTGTCGGAATATCCTAACATCCCCCCGTAAGAACAACTTGGGATAGGATTGAAGGATTTAAAAATATGACACAATAGGAGAAGGAAGGAGGCACTAGAGCCTATCCCCCCTTAGTGACAACTTCCTGAACTCCAACCATAAATTGAAGTTTAGTGAACTTCGCCTCTGTGAGAGCCTTTGTGAAGATGTCTACAACTTGATCATCTGTTGAACAATATTGCACTTCAAGAACATGGTCGTGAATGAGCTTTCTGATGAAGTGCATGTGCAGTTCAATGTGTTTGCTGCGCTGATGTTGGACTGGATCTTTGCATAGCTGAATGGCACTTTGATTATCACACCAAAGTGTAGTCGGATGCTGCTGCTCAAAGCCAAACTCTGACAGGATCTGACGAAGCCAAAAGGCTTCCTTACTAGCTTCTACGGCACCACGATACTCTGCTTCTGCTGATGAAAGAGAAATGGCACCTTGTTTCTTGCAAGCCCATGTAATAGGTCCTGAACCAAGAGTGAACACATAACCGGCAGTAGACTTCCGATCATCAGGGTCACCAGCCCAATCGGAATCAGTGAAACCAACCAATAGAGGAGATGCTTCGGCACTGTAATGAATCCCAAACTGAACTGTACCTCGAACATAACGAAGTATTCTTTTAGCTACTTTCCAATGACTTTCACGGTGGTTTTGCATGAACCGAGCAACAAGGCCAACAACAAAGGAAAGGTCAGGATGAGTATGGGTTAGATACAAAAGTTTTCCTACAAGTTGACGGTATAAGGTAGCATCAACTTCAGGAGAAGTACAAGTGACTGAAAGTTTGACTCCAGACTGAAAGGGAGAAGGGGCTGGCTTACAGTCTTCCATGTGAAAGTGGCGTAGAATATCACAGGCATACTTGGACTGAGAAAGGGAAACACCTTCCTTGGATTGCAAGACTTGAAGACCGAGAAAATAATGTAAGTGTCCTCAGTCTGTCATTTCAAACTTCCTTTTAAGGCTAGACTTCACATGGTTGATAAGGTTGGGATCACTACCGGTAAGGATAAGTTCATCAACATAAAGAACAAGAATGATAAGAGACTTGCCCACTTTCTTGGTGTAGACAGTATTGTCAGAATGACACCTAGAAAAGCCAAATTCTAAAAGAAAGCTATCCATTTTGGCATACCAAGCTCGAGGAGCTTGCTTGAGACCATAAAGGGATTTCTTAAGCCGACATACAAGGCTTGAGTCTGTTTTTATGAAGCCAATGGGTTGTTCCATGTAGATTTCTTCATGCAAGTCCCCATGCAAGAAGGCAGATTTAACATCCATCTGATGGACTTCCCATTTGAACGAGGCAGCAAGGGAAAGAACAAGGTGGATAGAGTTCATTTTGGCAACAGGGGAGAAGGTTTCAGTGTAGTCAATGCCTTAAACCTGTGAAAAACCTTTAGTAACAAGACAAGCTTTATGTTTATCAACTTTCCCATCTGGTCCATACTTGGTTCTGTAAACCCATTTGCATCTAACAAGTTTTCGTCCCTTTGGTAGAGGAACAAGATCCCATGTATCATTTGCCAATAATGAATGATATTCTTCATTCATAGCTGCTTCCCAATCTGGATGGCCTGAAGCTTCTGCAAAGGTGTCAAGATCATAATTTACTAGAGCTTGACCCAGTAAAGAAGAGGCTCTGTCAAACTGAGAACGTGTGCGTCGTTGATCTGTAGGATCACCAACAAGATCACCTGCTACATCTCGAGTAGCACGAACCCATTTTGGAAGTTGAGGAGCTGAAGGAGGATCCTGAGATGGTGGGGAAGGATTGTCATCCTCACTTTCATCATCTGAAGAAGAAATGTTTTCAAAAGTAGAAGAGATAGGGAGAGGTGGCACATCTGCCAGACTAGGCTCGCAGGCCGATATATTTTCATCAAATTTTACATCTCTTCTAATGATAAAATTTTTGGACTTAAATGGAATAAGTCTATAGCCTTTGACATCTTCAGAATATCCAACAAAAGTACATTTTTCACTCTTAGGTTCTAAAGCTTTATGCTTTTCATCTGGAATATGGGCCCACGCTTCACTTCCAAAAACACGGAAGTGACTTACATCTGGTTTGATTGAGCTCCATGCTTCTTCTGGAGTGATATTCTTTAAAACCTTAGTAGGAGTGCGATTTATTATGTAATTTGCACAGTTAATTGCTTCTGCCCAAAAACTAAGACCAAGTCCTTTAGATTGTAGCATACAATTAGCCATTTCCTTTAACGTGCGATTCTTCCTTTCAGCTACACCATTTTGTTGTGGAGTATATGAAACAGTATGTTGCATTTGAATTCCATTCTCAGTAAAAAAGTTGATGAATGTGTTTTTAACATATTCTCCGCCATTATCAGATCTTAGCTTAAGAATTTGATGTCCAGATTGTTTTTCAACAAAGGCCTTGAAGGCCAAAAATGTGTTAAATACTTCACTCTTGAGTTTTAAGAAGTATACCCAAGTGCGTCTGGAGAAATCATCAATGAAAGTTAAGAAATACTTGCAGCCAGAGAATGAAGCAACTGGAAGTGGACCACATAAATCACTATGCACAAGCTGTAAAGGGGCTGAGGCGTGCCAAGAGGCACGTTTTTCAAAACTATCCCGATGATGTTTTCCGAGTACACATCCGGAACAAACACCATCTCTACAAGATACCATAGGAAGACCTGTCACCATATTTTCTTTACATAGATGCTGAAGGGAGCGATAGTTTAAGTGACCAAATCACTCATGCCAAAGTTTTCTCACTTCATTGTTATGAGCAACAAATACTGAGGGAAGATTTGATGACCCAAAGTTGTGAAACTTATACAACCTTGTAGAATCATCAGCAATGCCAGTAGCTAAAATCTGTTTAGGATCTCTTAGGTCCTTGATTACAACATCATGAGGTGAAAATTCAATGATTTTACCTTCACCTGAATGAGTTATCTGATATACAGATAGAAGGTTGCAGGATAAGGTTGGAACACATAATACATCATTAAACTGACCATTGTCTAGATGAACAGTTCCAGTCCCTACAACACTAAGAGATCTTCATCACCAACATATATATTTTTGGTGTTACAATCATTTAAAGAAGAAAACATGGCTTTGTTTTTGGCCATGTGATAAGAAGCTCCAGAATCAATGAGCCACTCATGAGAATGAGAAGAAGAAGATACATTTAATGCATAGCCAGACCGAGATGCTTGACAACCACATGCAGAAAGTGCCATTCCTGAAGATGAAGTTGAAGTTGAATATTGCCCCAAATGGATGTTATGCTTCTTCATTGCTGCTTCCAAGGCTTCCATCTTCTTAAAGCATTTTGATTCTAAGTGGCCATCTCGATTACAAAAATTGCAATGTCTATCAGTCTTCTTCCCTTTGTTTTTATTTGTCTTATCATTTTGTTGAAATGATCTTTCATTTTGGAGCTGAAATTGCTTAGGACCCTTGTTTGGTTTAGGACCATTCTTTTTAGGATATGACTTCTTATGATTCTTTGAATTTGGTTGCTGCTGGGCGGCTAACGCTTTCTTGGAAGATTTTCCAAGATTAAGAAGACCAAGGTGTAAGAGTTTTTCTTGTTCTCTTATTAAAGAATCACAAAAAGAGTCAAAGGAAGGGGACTTGTAGTTTGTTCCTTGAGAAATGAAGGCTTCTCTTGTAGAATGGAAGGTGGAAACAAACATAGAGTAGGCTGGTCCCAACTTAGTAAGAATGGAATAGATAAGGTTACTATCTTCTTTCTTAACCTTAACACCTTCCAAGAGATATCTAAGGGTCTTGAACTTGGACAAGAAATCTTCAATACAAGAAAAATTATTAGGGTCCAATGTAAGCAACTCATTTTCAAGTTGATGGGCTCTAAGTTCATTTTTAATCCCAAAAACTTTATTGATTTGTTTCATTGCCATCAGGAGTATCAAGTTCTGCAATATGGAATCTAAGATTTGGAGAAATAGACATCCCTATCAATCCACGTGCTTGATCTTGCCTATTTTCCCATTTAGCAGCCTTATCTTCATCCTTCGGTTTCTTTTCTTGGCTTGAGGCTATTCTGTAGAGACCTTTACTTCTAAGTAAATCCTCAATGTAGGACAACCATTGGAAGTAGTTGGTGCTGTCAATGGTAACTTGGTATTGACTTTCCATTTCAACGGAAACTAAAGCTAAAGATGCTAAAAATAAGTGTTCCAATGGATAGATCTCAAAAGATTAGGCTGGTTTAAAAAAAACGGCTTTGAAAACGGCTTCCGGATGAAGAAGTTATGGCTTTTTGAAAAAAAGTTGTTGAAGTTGCCGACGAAGTGCGGGAATGTGCGGAAATGAAAAAGTCTGCCCCCACAAAATGGAGACTTGAACCCAAGACCTCTACTCTCTTAAAATAGCTTTGAACCAATTGAGCTATACAAAAAATTTGAGAGAGAGAGAGAGGGGGGGGTGCTTTGGGTTGCGTGCTTGCTTTGAGAAAGCTCTTTTTCCCTACAAAACAAAAAACACAAAACCCAACACGGACATGCAAAGAAAACGAACCTTACGGCTCGAAGTTAGCTTTAGCCGAAAAACTAAATATTTTCAAAAATGAACCTTGCGGCTCAAAGTTAGCTTTAGCCGGAAACTAAATATTTTCCTCAATGTTTCTGATTTTCCGAGATCACCCTAAGGCGCAGGGAAAAGAGCATACGCATGAGAAAAATCCTTCCTTTCTGTTTCTGATTTGCCTAGATCGCACAGAGTCGCAAGGCAAAGAGCATACGCAGAAAAGAAAGGTATAGATCCAGTAATAAAAAAAAGCTAAATAAACCGAAACCGAAATAAACAGAGAGAAAATAACTGTAAACTGCAAGTAACCACTGTATACCTCCAGATCTTAAAAATGACGCAGCTAGGGCTACCGGAAACCTTTTCTCGTGAAACAAAAGGGGTTCCTCACTAGAACAGATGCTCCCAACACAACAGAGCAGTCCTCTCGGCCCGAAAGCAGTCAGAAACAGCAGATCTAGGAAACGGCAGTCGGATGCAGTTCTACCGGCTTCAGATTTGGATCACCAACGGACGCGGCCCTCAAATAGCTCTGATACCATGTAGGAATTTACAGGGTAAGTTCCTCAGAAAGAACGCCAAAGGACACCGGTCACAACCAGATCGCAGATCAATACACCAGTATTTTTGACGTGGTTAAAACCCTCAAAGAGGGAAACAGTCCATGGCCTGAGCCAACGCGGCCACTTCAGGCAATTTATTAATAAAAGAATGAAAATTTACATATGCTTCTCTCATGCACGGATTACCCTACAAATGACCCTCCATGCGCTTTAAATAGAAATCATGGACCAATCGGGTGTCAAGCCACGGATCAAGTGTTGGTAATACCGAGGAGAGAATGAACATTCGGATCACTACATATCGTGACCGTCGGATTGTAAGTTACAAAATGTACAACAGTAAAGAAACACACTTTACCTAACTCTATACCTAATTCTATACTAGTCCAAGTTGTACTTAACTATTTCCAAAAGAATGAAAATTTACATATGCTTCTCTCATGCACGGATTACTCAACAAATGACCCTCCATGCACTTTAAATAGAAATCATGGACCAATCGGGTGTCAAGCCATGGATCAAGTGTTGGTAATACCGAGGAGAGAATGAACCGTCGGATCACTACATATCGTGACCGTCGGATTGTAAGTTACAAAATGTACAATGGTAAAGAAACACACTTTACCTAACTCTATACCTAACTCTATAATAGTCCAAGTTTTTATAAGTTTTTTGTTTTTTCATATATTTTTTGTATTTGATTTTTTTTTGTCATGTTTTTATTATTATTATTTTTTATGTTTTATTACTAACATGAAAATCACCAACATTTAAAAAAAATCATCCACACTTAATTCATTAGAAAATTTAAAGTGTAAAAACTAAGCCCTCTAATAAAAAACGGTTGATGCTCATCAACGCTTTTGAAAATCAAGATGAAAATAACTAACAAAAAGAATTGTTCACACTTGATACATAAAAAAATTTAAAGTGTCAAAAATAATCCCTCTAAAACAATGTGTTGATGTTGTATCAACACTTTTCAAAATCAACATGAAAATCACTAACATTTAAAAAAATGTGTTGATGTTGCATCAACACTTTTCGAAAACAGCATGAAAATCACTAAGATTTAAAAAAATGTTCATACTTGATATATAAGAAAATTTAAAGTGCCAAAAATATGCTCAAAAAAAAATTTGTATTCTGGCATCGCCACTTTTCAAAATCGGGAGATTTTTTGCTACCTCAAAAAAATGGGTACCAGTTCACTATCTCGTTTGATCGGTAACTAGGTTTAAACCCCGAGTAAGTTTCAATGATAGTTGTTTTCTATTTCCTTGTTTGAATGCAAAGTGACTGACAATGTTGAATGAAGGAAAATAGTAATAATGAGAATGTGGTCAATTAAAGATAGTTTATAGTTTCAAGAAGCAAACATTTCAAGCGAACATTTTATTTAAGATAAAAAATCAAGTATTTTATTAATGGTTGAATTATTATAACACATAAATCAATGAACGTGTAACTCCCTCCTCCCAAATTTACCTGAGCTAACCGGTCCACTGGGGTAAACTGTTAATCAAGGTTGTCATTGATGTCAATATGGAATTATTGGGATGGAAAATATGTTTGTGATGAATAATATAATGATGTCCTTGCTCATGATGACAAGTCCCTCTTATTTGATAAGGATACCCATAATGAAGATGTCAAGCTATTAATGATGCCATTAATATGTCAAGCCACTAATGAAGTCCTGGAACTAACTATGATGTCGCCAAGTGCATTAATGAAATCCTTGCAGTGTTGAAGATGATAAAACTCTAAGCATCATTGATGAAGTCCTAGAATTGTTGATGTAAACCCTATACTACATGATGCCTTAACCTTAGAATTGCTGATAAGATGCTCTAGATTTTGTTAAAGCAAAACCTAGTAGATAAAGTAGGCCCTAATATGCTCTTGGTGATAAGTTGAAGAAAGCTTGGCCCTAAAACTAGAACTTTAGTGTGCACTTATAAAATCTTTAGATTAACATAAACTAAAACTGTGTGAAGCTAAATTCAAGGGTGAAAACACTACATTCTGTCAGCAATAAAAAAACAACAGATACAAGGAAGCTAACTTCACATAAAATATACATATGAAGATGACATGGATGAAGCATATCATGATGACATTATGACCCTAAATATTAATGTCTACTTGTTTTTATAATTCCTAAACACCTATGCAAACATCATACACCTAGACCATTACCATGCACATAAAATTACTTTGTTTAATGGTAGAAAAACATGGCATACATGTTTCCTATGGCCATACATGGCAGACAATGTATAATTGCAACATGTACATGATACAATGGAAGACAATGCCTTTTACATGGCAGACAAGGCCCTTTTTTTCCATAGTTCTTATATGATTCATCTTTCACATGGCAGACAAGGTCTTATATATCCATGTTTCACATGGCATACAAGGTCCTATATTATCCATCACATGGCAGATAGATGTAATGCATACATCACATGGCTAACAAATAAAAAAAAATGTTATAATATCCTAAAGATATGTCGTCTTTGACTCTGATAAGTCGGCTCCTCCACAAGTGTGACTTTTATATTTCTCAACAGGTATATATAAATCTTGGGCATTCATATGAGGATTTATATAGCATTGACAATCAGAATATTTGACGAATAAGAATTAATAATTCATATCTATGGAGGGGATTTACTTTCGGATCCTTTAAAATTTTTGTATAGACACACTTTTTTTATATCTATTGCTCTTGTTGATTTGTAAAGGCTTACCTTTCGACTGGAAACTACGGAACCTTGAAGATCTTAACAACATATTGTGGACCTTAAAAACACTGTTTTGAACCTTGAAGGAAGAGTGTTTTGAACTTGGATTGCAGATCTTGAAGACACAGTTTTGAATTTGTATAACAAATCTTGGAAGTATTTTTGAAACACTCCTTTAATGTTTTTAGAGCTTCTCTTGAAAGGATTTTTTGAAGTAGCATTTTGAAGCAGCAGGATTGTTGAAGAATTTGTTAAAATCCTTATTGAAGCGAAATAGAAGACCCTTGGATTGTTGGAGAAGATCTTGACCTATATTGTGAAGTTGTGTTTATATTGATGATGTTCGGAATCACAATTCATGAAATCAACATCATTGAGTAGATAACTCTTAAGCAATCTGTGTAGCAGAGGAAGCATAGTCACAACAAGTATATTAAATATTAATTGAATATCTTTTGTTGACTTGTTGAAGCAAACATTTCTTTATGCATATCGTCAAGGAGTAGCATGATTGAAGTCTAGTTGTAGTCACCTTAAGGAAATTTCTTGGGTACGATGAGTTGCAATGGCGATACCTTCTAATTGACAATGTTGTCATTGATGACATCAAGTGGAAGACTATAGTGAAGGTGAAGATTGACAATTCTTGGTGAAAAAGATTTTTGGAGCCATGAGTTACTACCAAACATATCTCGATGAAGTATTGTAGTGGGTTGGAGCCGAAGATGTTGGACCCTCGAAGAGACAAGGTTGGTGCCTTGGAGGATAGGGTTGGAGCCCAAGAGGATCGGTGTCCTCAAGAAACCAGGTCAGAGCCTATACCAGAGAAGGGTTCGTGCTCTAGAGGTTAGAGCCTCTAAACACAAGGTCAGTGCGTTGAGAAGATAGGGTCAATTCCCTAGAGATCAGAGACTCACAAAAGACCAAGTTGGTGCTCGGAAACAGGTTGGAGCCTGGGAGATTTAAGATCAATGTCTTCATCAAGGGTTGGAGCCCTGTATACATTGTACTTGATTCATTGTAAAGATTATATTAATAAAATCATTTATTCCTATTGTTCATTTTGTATTCTAAATATAAGTGATATAACTGGTAAAAGTAAGAATTGAAAAGATATACGGATTCACCCCCCTCTAAGTATTTCCAACAATTGGTATCAGATCCAGTAGCTTCACTCAAAGCCTAATAGCTTGAAGTTTGATCATTATAACACAAATGGAGAAGCCAAGGAAGAAAGTCTCCAATCCTCCCAAAGATGTGTCTCCCTCAACCATCGAAATTGAAGTCAATCAATTTGTGAAGGCTCCATTGTTCAAAGGAAACTTTGATATATGGGAGGCAAGAATGAGGAATTTCTTAAAGACTCAAGGCATTGAAGTCTGCAAATCGATGATTGCTAATAGCATGATGGATGGAGAATCCAAGGAACATAATACAAGAGCAACAAAAGCAATCTTGAATGGGCTACCTGATTCTATGAAGGCCAATTTTGAAAAATGTTCGTAAGAAAAAGGCATATGGGATAAAATTCATGATCTCCAGTCAAAAGGAGCGTTGACAATGATCTCTAGTCAAGAAAATCATGGAAAACAAGAAGGAAATCGATAGCCCATCAAGGAAGGTGAAGATAAGAGTGATAACATCAAGGCTAAAGAAGACCTAGAATATGGAGAGAATGAAAAATGTTTTGAATAAGATCTACTCACTAAACTTATGGCTACCATGGAAGAGATTAACAATTTGAAAAAGGAAAATGAGGAACTTATGAGGAAAGCACAAGCCGGTGACTAGGACAAGACAAGGAAGGAAGTTGACCTTTTCAAGCTTCAAGTACAAGAAAGAGATGAGGATCTCACCAAGATTAAGGAATAATTTCATCAAAACAAGAGAAAACATCATGAATAATTCATATCCATGAAAAATCAATTGGATAAGGCAAAGAAATAGGAAGGTACCTTATCAAGCCACCTTGAACAAAGGCACAAAAGCTTGAAAACACTTGGAGCAAAGATTAGTCAATACAAGGAAGAGGTCTCCTCCCTTATATCTCAACTAGAAGAAGCAAGGAAACAAGCACAAGGAGCTGAGAAGGTGATATAATCTTTGACATTCATAGAAGGGAAAGTTCATCAAGAAAAAAAGCAGAGAAACACCATGATATGACAACTAGAAGAAAAGGATGATGACATCACCAAGTTAAAATCAGAAATCAGTTCGCTTAAGGCCCAATCATGTGAAGAAACTAAGATGAAGGAAGAAATGGGGATCATTCTATCAAAGAAGGATGAACAATGCAAGAAAAGGAAGGAAGAAATTATCTTTCTTAAAAAGGAAGTTGACTTGCTGAATAAGAAATTGAAAAGTTCTCAAACACTAGATGACATCCTAAGTCATCAAAGTTCTCCCCTTGATAGATCAGGTCTTGGTTATGTAGGTGAATCCTCAATAAAGAATGATAATGCTTCAAAAAACAAGGATGTGAGGAATCCTGGAAGAAATGTTGATGCCCCCAGCAAAGGCAAGAGTCAAATTGACATTGGAAGAAATCCTACTCCAAGAAGAAATGCAGATGGTGTCAAGGATGCAAGAAGCAATGGTTATCATCTAAGGATCTCAAGGCAGAAAGGCTTCAGAAGAACATCAAGCAAATCTCCATCTCCCAGGTACCGAAGTATATTTCTTGGTTATTTTTATGCTTGTACAAAATTTGGACACATGGCAAAAGATTGTAGGGCTTATAATGGTCCCTGTCAATCTTCAAGAAGAAATTTTGCAAGAAGTCATGAATTATTATTCATGAACAACATAGAGTGCTTCAAGTGTCATAACATTGGATATATGGCACGTGATTGTAACTTGACTTGGGTCCCTGAAAAAGCTAAAACCATGACAACCAAGCCAAAGAAGAAAGTTACAAAAGTATGGAGAAGGAAGCAAATTGAATTTGAAAGTCTCTTAAACACTCCAACCAACAACACATGTTGTTGATATGATAAATTAGTCCTTGATATTCCAAGTATTTGATGATGAGACTCTACCAAAGGAGACCATGCATACTGTTAGGGGGAGATTGTGATTCTTAATCATTCTTGCAGAAGCTATTCATGAATGGGCCCTATGAAATTCTTGATGAGTCACACATGAACAATCATCTTTTAATAGATCATCTCTTGGGAGAAACTCCATTGAAGAATGTGATTCCTTACTTATCCGATAAACTATTGTTGAATATTCCTTCCACTTAATCACAAGGCAGAAATATTTCTTGTCTAAAAAAGATAAAGGAGTTTATGCAGGTAGGGAGAGTTGGTTCATCACAGGAAGAAATGTAAACACATTTAGCATGGACAACATTTCCAGAAAGAAGAGCACCATGACAGGGAGATTAACATACCTATGAAGAACTACTATTGATAAGAATAAGCTTGACAGGGGGAGTACTTGGGCAACCCGTTTTCCATTGATGTCAAAGGGGGAGAGAATGTTGGAGGGCAAGAATACTACCATCAATTAAAAAGGGGGAGATTGTCAATCAAGGTTGTCATTGATGTCAATATGACATTATTGGGATGGAAAATATTCTTGTGATGCATAATATGATGATGTCCTTGCTCATGATGACAAGTCCATCTTGTTTGATAAGGATTCCATTAATGAAGATGTCAAGCTATTAATGATGCCATTAATATGTCAAGCCACTAATAAAGTCCTGGAACTAACTATGATGTTTCCAAGTGCATTAAATGAAATCCTTGGAGTATTAGCGATGATAAAACTCTAAGAATTGTTGATGAAGTCCTAGAATTATTGATGTAAACCCTATACTACATGATGCCCTAACCATAGACTTGTTGATAAGATGCTCTAGATTTTGTTGAAGCAAAACCTAGTAGATAAAGCATGCCCTAATATGCTCTTGGTGATAAGTTGAAGAAAGCTTGGCCCTAAAACTAGAACTTTAGTGCGCACTTATAAAATCTTTCGATTAACATAAACTAAAACCGCGTGAAGCTAAATTAATGGCAAACAAACATGGAATACATGTTTCCTATGGCCATACATGGAAGGAAATGTATAATTTCAGCATGTACATGATACAATGGCAGAAAATTCTTTTGATGTTAGACATCACTCACATGCAAGACAAGGCGTTTTTTTTCCCATAGTTTTTATATGATTCATCTTTCACATGGAAAACAAAGTCTTATATATCCATGTTTCACATGGAAGACAAGGTCTTATATTATCCATCACATGGCAGATAGATGTAATGCATACATCACATGGCTGACAAATAAAAAAATTTGTTATAATATCCTAAAGATATGTCTGCTTCAACTCTTATAAGTCGGCTCCTCCACAAGTGTGACGTTTACATTTCTCAACACATATATAAATCTTGGGCATTCGTACGAGGATTTATATAGCATTGAGGATCATAATATCCGACGAATAAGAATTAATAATTCAGATCTGCGGAGGGGATATATTTTTGGATCCTTTGAAAGTTCTGTAGAGACACATATTATATATATATATATATATATATATATATATATATATTCCTCTTGTCAATTTGTGAACGCTTACCTTTCGACTGGAAATTACAAAACCTTGAGTATCTTAATAGCATATTGCAGACCTTAAAAACATTGTTCTAAACCTTGAAGGCAGAGTGTTTTGAACTTGGACTACAGATATTGAAGACACAGTTTTGAATTTGTATAACAAATCTTGGAAGCAATTTTGAAACACTCCTTTGATGTTTTTAGAGCTTCCTTGAAAGGTTTTTTTGAAGCAGCGTTTTGAAGTAGTAGGATTGTTGAAGAATTTGTTAAATCCTCATTGAAGCGAAATAGAAGACCCTTGGATTGTTGGAGTAGATCTTGACCTCTATTGTGAAGTTGTGTTTATATTGATGCTATTTGGCATCACAGTTCATGAAATCAACATCTTTGAGCCGATAACTCTGAAGCAATCTGTGTAGCAGAGGAAGCATAGTCGCAACAAGTACATTAAAGATTAATTGAAGATCTTTTTCTTGACATGTTGAAGAAAACATTTTGTTATGCATATCATCAAGGAGTAGCATGAATGAAGTCTTGTTGTTGTCACCTTAAATAAATTTCTTTTGTACGATGAAGTGCAATGGAAATACCTTCTAATTGACAATGTTGTCATTAATGATGTAAAGTGGAAGACTACAATGAAGATGAAGATTAACAGGGCTCGGTGAAGAATATTTTGGGAGCCATGAGTAACTACCAAACATATATTGATGAAGTATTGCAGTGGGTTGGAGCCTCAAAAATACAAGGTTTGTGCCTTGGAAGATAGGGTTGGAGCCCTATAGGATCAATGTCCACAAGAAACCAGGTCGGAGCCTGTACTAGAGAAGGGTTACTGCCCTAGAGGTTGGAGCCTCTAAATGCAAGGTTGGTGCCTTGAGAAGATAGGGTCGGTGCCCTAGAGTTCAGAGCCTCACAAAAGACCAAGTTGGTGCTTGGAAATAGGTTGGAGCCTCAGAGATTGAAGATCAGTGTCTTCGTCAAGGGTTGGAGCCCTATATACATTGTACTTGATTCATTGTAAATATTATATTAATAAACAAATTTATTCCTATTGTTCATTTTGTGTTCTAAATATAAGTGATCTAACTGGTAAAAGTAGCCATTGAAAGGAAATAGTGATTCACCCCCCTATCAGTATTTCCAACATAAACATGTGAAGAGAAGTCAATATGATGTGATTCAACTTCCCATGTATAGTTAAGGAACTAGAACTGGCAAAACACAACCAAAATGACCTTCCCCAAGAGCTACAGCCCCTTCAGCAGGTAACCAACACTTTTAGGTGCTTAACCCTTGAGACAACTTATATTTTTACTATACTAGAGCCTTAGTCACTCCCATGACAAGGCATGCATGTGACCAAATAGAAATAACAACGATATAACATCCATAAAATCCACATATAAGCTAGTACATTTAAACGTGAAATAGCAAGGAGAAGGAGCTCTTATTAATGAATGCAAAAGCCAACCAGGTTTGGTATTTCCACGAACCACTCGACCATAAATTAGTTGAACTAAATCTTTCTTTCAGCGAGTCACCCCTATGCCATATTCCAAGCATGAATGTGGGACTCAAAACCAAATCAAACCATGTTTTTACAAGCTTTATTGCAATCCCCACTGAATCACTAGGCCCTAAACAAGCATGGATGCCACTACATTTCTCCACCTACACCATGAGGAATTTTCATGTCTCCTAGTCTCTAGGATTTACCATGTATCCTTCCATACAACAGTCAAGGATTACTAGGACTAATAAAGACTCCACTCTCTTCGCTTTAACGCATATCCCGCCATTCACTAGTCAATGATTCCTAGGCCCGATCAAGGGCATACACCTCTATGATTTACTGTATATCCCGCCATTCACCAGATGAGGTTTCCTAGACCCACCGAGGCACACAAAATCTGGCTTTATCGTAATCCCACCTTATCGATCCAGGGATTCCTAGGCCTTGTGTTATTTCTTTCAGAGACCACCTTACTCAATTTCGAAACCATCTGACAATCCAACTCAACTAAATACCAAGGAACCTATCACACCATAGCTATTCAGAAATGGCAAGGCAAGGCTGAAAAACACTATCACACCTAGAAAAACCCATGCCAATGAAATCAAGAGAACTAAATACACACATTCATGTATCATGCATGCAAAATCTAGCAAGGAAATCACACATGCAAATAGATACCTTCATGTAATCCTACTATATCCACCTGATCCTACTCTTCCATGCTTGATCTTTGCTTCCCTTTGCCTTCTTTGTCCTTCCTTTTCTTTCCTTGATCCAATGCTAGAGTGCTCCAAGAAAACTCTAAGTGTCCAAAAGTGAGAGAGAGAAAGAATAGAGAGAGCTCCTAAAATGAACTGACAAAAGGTACCAACTGATCCTCATAAGACTTTTTCTTAATGAGGCCTCTATTTGCTTCAATTTTCCATTATTTCCTTCACTTTACTTCTCACATTCAATGTGTGACCTTTCACCTTCCTTTTCCCCTAATTTCCATTATTTTCATAAATAAAATGCCAATTAATACCTCACGCCTTCACAAAGCCTTTGCCAATTACTTTTCCAATTTCCTTAGCCATAATAAATCAAATGAATACCCACACCATGATTTTTTTCCCATACTCAGCTTGGAATACCTATCCTATGACCTTAGTTCTTATTTTTCCTTTATTAAATTTATTACATGGAATTTTGACTAGGGTTGTTATAGAACCCTCCCCCTTGGGGGAACATCGTACACATTGTTCAATGACACCTACAACCAACAAGAATCCTAAGAAGCAAAACATACTCCCCATGGATCTTTATAAGTTAGCTCGATGCAATATTTGCAATGATCAACCTGCTGAGAAGAAAACCAACATGACACACAAAAACTTAACAACATGACACCCATACCGCTTACTGCTACTTTATAACACAACTCGTGGTGGTATTAAAATCCATATACATATGCACATATACCAAAAACATTTTCTCAACTAGCGAATAGAGAAGGATACATAGCCTGCATATGATCTGTCATCTACCATGTAGCTTCATCAGGCCCAAAGTGCTTCCAATGCAATTTAACCTACTTGAGTGCTTGGTTCCTGAGCATGATCATATTTATCTACAATATACGCTGAGGCTCCAGCTGGAATTCTCCATCTAGCTCCATCTGCAATACAGACTAGTCAATCACATGATAAACATCTTTAACATTGTTCTTAAGCAATGACACATGGAAAACATCATGGATTTCCACTATCATAGGCAGTGCAAGTCGATAGACTACTGGTGCAACCCTTTCAAAAATATTGAAAGGTCCACAAAACTAAGGTGCCAACTTGGAACATGATTCAATCATCAAGGAGCTCTTCTTCAGTTTGATGCAAAAATACACATGTTCCCGAACCTAAAACTCCTTAAACAACCTATTCCGATCGGCACAATTTTTATTTTGTGTCCTATCCTGCCTTTAGATTCTTCTTGATTACGTGCATTTCCTGTTCCATCGCTGGAAACATGTCCAATCTTATAAAAACCCTGTTCACTAGATCACTCCAACTGATGGGAGTACTACAACTCCGCCCATAAAGTGCCTCAAACAGACTCAACCTCAATGACTCCTGATACACATTTTTATAAGAAAACTCAACCAATAGAAGGTACTCATCCCATCTCCTCTGTTGATGCATCACATACATCCTAAAAATTTCCTCCAATATCCTATTGACCTTCTATGTTTGTCCATCTATCTCTAGATGATAGGTTGTGCTGAAGCCCAACTCTATCCCCAAACCTGCAAACAACTCCTTCCAAAACTTGGAAGTGAACTTAGCATCCCTATCTGAAACAATCTTCCTTATAACACCACGAAACCTCACTACATCTCTGATGAACACATGTGCCACATCACTAGCTGAATAAGTAGACTTCACTAGAATGAAGTGCGCTACCTTAGTCAACTTTCCCACCACAACCATGATGGAATCATGTTATCTAGATGTCCTCGGTAAAGGTATGATGAAATCCATGTAAATGAACTCCTACTTCCATTCTGGAATCAGAATCAACAGTAGTAGTCCACCTCGATGCTTACATTCAACTTTCACCTATTGAAATTCCAAACATTTAACCACAAAATTTTCCACTTCCTTCTTTAGGTTCGGTCGATGATAAAACTTCTTCACTATTGTCATTGTCTTCTGGTATCGTAGGTGACCTAAATACAGTTTGCATTAAACTCTTATAAGATAGTCTTCTTGATCTCACTTTCATTTGACACATATATCCTGTCCCTAAATCTAACTAAACCATTTGTTGTAAGATGATAATCCACATCCTGACCACTTATAGCCTCTTGTAACTTGTGCATAAGCTCCATGTACATTCCATCCTAATTTCCTGCTTGTAAAATTAGATCATGTAAGTCTATCACTTTAATAACTCATAGTTGATATGTGAATCACTCGCACTCTCCTTCTAAGTGCATCTGTAACCCTGGTCTCCTTACCCTTGATGTACCTGATCTCAAAATCAAACTTAGTAATCGTGGCCAACCATCTAGCTTGTCTAGCATTTAGATTCAGTTGGTCAAATAAATACCTCAATCCACTATGATCTCTCATCAATACAAACCTCCTACCAAGAAGAGAGTGCCTCCACATCTTTAATGCATAGAGGATCACTTCCAACTCAAGATCATGTGTCAGATCTGCTCATGCTCATTTAGTTTTCATGAATCATAGCATACTCCTTATCCTTCTTACATAAGGACTCCACCAAGTCGTCTCTTGCAAGCATCTGTGCACACCACAAATTCTTTGTCCATATCTATAATGTTTAATGCTGGAGCATTTGTTAATAACTGCTTCAATTTCTCAAAACTGGCTACAGATTCCTCTGTCCATTCAAATTTATTACCTTGCCTCTATAGCTATGTAATAAGATATGAGATGTGAGAGAAGTTCTTGATGAACCTCCTATAATACCCTACTAGAACCATAAATGATCTTACCTCATCCACATTTATAGGAGCGGACCACTCCATGATAGCACTTATCTTCTTTGGATCCATTGCTATGCCTTCCTTGGAAACCACATGTCCTAAGTAATGTACCATTGTCTAAAATAAACTGCATTTACTGATCTTAGCATACAAATGATGCTCTCTCGGCAATCTCAATACTGCTGCTAAGTGCTCGACATGCTCTTCCTCATTTTTATAATATATCAAGATTTCATCAATGAATACAATAAAAAACTTGTCGAGATAAGTATGAAATACATTATTCATTAAGCACATAAAAGTAGATAGAGAATTAGTCAAACCAAATGGAACTACATTAAACTCATAATGCCCATACCTGGTCCTGAAAATAGTCTTGTATTTTTCCTCTTCCTTGTGCGTACTTGATGGTATCCTGATCTCCTGTCAATCTTATAAAACATTGCTACACCTTTTAACTGATTGAACAAGTCAACAATCCTCCGCAACAGATACATGTTCTTGATTGTCACCTTGTTCAACTTCCTGCAATCAATGCATAGCCTAAGAGTACTATCCTTCTTCTTCACAAATAACATCGGTGCACCACAAAGTGATACACTTGGCTTAATGGATCCATTGTCAAGCATTTATTTTAACTATAACTTCAGCTCTACTAAGTCTGGTGTGCTCATCCTGTACGGTATCTTTGATACCGGTACTATCCCTTGTACCAACTCAATGGAAAAGTCCACTCCTCTGTGAGGTAGAAACCATGAAATATCTACTGGAAACAAATCCTGAAACTCCTCCAAGATTGGCTACCTACTTAATACCTCCACATCCTCAAGATCCTTACCTTTATCACTAGAAATATGCACTGCAAATAGCACACACCCTTCTATATGACTGTATTTTGTCTGCATAACTATCACCATTGTAATTGATGTTTCCTTCTTCTTACCATGCAACATCCTTTATTCTCCATTTTCATCCAAACACTCAATAGATTTTTCATAACAATCAACCTTAGTCCTGTGAAGGTACTACCAGTCCATATCAAAAATCATACTATATGATCCCAACGGCAATACGTTCAAATGTGTTGGGGTAGGCATACCATTCAACTCGAATGCACAAGCTCTTACCCAATGATCAAATTTTTTCTTTGTACCTATAACCAACTGAACTAACAAGGATTTTTTATGCATTTCTTTATTCAAACCACACTTATCCATCGGGTCAGGACTAACATAACTATAATTAGATCCAAGGTAAATTAAAATAGAAACAACTCGACCACATATATTACCTTCCATCTCAAAAATGGATGTTTGATGATCTGCATGCTTGTTATCAAATGCTGCATAAATACGAGGAATGCTCTGCCCAACATCCCCAACTGTTTGTGCCTCCTATGCAATGTATACATGAGGCCTACCACCATGATTCTGCAGAAAATACCTCTTAAGATGATCCTTACCATATGTCCAACATTGTAACTGTCCTGTGCCATCACCTTTACTCTGTTGCCCTCCATGTAGCAACCCATTAAAATTCTTATAAGGTGCAATATTTTCTTTCTCACCTCCATCCTAATTCCTTTTTCTTTTCGACTTCCATTTACCTTTATCTTTGTCTTTCCCCTTCCAACCTTGCCGAGATTCTATCTTACGCTTTGACTGCTCATAACAATGCTTTAATTTCCCAATAACTTCGTCAAGTGACCGAGGCTGATCATACTTAATCCGATCTCTAAATGCTAATGGAAATCCACTGAAAAACCTCTAAACTTTGGCCTACTCATCCTTTAGATACGGTACATACCATAATAACTCCATGAACTTAGTCGTGTACTCCTCATCTGTCATCGACACTATCTTTAGGTCATATAATTCCTTGGAATTTCTATTGTAGTACCGCTCTAACAAGCACTTCTTCCTAAAAATTCTATTGAATTCATGCCAACTCAACTCCTCTATCCTCATGTCTCTAACCCACTTCACATCTTCCCACCGATGTATGCTTTCCCTTTGAGGGTAAAGATAGCTATTCTAGCCTTCCAATGCTTTGTGTATTCATGCAACTCAAAGAATTTCTTCATCCCAAGTAGTCGTGCTTCTGCATCCTCTGGCTTCTTCAAATCTCCATCAAAGGTAGGTGGATTCAATTTCTTGAACTCATTTGGAAAGTATCCCCTGTCACTCCTCCTATAAGGATGATAACAATGACGATCATAGTGCTTGTCAGAACCAAAACTCGAATAGAACATGTGCCCATCACCTCTCCTATCTGGAGTATCCAAGAACCTTCCATCTCAGATCATGTCATCCCTATTTTACCTATGCCCACCATGAGACCTACCACCATATTCCTCATTTGCCTTATCCTCCTTCTCATGGATGATCTGAAGTGGTCCCTGTGTTTGCAATTCTGACAAACATTGTAAGATTACTGCATTAATCTCTGCTTGTTTCTCCTGTGCTTTCAAGATTCTGTCATTGTCTTCCTTGCAACTTCTTATTTCTACGTTCAAAATTCTCAGTGTGTCTTCGAAGTTAGAAGAGTTACCAACACCACGTTTCTCATCTAATCCATAAGGAGAGTATCATGAACTACAGTCTACCATCTTGCAAGTCATCTTTGATCTCTTTCCTGCAAGTACACCATGTTAGCTAAAACCAAAACATAACATAATCAACATACCTAAGTATAGTTCAGGGGAGGATATCTTATTTGTAAGATCAACCAGATTAGCACGATACATGTATAATCATAATGACATTAGCATATAACATTAGTTTAACCACTATCTAGTTATCAATGCCTGATCATACCAACCACATACCATGACCTCATGCATGATAACTACAACCATATCAATGTATGCATAGCAACATATATAAGCACTAACGTTTATAACCAATGGATAACCGACATAGACTCATGGCGACCACATCCAACAGCACACCATCCACTTTCACATGATGACACCACTACATCCATGAATACCACCATGCATAGACAACAAGTACATAGTCCACAATCATAAAGAACACATATGGAATCAATGTGAATTCTTTACCAACAAACTGCCCATCAAGTCCAAGCTGTGAACCATGCTCTGATACCACTCTGTAACACCCTCGTCCCACATTTACCCAATCTAACTGGTCCACTTGGGTAAACATTTGATGAGAGGCTAATATGATGTGATTCAAATCCCCAAGTATAGTTAAGGAAGTGGAACTAACAAAACACAACCAAGCCAAAATAACCTTCCCCATGAGCTACAGACCATTCAGGAGGTAACCAACCCTTCTAGGTGCTTAAACCCTCAAACAACTTATACTTTTACTATGATAGAGCCTCAGTCTCTCCCATGACAAGGCATGCATCTGACTAAAGACTTCTAGTCATTCCCACAGTAAGGCATGATAGTGACTGTGGACTTTTCTAGGAAGTTTTGAGTCAGCAACCCCAGATTCTGTGCCACTTTTTCAAGTCCACGACTCAGGCCATAGCCTATAACTTGATGTAACTTTCAGGAATGATAAATAACATTGAAACAAAGGTACTAATACAAACACTTGAGTAAGGAAATGACTGGACCCCCACTAGCCATGACAAGAATTTCATCAAACATGTCACAAATATGCAATCTACAGGTCATAACAATAGATCTGAGAATAATGGTCTCATACTTATCTGAGATTCGTAAAGACGTATTGTTTTCATATAAAAATGTTTCATTATCAGCTATTAGGTCATATATTCATTGTACATTAATTTGAAAATAAAAACATGATGAGAGCCATACATCAAGTCTGTCATAAAAAATATTCATAACGACTATATAACCAACATATATAACAAGGATATAACAGCCATAAAATCCACATATAAGACATTACATTTACACATGAAATACCAAGAAGAAGGATCTCTTATTAATGAATGCGAAATATAACAAGGTTTGGGACTTCCACAAACCACCTGACCATAGATTGGCTAAACCAAATCTTTCTTTCAGCCAATCACCCATGTGCCATATTTCAAGCATGAATGTGGGACTCAAAACCAAACCAAACCAGGTTTTCGCAAGCTTTACCACAATCCCCACTAGATCACCACACCCTAAACAAGCATGGATTCCACGAAATTTCTCCACCTACACCATGAGGAATTTTCCTTGCTCCCAGTCTCTAGGATTTACTGTATATCTCGCCATACAATGATCGAGGATTCTTATGCCTAATCAAGACTCCACCCTCCAAGATTTACTGTATATCTCACTATTCACTGGTTGAGGATTCGTAGGCCTTATCTAAGTCACGCACGTCTAGTCTTTACTGTATGTCCCACCATTCACTGGTCGAGGATTCCTAGGCCCATCGAGGCACACAAATTTCAGGTTTATCACAATCCCATCTACTCCAGTCCAGGGATTCCTAGACCTTGTGTTATTTCTTTCAGGGACCACCTCACTCAGTATCAAAACCATCCGAAAATCCAGCTCAACCAAATACCAGAGAACCCATCACACCAAGGATCTCCGGTAATCGCAAGGCAAGGCTAAAGAACATTGTCACACCTGGAAGAACCCATGTCAATGGCTACAAGAGAACCAAATACACACATGCATGTACCATGCATGCCAAATCTAGTAAGGAAATCACACATGCAAATCAATATCTGCAAGTAATCCTATTGTAGTCGGTTTGAGCTTGCCCATCCTTGCTTGGTATTTGCTTCCCTTTGCCTTCATTGTCCTTCCTTTTCTTTCCTTGATCCAATGCTAGAGTGCTCCAAGAAAACTCTAAGTGTCCAAGAGTGAGAAAGGGAGCGAGAATAAAGAGAGCTCCAAAAATGAACTCGCAAAAGGTACCAACTAATCCTCATAAGCTTTTTTATTAATGAGGCCTCTATTTTCTTCAATTTTCCATTATTTCATTCGTTTTCCTCCTCACATGGAACTTGCAACCTTTCACCTTCCTTTTCTCTTACTTTCCATTATTTTCATAAATAAAATACCAATTAATGCCTCGGGCCTTCCCAAATCCTTTGCCATTTCCTTTGTTAGTTTCCTTAGCCATAATAAACTAAATGAACACCCACACTAGGAACTTTTTCCCAACGCTCAGCTTAGAATACATGTCCCATGTCATTGGTTATTATTTTTCCTTTTTTAACTTTATTACATGGAATTTTGACCAGGGTTGTTACAGAACTTTGTCAGCAATTTTTTTTGTTCTTATATTGAAAAGAATGCACACTACTAATCTAATTACTTTGAAATCAATGTACGTATTACATCTAGTTACATCAAATAAAAAATCAACATCTAGTGCAAGCATTCAACTAGAATTAGAAATCAACGTCCACACTGAAATCAATGCACCTAGTGCGAGCATTCAACTAGAATTAGAAATGAATTTCCAAACTGAAATGAATGCATCTAGTGCAAGAAATCAAATAGGATTAGAAATCAATATCTACATTGAAATCAACACATCTAGTATCAGTAGTCAAATAGAATTAGAAATAAACATCTACACTAAAATCAAGACATCTAGTGGAAACAATCAAATAGGATTAGGAATCAACATTTACAATGAAAAAAATGCATTTAATTCAATGAATAACATTCTCTCTCTCTCTCTCTCTCTCTCTCTCTCTCTCTCCCTGCTATCTATATTTATTACTCCATCCACCTCTCATTCTTTGTCTCTCTATCTCACCCCCCAAATCACACACACACTCTCTCCCTCTATTTGTCTCTCTCGTCTTCCCTCTCCCCCCTCTCCATATATATCTATATCTTTCTATGCATCTCCTTCTTTGTCTTTCTATCTCGCCCCTCAAACATACACACACTCTCCATATCTATCTCTCTCCCTCCCTCTTCCTCTCCCCCTCTCTCTCTTTCTTTCCATTCTTTCCATCTGCCTCCCCTCTCTCCCTCCCTCTCTTTCTTCCACTTCTCTCTCTTTTATATTACATTTAGTATAGTAATATTATAATACCATGTTTAATATAATATAATAATATTTTAATTTTTACATTATATTAATCAATTATTATTATATAATATATATGAATATCTACGATTTTAAAAACTAATATTTATGCCTTATATAATATAATATTTTAATTTAATTAAAGCTCTCTATCCTAATACATTAATATATAATATATATAGATATCAATTTTATGATATTTATATATACCATAATATATCAAATTTAATATTATATTAAAATTAATAGTAGTTAATGTAAAATTACTAAATTTAATATTAAATATTAAATTTAGTAATATTAATATAATACTTTATTAGTATTAAATCTTTAATATTAATATGAGATTTAATAATAATGCCAAATTTTAGATTTAATAATAATATCAAATTCCACATTATACTGAAGCTTTTTTCGCTTTAAATTGTGAAGGTATATTAGATTTAATGTATTTAAAGTAAAGTAATTCTCACTCATATGAATTAGTTATTAAGGTATATTAGATTTAATGTATTTAACGTTAAGTAATTCTCACTCATATGAATTAGTTATCTAGCGTTTTCAAGCCTTGTTAGGCTAAGTGCTAATACATATGCATATCCTTATCAGCAAAACCTCTTTGCTAGGATCCATAGCGATAAGTTTAGATATGTATCCTTAAGCTAGCGTATAAAAAGGTATAATATACAACAAATATATATACATGATCCAGGATCAGAATTTTTAGGTTATTTTTCAACCTTTGTAGGAATTTCACTTTACTTCATTTTTATTAGAATCTACCTTGCTTGCTGATCCTCATCTACTTCACTATTAGAAATCAAGTCCACCCAAACCTCTGGAATGAAGCATGTACCGAGTTGGTCTGTGATAATATTAAACTTGTATTGAGTCGGTATTAGTTAATATTAATCATGTAAAGAGTTATTCTGAGTTAATATTAACCATGTACCAGTCGGTCTGAGTTAATATTAACCATGTAAAGAGTTATTCTGAGTTAATATCAAGCATGTATCAAAGTCTGTCTGAGTTAGTATTAAGCTTGTGTAAGCTATACTCTTGAAGCTCGTTCCTTCATTTAAGATTGAGAGGTAAAATTTACAAATGCGTTCAAATGTTGCAGTCGGTTTGTATCGTATCTTTAGTTTTTATGCACTAGAGATTCCATCAATGCCAAACATGTCTACAGTTCGTTACAGCATTATTAACACAATAAATTGACACTAACATTGTTTATGTAGTGCTGCAAAGTTGGCAGTATGACTGGTTTAAGTTTGATCAAATATATATATTTTTAATCAAATTTTGTGTTGAATATGGATCAAATAATGGATTAGATAAATGTGTAATTTGTAATAAAGAAGGTTAATGAAAATGTGGTGCGAAGAGTTTTTGATTATATGAATTGGGTGATTCTTTGTTTATATAAAAGATTGTGAATAATTTTTCTATTGTTTCGAATATAAGTAATGTGTGAATGCAAAGTTTTATGTTATTGGAGTGGATATTCAAAAATGTTGACATGTCTATATATCTCTCCTATAGATTATATGAATTGGGTGATTCTTTGTTTGTATAAAAGATTGTGAATAACTTTTCTATTGCTTGGAATATAACTAATGTGTGAATGCAAAGTCTTATGCCATTGGAGTGTACATTAAAAGAATGTTGACTTGTCTACATATCTCTCCTAGGTTGTGGAATGCCTCTTAGCACAAAAATATTTTGGATATTCCAAAATATTTTGTAGAGCTTAAATCTCTACCATAAACCTAATAATTATTATTGATAATTAAATTAAAATTCTAAAAACTATCAACCCAAAAATGTAATTATATGATTAATATTTACACCTTTATAAAATATATTAACTAACACAACCACAATTTTAGTAAATGTGGTTGATATATGTTGATCACAATAACATCGTGCTAGTATATATATTATATATTTTTATTCATCAATTAAGATTATCTTGGATGGTTGGACAAAATTATTATTATCCTCCCCACACTAAAGTGCTAGTAACATGATGAGACATGATAAATTTTAATGCCCTACATCAATATTGTTGCAATAACTTCCAACTTAAAAAAAAAAAAATACTTGGACTAAATATAACTAACTATAAACTAACATGGTACGAGCAACATCTTTCATTAAAATAAAAATATTATGGTCCTTTTTATTAAATTGTATAATTAATTAAATTTGTATTCTCTTCTGCATTTTCCATATTCTTATCCTTTACATCGTTCTTATTTATTCCTCTTCCCTTACGTGTATATATTCGTATTTTCATATTCTTCAAGGTCCTTTCCGATCCTCGAATGTGGTTGAAGGTATAGTCGCTAGGTGCTTTATTTGATTGATTTTGCTTTTCAAACCAACTTCAAGGATACAACCCAGCTTGCAATGATGGAATTGCTTTATGTGATTGCTTTTATAGTTTTTCTTGGGACCAAGCAACTGCAAGTGCCACTGTAATATCAACAGGGCCAGATCCAACAGTGCTTTAAACATATCCAAAACCCGTGACCATTAGCTACCTTTGAGCCATAAGCTTAAATATACATCACAACAAAAAGACATTACCTTAAATTCCGTCTCAGGTTTTCCCAACAACAGTCGCGACTCGCACACTTTTTTTCTCTCATTATTATGGGTCATCAGCACTGTCTGCTTTTTAAACATTTTACTTTTTCTTTAAACTGTGAGATTCGCATAAAAATTTTCTTTCTCAATTTCCGCTTCATCGCCACACTCTGGATTCCCTCATAAACCCTTATATATTAGAGATTGTTGTGTGACATCTTTACCTTATGTACGCCCAATCCACCTAGCTTACTTAATGTCACAATTTCCCCCGGCAGACCACACATATAGCCCACAATGTCCATTTCTTTCTGTGCGGTGGTCACCCACAATAACAGGAAAGCCATGGCAACTGTTACCACAGTAGCAGGTGATGTCATGATCAACCTAGTCATTGTTGGGAATTTCTAATAATTCCAAACAAAACTGAACAAAACAGAACACTACTCTGTTTTAACACAGCGGAAAAAATCGTTTGCGGAATGTGGTGTTTCAGCAACGCAGTTTCGTGAATTGCTGAATGCAGTGTTTCAGCAACGGTGTTTCAGTAACACTCTGTTTTGATGTCTCGTAACAAAAAAAAATATTTTCTGATAACAGAGTTTCAACAACACACAACAAAAGGGACTTTGTATTCATTAACGGTACTTCCTCTAACAGAGGGATAACTACAAGGCTGCTTTAAAGATAGTTCAAAAACTTCACGCTGTAAAGAAAAATTACATTACTGTGTGTGCACTGCTGTGCATTACAGAAAGCAAAATACTTTGTCTCCTCTGAAAATCAACACAGTGTTTTTGCACTGTTGTGTCTGCACTTTGCACTGGTGTGTCTGCACTCTTGTGCATCTACAAAACACTCTGTTTCTGCTCAAAATTAACGCTGTTGTAACACTCTGTTTCTTTCTTGAAAAATTTTACACTGCTGTGTGTAAATTTTTCATTCTTTCATACATGCTGCTGCGTATTACAAAAAAACTTCTGCACTGTTGTGCATTACAAAGAAAACTCTCTATATATCTTTTCTACACCATTGTGTCTGCGTTTTATAGTGCATTACATTTTCTGCTTTTTACAGTGCGGGAAGCAGTCATAACTTATCCATCAACCGCCTTAACTCGCTGATGAAGTCTCTACTACAATTTGCTGCTCATGATGAACAAATCTGATCTTTTGCTGTATTTCTTGAGTCGGTGAAGTTAGAACCCATCGCTGATAAATGCTGCGACAGCTCGAGGCTGGTTCTTTTCACTTTCAGCCATTCTTCTCTTTAATGCAGTTGTTTAGAAGTAATGGCATAGCGGTGGATCTGGTCTTCCTCCTTCGGGAACACAAAAACAATTAAAGGGTGAAAAGACAGTAATGGCGGTGGCCCTTTTTTTTAAGTAAAGTAGCTGCTGTTGTTCAACTGTTCACTGTAGTTGAAATTATAATTTCAACACTCCCCTTTAATTTCAACTGGTGGGTTATCAGTCATACCCAGACGTTTCCCTAAAAACTCAAAACTTTTCTGGTCCAATGGCTTGGTCAGAATATCCGCAACCTATTCCTGAGTCCTGCAATGTTGTAAAACGATTTCTCCATTGTTCACCAATTCTCTGATGTAGTGAAACTTTGTGTCTATGTGTTTCGTTCTTTTGTGGAACACAGAATCCTTGGACCACGCAATAGCTGAGCTATTGTCACAAAGAATAACTGTTGTTGTTGCCTGCTCTTGGCATAGGCTTCTTAACATTCTCCTCATCCAAACTGCTTGACACATTGCTGCTGTAGCTACCACGTACTCTGCTTCTGCTATAGACAACGCCACAATTGGCTGTTTCTTGGAAGCCCATGAAATGGCTCCTGAACCTATGTGAAAAACGTAACTAGATGTGCTTTTCCGGTCATCTACACTTCCAGCCCAATCACTATCTGTGTATACAACTAAATCTGAACATTCTAAAACAGTATAAAAAATGCCATACCTTTTTGTACCTTTAACATACCTCAGAATTCTCTTTGCTACCTGCCAATGTGTTTCTTTTGGCCTCTCCATGAATCTGGAAATTAAACTAACAGCATGCATTATGTCCGGCCTAGTTGCAGTTAAATACATAAGGCTGCCAACTATGCTCTTGTACACGCTAGGGTCAAAATCCTTGCTGCTGTCCTCTTTGCTGAGTTTTAATCCCATCACTGTGGGAGTGATTGTTGCCTTGCTGTCCTGCATGTTAAATCTACCCAACACTTCATTTACATATTTTGCCTGCGAAATAAAAATTCCATTTTTATTTTGATCTACTTCTATTCCTAAGAAGTATCTCAGCAAACCCATGTCAGTCATCTCAAATTCTTCTTTCATGACTGATTTGAAATTTTCAATGAGGTAGTCATCATTACCTGTAAAAATCACATCATCAACATATAACACAACAATTAAAATTTTACCATCCTTTTCTTTGATGTAAATGGTGGGTTCTCCCTCACACTTCTCAAATCCGTTCTCCAGTAGATAGGAATCTATCCTACTGTACCACGCTCTTGGCACTTGCTTCAGCCCATAAAGAGCTTTCTTCAATCTGCAAACTTTGTGCTCTTGGCCTTTCTTCTCATAGCCTAGAGGTTGCTCAACATAAACCTCTTCCATTAACACTCCATTCAAGAATGCTGACTTCACGTCCATTTGGTAAACTTTCCATTTGTTTTGTGCTGCTATGGACAGCACTGCTCTCATGATTTCCATTCTTGCAACCAGTGCGAAAGTCTCCTCATAATCTCTCCCATACTGCTGCTTGTATCCCTTGACAACAAGTCTTGCCTTGTTCCTTTCTATCTTCCCTTCAGCATTACTCTTGGTCTTGTAGACCCATTTAACTCCAATGACTTCTTTACCTTTTGGTAGCTTAACTAAATCCCATGTCTTGTTTCTTTCTATGGCATTCATCTCCTCATCCATAGCTTCTATCCATTTCTTATCTTTAATTGCATCTTCGAAATGAACAGGGTCATCAACATGACAATACAAAGCAAACAAAGAATTCATTCCTTCATCATAAATGTCACTTAAATTTCTGAATTTCTTACCTATTTCATTTGGTGTACAAGTGCTTGATGATGCACTTGAATTTCCTCCTTGTGTTGTGCTTAGAGAAGCACTCTCATTTCTCCTCAAGGGTGTCTCTTGCTGTCCTTGTGTTGCCGTTGCTGTTTGGGGATGTGTTTCAGCCAACTCCTCATCATCTTCATCATGAGACAAATAGTTTTTAACATTCATTGTTTTCTCTATGTTTCCATCCCAAGCTTCCTCCTCAATGAATTGAACATCTCTGCTCACAAAAAACTTCTTGGTGGATGGGATATACAACCTGTAAGCTTTGGATTCCTCACTGTATCCAATGAAAATACATTTCTCCCCTTTGTTGTCCAATTTCTTCCTTAGCTGATCTCGAATGTGTGCATAAGCCACACAACCAAAAACTTTCATGTGGGTGACTCCTTGCTTTCTCCCACTCCATGCTTCTTCCGACACTTTGTTCATCACTGCTTTTGTAGGACACCTATTCAAAATATATACTGCACAGTGTACAGCTTCAGCCCAATAATCATTTGGCAAATGCTTTGCCTTCAACATGCTCCTCGCCATATCCATGATGGTCCTATTCTTCCTTTCAGCAACTCCATTTTGCTGCGGGGTGTACCTTGCTGTAAATTGCTTATGAATTCCATTTTCTCTGCAAAAACGTAAAAATTCTTTGGAGATATACTCACCTCCTCTGTCAGTTCTCAAAACCTTGATACGCAACCCACTTTGATTTTCTACAAGTGCTTTGAAATTTTGAAAATTTTCAAACACTTCACTCTTATTCTTCAGGAAATAAACCCAAGTCTTTCTGGTAAAGTCATCAATAAATGTTAGAAAATATTGGCTGCCTGCTAATGATGGGGTTTGCATCGGTCCACATAAATCTGAGTGGACAATCTCTAAGGGTGCTTTTTCCCTTATGCTTTTCCCTGATGGAAAACTTTCTCTGTGTTGTTTCCCCAAGATACAACCTTCACAAAGGCTGTCCGGTTTCTCTATCAATGGTAATCCTCTTACCATTCCTTTTCTACTCAACAAATTAAGACCTCCAAAGTTGAGATGTCCAAATCTCAAATGCCACAACCAATTTTCATCCTTTGGTACGCTTTGGAGAGCCTCTTGTGTCACTGCTGCAATTACTTCTTTATTTTTCAAATCTGCCTTTATTCTGAGAGGGAACATCATGTTCCTTGTCATCTTCACTTCAGCAATACATCTTTTGCTGGGTTTTCTATCCATGATGGTGCATACATCATTCTCAAAGAAAACATTGTAACCCTTTTGAACAAGATGTCCAATACTCAAGAGGTTACGCTTCATTCCAGGAACATAATAGACATCTGCTATGGTTTTCTTTTCACCTTTCTTTGTAAATATTTTAACTTCTCCTTTTCCCATAACAGAAATTTCACTATCAGTCCCAAGTGTGACTTGTGACTGCACACTTTGATCTAAAGCAGAAAACAGGGCTATGTTTCCTGTCATATGATTGCTGCAACCAGAATCTAGAAACCATATATCTTCATTGTTTGTTTCAGCCATATTACAAACTAACAACACATTATCTTGGCTGATATTTTCTCTAGTGATATTTGCACTAAATCTATTACTCATATCATGCTGCTTTTTTCTACATTCATTTGCATAGTGCCCATATTTTTTACAGTAATAACATTGGACATTAGATTTTTCATACCTTTATCCTTGAGCATGATATTGTCCACTTTGTTGGTTGCTGCCATGGCCTTGGTTCTGATTTGGATTGCTGCCTCTTCCTTGAACGTTTGCTGAACTATTTCTTCCACCTCTGTATTGGTTTCTGCCTCTTCCTCTCTTGTTTCCTCTGTCTTGACCTCTTCCTCTTCCAAATGACATCTGAGTCTTGAAGGCTTGCTCTAGAGAGGATTTTTCATTTCAACTCAACCTCTGCTCATGTGTTATCAGTGATGCATGAAGTTCATCAACTGAAAAATTTGAGAGATCCTTTGTCTCTTCTATGGTAGTGACAATCACATCAAACTTTGAGAGTAGGCACCTCAATAGTTTCTCCACAATCCTCCTTCCTTCAAGAGTTTCTCCATGAGACCTTATCTGTGTGACCAGACCAATTGCTTGTGTGAAGAATGAGTCAATATTGTCTGACTCCTTCATGCGCAGATTCTCAAAATCTTTCCTTAGTAACTGTAGTTTTCTTGTCTTCACTCTCTCCATGCCTTGATAGGCTGTCTTCAGAGTTTGCCATGCTTCTTTGGATGTCTTGACTGCTGCTATCCTTGGAAACACACTCTCATGCACTGCTTGATATAAAAATACAAGGGCTTTTGAATCCTTCTTCTTATTTCTCTTCAACAGCTCTTTCTCTGCCTGAGTTAATCCATTAAACTCATCTTCATTTGCTGGCTCTTCAAATCCATATTCAATAAGTTCCTATAAATCTTGAGAAGCAAACAGGGCTCTCATGGTTATTGCCCAGTAGTCATAGTTTTTCCCATTGAACTGTGGGAGTTGGGTATTAAACATACCCACGCTGGTGCTGGTGCTGGCCATTCTTGCAATACTTGACTGTGTATTAAAAATCACTTAATTGTCTTCAACAACTACACAAAAACTAATCTGAAAAATACCTTGACAGCGTTTTCACTCTGCTGGATAATTTGTTGCAGCAAGAAACCTTCCTTCAGCTTCTTTGACGTCTTCAAAGAGCCTGGACAAGCTCTGATACCATGTTGGGAATTTCTGATAATTCCAAACAAAACTGAACAAAACAGAACACTACTCTGTTTTAACACAGCGGAAAAAATCATTTGCGGAATACGGTATTTCAGCAACGCAGTTTTGTCAATTGCTGAATGCAGTGTTTCAGCAACGGTGTTTCAGCAACACTCTGTTTTGACGTCTCGTAACAAAAAAAATATTTTCTGATAACAAAGTTTCAACAACGCACAACAAAAGGGACTTTGTATTCATTAACGATACTTCCTCTAACAGAGGGATAACTACAAGGCTGCTTTAAAGACAGTTCAAAAACTTCAAAAAACTTCACGCTGTAAAGAAAAATTACATTACTGTGTCTGCACTGCTGTACATTACAGAAAGCAAAATACTTTGTCTCCTCTGAAAATCAACACACTGTTTTTGCACTGCTGTGTCTGCACTTTGCACTGGTGTGTCTGCACTCCTGTGCATCTACAAAACACTCTGTTTCTGCTCAAAATTAACGCTGCTGTAACACTCTGTTTCTTTCTTGAAAAATTTTACACTGCTGTGTGTAAATTTTTCATTCTTTCATACGTGTTGCTGCGTATTACAAAAAAAACTTCTGCACTGCTGTGCATTACAAAGAAAACTCTCTATATATCTTTTCTACACCGTTGTGTCTACGTTTTATAGTGCATTACATTTTCTTCTTTTTACAGTGCGGGAAGCGGTCATAACTTATCCATCAACTGCCTTAACGCGCTGATGAAGTCTCTACTACAATTTGCTGCTCATGATGAACAAATCTGAGTTTTTGCTGTATTTCTTGAGTCGATGGTGTTGAAACCCATGGCTGATAAATGCTGCGACGGCTCGAGGCTGGTTCTTTTCACTTTCGGCCATTCTTCTCTTTAATGTGATTGTTTAGAAGTAATGGCATAGCGGTGGATCCGATCTTCCTCCTTTGGGAACACAAAAACAATTAAAGGGTGAAAAGACAGTAATGGCGGTGGCCCTTTTTTTTTTTAAGTAAAGTAGCTGCTATTGTTCAACTGTTCACTGCAGTTGAAATTATAATTTCAACAGTCATCATCATGTGACCTCTTAATTTTAATGTATTTACTTTGTTTGCACGCCATTGGAGCATTTTGCTTTGCGAGCTACTTTATCTCAAACATGCCCAACACCAACCCTCTTCACGACAGACAAAGGTGAAGCCCATATTGACGATACCTTCAGTCTTGGTAAATCCAAAAGCCATTGCAATACACTTGAAGAAATTTGTGCATGGACATGCGGTAGTGTTAAATTGTCGTTCAACACTCATTTAAATAATAAAAGATTTGACCATTCCACCCTAAATTATATAAACCACACAACATCATTACGTATGACTAATGTGTTAGGATTATTCTCCCATAAATATTTATTTAACTCCCATATTCGCATGAATTTTTAAGTCTCACATCCGCATAAAGCTTTTTGTTTTCTTGAGTATTGGTCATTCTGTACGTTCTCTCTACGTTTGGATTCGCATAAACTTTATTTTTTTTTAAGTTTTCACAATCGTATTAATGGTTGTGTAAATGTGTTAGAAAACCTGCACAGATGAATTTAGCTAGTAAAGGTTGAACACACAACTTTGCAGAGCAAAAACACTAAAAGAAATCGAAAGAAAAAAAATAATTATTGATTCAAAAAATAGGTTACAATGCTCATGATATAGCATCAATGGGTAAAGATCCCAAGGTAATGTGCCATAATGGTGATCAATGAAAGGACTTGACACCTACAACAAGTTCCGGAGAGAACTAGCCAGTTGCAGAGTGAAAGGAGGAGAAAATCAGGGAGTAAATCATGCATTAAGGATTTTGCATGTAGTGATCAATGAGAGGATTCGACACCTACAGCAAGTTTCGGAGAGAACTAGCCAATTGTGGAGTGAAAGGAGGAGAAAATCATGCAAAAAGGTTCTTGCATGTAGTCCCATGCATGGATGGACAATCAAAGGCACCAATCTGGTGAAGATTCCAATGTTGAAGCCTTGCATGTCAGTGAATGCTTTAACTAAGTGTTTGCATGTGCCAGTAATGAAGGTCCTAGGTGTGTAGTACCTCCAACACCCCCCCTAAACACCACTATGGGGAAAAATAGAAAATGGGACCTGGAAACTAAGGCCAAAGGTCACCCAAAATACAATGCAACTTGTACTAAAATTGAGGAAAGAGGGAAAACCTCGTGGGAAAAACCCCCCTCAAAATACAATGTAATCAAAAGAAAAGAGGAAGAAAAGACAATTTCTAAGAAACTATGTCCTTCACTCCAAGACGATCGCGCAGAGAGTCAAACTTATGCTCAGTGAATGTCTTGGTGAAGATGTCTA
Source organism: Pinus tabuliformis (assembly GCA_031772625.1). NCBI lineage: Eukaryota > Viridiplantae > Streptophyta > Pinopsida > Pinales > Pinaceae > Pinus > Pinus tabuliformis. The sequence goes on along the minus strand of CM062816.1, from coordinate 889,189,174 downwards.
CAGTCTATTCTTCTGAAGGACAGAACTACAAATCAATGACCCGATCATGTACTATGTCTATGATGTAGTGCATATGGATCTCTATGTACTTTAGTCCTTCCATTTGTGATAGTTGTACGGTGTTAGGATTGATGCTTTGGGAAACTCCATTTTTCTGTCGATCTTTGATCTCCAAGCTGTAATACCTGCAAAATAAAGTACTAGTTTGCCTTTTATCTAGCAACTTGTGGGCTCTGATACCATGTAAATGTGTTAGAAAACCTGCACAGATGAATTTAGCTAGTAAGGGTTGAACACACAGCTTTGCAGAGAAAAACACTAAAAGAAATCAAAAGAACAAAAAGAATTATTGATTCAGAAAATAGGTGACAATGCTCATGATATAGCATCACTGAGTGAATATCCCAAGGTAATGCGCCATAGTGGTGATCAATGAGAGAACTTGACACCTACAGCAAGTTCCGCAAAGAACTAGCCAGTTGCGGAGTGAAAGGAGGAGAAAATCGGGGAGTAAATCATGCAGAAATGATCTTGCATGTAGTGATCAATGAGAGGACTCGACACCTACAACAAGTTCCGGAGAGAACTAGCCAGTTGTGGAGTGAAAGGAGGAGAAAATCATGCAGAAAGGTTCTTCCATGTAGTCCCATGCATGCATGGACAGTCAAAGGCGCCAATCTGGTGAAGATTCCAATGTTGAAGCCTTGCATGTCAATGAATGCTCTAACTAAGTGTTCGCATGTGCCAGTAATGAATGTCCTAGGTGTGTAGTACCTCCAACAGGTTGTTGAGTGGTTGCTATTTTCCCTATCATCCACACCCAAACCACCTCCCTCGCTCTCCGTCATAGCTCCTCTTCAACTACCTTGCAGGCTCCGCCGCTGATATACCCCTAGATATCTTCATTCTTTTTCTCTGCGGTATTTTCCAACAATAACAAGAAAGCCATGTCAATTGTCACCAGGGTAGTAGGCGACGACATCATCAGCTCAGTCGTACATCTGATGACTAATGTTATTAATGAGGATAACTGTAACATTCTGCAAATGGACTTGCAACGTATGTAGATCATTCTACAAGATATTGACCTCTTCCAAGATCAATAGAAAGCACCCCCAAAGACCCTGAAGATTTGGTTGCAATTGCTGTAGAATGCTCTCGCAGAGGCAAAATGCTTCCTCGATCGCTCAACATTGCGCCAAAGTTGTCTTGACTGTGTCATGCACCGTCCTAGCAGATTCTCCAACGAAGTAAGAGAATGGAATGCCTTTTTTGATCATCTGTATCATTCCTTTGAAAGTGACGTGTCAATATTGGTGACTTCTCTGCACTTTGTTTCATCAAAACCATTGTACAAAGAGGATGCATTACATCAAGGCATAGCTGCCTCTTCGTTTGTAGCTTCAGATATTACAGATGCTGAACCCCTCTCTGGAGATGAAGCCTGGATGTTGCTTCTCAGAGTGGATTTCAAAGAGGACCAATTTTCTATTAATATAGAAGAGTGTGCCAAGAAAATTGCGGAGGAGTGCAGAGGTCTTCATTTGGCCATAAATGTAGTCGCCGCAACAATGATTGGGAAAACCAGTGAACAAGATTGGGATAATTTTTTATCTTCCATGTAAAATGTGGATCCATCTTTTCCAGCCACTCATCCTCGCCTTGATGCAGAACTCTATGCACAATTCCGGTATGCTTATGATGCTCTACCCAATTCAGACGTGAAAAGGTGCTTCTTATATTGTGTTATGTACAAGGAAGATGAAGAAATTGAAACGCATACATTACTGCAAATGTGGATTGGGGAAGGGCTGGTCAAGAGCAAACAAGGAACCTATTTAATGGACATGGCCATTGGTCGCAAATACTTAAAACTTCTTGTAGACCGTTGCTTATTCCAGAGAGTTACTTAGAGCATGAATGTATTTTAGCGGGGGACAATAAGAGTTCACAATTATATTTGTCACATGGCCATATACATTGGACAGAAAGAGGAGAATTTTTTATTCATGGCAACTCAAGTTCAGCGAAATTTCCTAGAGGTTCACAATGAGAATTGCAGCAGGATATCAGTAGTCAATAATTTTATGGAAGATCTACCTCCTGAGTTGAGATGCCCAAAACTTGTGAGTCTCAACTTAGAACGTAATCGATATCTGAAAGAGCTTCGCTCAGAATTTCTACTCAGCCTAACCTCTGTAAGGTTTCTCAATTTGTCCAGCTGCAGTGAAATAACTTCAATCCCTACGTCCATTGGGCAACTAAGAATGCTCGAATTTCTATCAATAGGAGAGCTTCCCATCAAATATTTTCTTGAAGAGATATGTCATCTCTCTAGGCTTCAATTTTTGCATCTTTCATTTTGTGAATGTCTAGAATCACTCCCATCTAAGATTGCAGAGCTCAAAAATCTCAAGCATCTTAATTTAGGTGAATGTGACTTCTTAAGGATGATTCCACATGAGATATCTGAACTTACTTCACTGAGCAGACTCTAGTTAAGATTTTATCCAGGTTTGAATGTGGAAATGAAAGCACCCGCAAGTATTTGGAGTTTGAAAGGTCTCAAAAATCTGACGAAATTGCAAGTCTGGATAGACACATCGCAGGATGGAAATTCAAGAATCGAAGATGGCATAATGGGAACCTGGTCGGAGATGAGGCACTTATGCTTGTACTACAGAAACAGATTTCCAGTTGAAATTATAGATGGTCTTCTTCCATAGGACATGCAGAATATGAGGAAGCTACAAAGTTTTATGATGGAAGGGTTCCAAGGATTAAGTCTGCCAAATTGCAAGTTTGAACATCTTGAAATGGTCAAGTTGAGGTTCTGCCACAACATAATGGAGCTCTCTCCATTGCAGCGGTTGCCAAATTTAAAGCTTTTGATGCTGGAGTGGTTTCCTGATCTGAAAGAGTTGGGAATAGGGAATCCAAGTGGATATTTAAGGTTAGAGAAATTGGTGCTCAAATCTCTAGACAACTTAGAGAGTCTAGGTGGACCTTCAAACACTGGAGTGTGGGATGAAAGAACGCTACCTCATCTTCGTGTCTTGAAGATAATAAACTGTGAATCCTTGAAAAGATTTCCCTCTGGAATGGAAAAGCTGTGAAATTTATGCACATTAATTTATCAGCCATTAAATTATCTGAGTGGGAAGAAAAGCGCAATGGAGTGGTGAGAAAGCATAAGGTGGGAAGATGATAATATGAAGCTCAAGTTCCAAAAAATCTTCCAACCATGCAAGGGTAAATAAGTGTTATTTTTATCACTTATTTGTATTTTCACTATTTTGAACATGGTAATTGTGAAATCATTGAGCAAAAATTCTTTGTTAGTGAAATCTTTCAGTAAATTGTTATGGTTATTGATGCTTTTATTTTTAATTATTTATATTTATAGGTATACTTTTAAAAAATATAATAATAAAATAATTTAGAAAACAAAAAATCTATCTACATGTAATGTTTAAATTATTTATAAATATAATAATTATATAATTTTAAAAATATATATATCATGAAGAATTTGATAAACTAATGTTTTAAAATATTAATGAAAATACTAAAACAATAGTTATGTCTATTATTATTATTGGAATTAATAATTTATGTGATTTTATATGTAATGATATTGGTACTTCAAGGTTTTTTTGTTTAAGGGAACAAGTGTCTAGCCCTAATCCTCAAATTTATTTGATGGAAATGCGTTGGCAAAGTTCCTCTTTTCTCTTTATATCATTTTAATATTCTTTCGAATATTATTATTTTTTTAGAAAAAAAAACCGTCTTTATATACAATATTTAAAGTTCAAGTTCAGTACATGTATCTGAGTGAAAATAAGTATAAAAAAAACAACAATACGTCTATGTTGGCAGTTGATGTGCATCCAATACCCTATCATTCCCATAATCACAAGGGAAAACAAAGCAATATTACTATTACTGTAGCAATGTAGTGGATGTGTATTCAACGCCAATATCCTAATTTAACATATGCTGATCATTCCCATAATCAGATATTCAAAAGAAAAACGAAACAATATTACTATTACTATCACTGTGACAATGACAAAACAATATTACTGTAGTCATTGCGAGTCCATAAAAAATTTACATTAAAACCTTTTCAATAATATAATTTTCACCAAACCCTACGTTTTAAATATATAATTATATCTTTGTAAAAATCTACACCCCCAAATGCTACATCAACATCTATATCATTACCACATGCTAAACATGTGAAAATAAATTTTTCACAAACTCCAATTCCAATGCCAGGTCACATATACACAATAAAGACATATTGACAACATGATATATGGTTTGTCAACTACATGAAATATTACTTTCTTCAACTAATTAAGCAAACCCATTAAAGTCGCGCATAGTGCAATGTCGGTTTGAATATTGTTTTTAAAATAAATTGCATTTTCGTAGTATTAAAATGAATGTAGGTTTCAATATTGCTTTTAAAATAAATTTGCATTCATGATATTAAAATGATAATATCGAGAAGCGTTTGTTTTTGGTTTTCGAGTTGTTATATGTGAGATTCCTTATGAGTTTTTAACGTTATTTTTCATGATTATTGAATAATAATGTGCAGAAATTTAAGAATCAGTGTGGTTTTGGTAATTAATTATAATTTCCAGAAATTTATGATTTCTTGTTATTAATCATAATTTCCAGAAATTTAAGCTTTTAACTTAATCAGAGAAGTATTTATATTATTGTATCAGGTAATGTTGTTTTTAATGATTTTATATTAATTAAAAATATTTGAATTTTTTTTATGAAGTGAATTTTCGTTTTGCTAAATTTAAGATTGGTGTAATCTATATTGTAAATAAATGTCTTTAGGATTAATTACATCATTAAAAAAAATAAAATTTGGTATTTATGAATAGTTTTTTAATGTTTTCAATAAAATAAATTATGATTTAATAATTATTATTTGATTTTTCTTAATAAATAAAATTTAATTTATTGTTGATTTTTTAAATATTTTATTATAAAATATATAAACATATCATAAAAAATTTTATCCAATTTTTTAAATAATTTAGTATCGAAATTATTAGTAAGCATCATCTATCTAATGATTTCTTATTCTACTAATTACAAAAATAGTAATAATTATTTATTATTATAACATTATGTGTTATTTCCCTTGATGGGCATGGATGACCATGGTCATATTGGGGATGAAGGAGGGGATTAGCTCCCTTAGTTCATTTAACTAAGGGACATGGGGCGTTTAGATAGCATGCAGTACATGATACATAGAAGGTCTCATATTGAGGATGGTGGCTTTATTTGTGGGCTAGCGAAAGTAGTATGGTTGTTTTCAAGATTGGTTATGGGAGGACATGAGGGTGTTGGAGGTTGTGAAGAGTTTGCATAGGTCCCCAACCTATGCATGCTTCCTCATCTCTGGTGTACTGTGAAAATGAACCTCAAATGCAAGTGGGGAATCCCCTATGGTTTTGTTGGAGGCTAGAGGTGCAAAATTTGGGATCCTGGTGAGGCCGAAAGGTGGGGTTCGCTCTATCGTTGGTTGGGCTCAATACTGAAGAGACACATCTTGAATTAGGTGGTTGGAAAATGGTTTCTAAACTGGGGCTCTATAGTAGGTACTCGGGTGAGTCTTTGCGGCTATTCCTTTGGCACTCATAGTATAAAACTTTCATTTAGTTGGGGGGTAGACCCTCTTAGTTGTGTAAGTGTCTTGTTGCATTCACTTCCGGTTGAGGGACGCCTGGGTTGCCAAAGCTTCAAGGTCCATTGTGGCTGTAATTGGGGATTTCCATATTGTGTTTGGTTTATGGGATTTGTTTTTGTTACGCGGGAGCCAAGTCTGGAAATTATTCTCTATAAGGTTTTCGTGAGCGAGAATCCCCATCCATTGGTGGAAAGAAGAAAATTATATCTTTGGAGTGGGAGAATTGGGTCTTTTTGTTTGTCTCTAGAGCTTCTAGAACAACTATTCCACTTTTGCGAGTGTAGTGTTACATTGGTTTGGATTGTTTTCATCAAGAAGTTGGGGCTAGTCGACGGTGATTATTTGGAAGGAGAAGGTGGCAACGCTTGCTGGGGGATGCCTTTATCAAGTGAGGCCTGGGTTTGGTATTGTTGGAACTTGGTTGTTGGGTACTAGGGTCTAGAGTTGTGGTCATTACTCCATGCATGATTTGGATGTCTCAGGTTGGTTTCAATGGGATGAGGATGGATTGAACACGTATAGGCAGTGTGGTTCAGCATAGAGAGGGGTCGGGCCTAGAGGGTAGAGAGTTGAGCACAAAGGGGACAATATGGAATTGGGGGCTTAAGGTGGAGTTGAAGCAAATTTAGAGGAGGAGATGGACCATGATAACGCCCCTTCTCTAGGTCATGTTGACCTGCCTCCTCCTTTCAACTTCTTGGATTAATAGGTTTGGCATGTCACCCATCTCCTAGAACAATTGGGACATAATCACCATGATGATCGTAATAAGGTCATGGATTTCATAAATGATTTGCAGTGTAATTAGTGGAACATGGAGGAAATTTGGCTTCACTTTGATAGGGCCATAGGAAAATGTATGGGGTTATGGAACACCTGGAAGGGAGACTAGCTCACATCGAATTTCATGTCCATGGTGTGATGGGACCAGCCCAATGCTTTTCAGACTTTATGCAATTAAAATGATTGTGTGGTGATTATATAATTGGTTAAATATTCGGTTGTGATTACATGTGTGAGGAGTACACCATCGGATATTTTGGATTTACATTATGTGGGATTCAATTACACAATTATGACTCTAAGTACTTGCCTCGAATTGTGTCTTCTTTCTCCTTGCTATGCCAATACTCTCTGTTTGTCATTCACTTGGTCATTTGTTGTTGGGTTTACCGAGGGTTTGTTCTGCTGTGCTCTGCAAGTTTGAGTAGGCAGCTTTGCTGCGAGTCTTGGGTGCGCCTCTTGGTGTTACCTATATTGTTTCCTTGATGTATGCATGGTTTCTCTTAGGCCTGGTTCGTTGGGCAGGTGTGTTTTTCCTTGTCATCGCCTGGGTAAGTGGTTCTCTTTTATTGCTTGTTTCTTCTGTTGTTGGTTCATCAGACCGTCGTGTTCCGAGTTATGTGCTGGTATTTCTTGTTCTTGTTGGCAACTCAGTGATTGGCTTGCATCTAGGCTCGAATCAATGGCATCCTTTTGTCCTCAGCTTCAAATGCAGGTAGCCCTCCTTCCTTGATTCAATTTGTGGTTCTCTTTCCTCAACTTCTAACCTTGTTTGCTCCTTCGCCTCCACAATTGGTCGAAAACCTTGGGTGGAATGTTTGTCCTCAGCTCTCACTACAAATTCTCAGGTAAATTGAATGCGACTTCCATTATTTATTTATTTTCAGGCTCTATAAATTAGCTTCTATAACAATATATTTCTGACACCTATGTTTCACTTTCTATGCAGGTGTTGAGGGTTTGTGATTGGAGGTCTCGGTAATGTATGTTTCGGTCTTGCCCGGTAGGCTCTGCTTCTTTGAATTTCCTTCAATCATCGTTCTGGTTTTAATTCAGGCCTTTTGATCGTATGGGTTTGTCTCCCTCATTGCTTGTTAATTGACTCACACTGTGAGTAGTGTCCTGTTGCATTAGAGTTCTAGGCTTCCACTATTTGGTGATTTCTTTGACTGTAATTTCCTGTGTATGGACACAATTTTTCCAAAACCCTCGCCTAGGGTTTATCGTCCATGGGCTTATGCGTCTATGGCTATGTATGAGACAGTTGTTTTTTTGAAACCCTCACCTAGGGTTTGTCGTCCACGGCTTATGCGTCTATGGCTTTATCTTGCAGTGCTACTATGTAATTATTATACACTTGTCTTTGCAATTTTGAAAGAGAAATTCTTCAGTAAAGATAAATTGGTTTGGTTTACCTGAATGACATTGATGTAATCATGCCGTCGTGCTTTTGGTTTACTCTGGATTCTCAACCTGAACTGCAATTATGATTCTTCGGTTTGCTTGTGATGTTTTATACGAACATGCGTGAACGCTGTAGGTACTCTGGTAATTTTGTCTAACTATCAATTTAAAAGAATGATGGAAATTTTCGTCTGGCCTGTGGATGCTTGGCCTGTACCGGAATCTGTTTGTGTCACTCTTTGTCTGTCTTCATTGTTTACTTCAAAGGAAATATAAGCCCTCGTCTGGCATTTGTTCTTCGGTCTTGTTATTAAGACTGGTTCTTTCTCTCAGGAAAACAAAAAGAATTAAACCCAATAACCTGTATATAGTAGGTTATCTATTCAGTTTCTCATTAATTAGAAAACACAATAAAAAATACAGTAGGACATACAGATGGACTGAATTGGTTTCTCTGATATTGATATTATTCGTGTGCAAGAGGTACTGAACCTTTTACATGACTTTTGCTGTTACATTTATATGTTTCTTGTTCCAGTTAATGAAACTGTACAGTTGCTTTTCAGTTATAGACTTTACAATTACATGGTCATTAGTCATTTGGTTCTGTCCTTATGACAAGATTTTCCTTTTAAACACATTTGTCTTTTCCTTTTAAAATAAAAGGACAATTATTAATCTGTGATTTACTAGTAACATACAAGCAAATAACCCTAACTGATCAAACTACCTTTGACTAATTTAGAGATTAAGATAAAAATAAAAATCCTACCTCCTATTCTATCAAACTAACATAAAAGACAAATAAAATGTTAACTCAACTTTTCGACCTGGTAGAGACTGACACCCGGTCATGGTACCTGAGCTGGATGCTCCTGCATCAGGCTCCCAGGCAAAAGAAAATCATGAATCCGGTTCATGAGCTCCTCGACTGAAGAACCTGTCTGCTCAATATACTTGGCATCAAGCCATGACCTATCATCAATAGGACAGTTATTCCACTTGACCAGGTATTACAAATACTCCTTCCGCTGAGTTCATTTGGCCACCTGAGTGTCGAGAATGTGCTCGATCTAGGGAGGCTGAATGTAAGGCATCTATCTCATCCAAGCTTCTCCTCCATCCTGGGTATTCCGTGTAAGCCACGTGGTTCCATCTTCATCCTTTTCTTTTGGCTCAGCCGTGTAGGGGAACAGGTCTGCTACATTAAATACAGGTGAGATGCCTATTCCAGGTGGCAACTGTATCTCATAAGCATTCGCCGAAAATTTGCGGAGGACTTTGCAGGGTCCTATCTTCTTATACTTTAACTTATTGTATGCACCCCTAGGGAAGCGTTCCTTGCACAAATGTGCGAGGACTTCATCTCCCACATTAAACTTTACTTCCCTTCTCTTCAAATCTGCTTGCTGTTTATACTTTAGGCTGTTGTCCTGCAATTTAATTTTTACCTGCTCATGCAAATCTCTCATCGCGTTAGTGAAATCTTCCCCATCTGCACTTCGTCTCTCCTACAGTCCAAGATCCCGCAACTCATGCACTCCGCGAGGATGCATGCCGTACAGGATTTGAAATGGACTAAAGCCTGTGTTGCGGTTAGGTGAGTCGTTTTAAGCTAACTCTACCTGTGCAATCACTCGATCCCACGTCTGTGAATTCTCTCCAACCAATCTTCGTAGCAGGTTTCCTAGACTGTTGTTTACCACCTCTATTTGTCTGCGGTTTGCGGGTGATAAGCAGAATTGTAACTCAGCTGTGTATCCGTTTTCTTCCACAGGGTTCGCCAAAACTGTCCTGTAAACTTCACATCGCTCTTCGAAAGGATAGACTTAGGCAACCCATGTAACCTGAAAATCTCTGTCAAAAACAAGTGGGCCACGTGAGTAGCATCACTGTTTTTTTTGCAAGGGATGAAATGCGACATCTTCGAGAATTTTTCCACTACTACCATCACCAAATCATAACCTGATTGTGTTTTAGGTAGACCCAAGAAAAAGTCTAAGCTGACTGAGTCCCACGGTCTGCCTGGAATAGGTAATGGTGTGTACAATCCCGTGTTTTGACTTTGACCCTTCACAAACTGGCACACTTTACATATGGCCACAAATCGCTATACATCCCTCCGCATCTTTGGCCAAAAGTAGAAATGACCGAGCTACTCGAGTGTCTTGTCCAGGATGAATTTTCCGGCCAGACCTCCACTATGCTTCTCCCGAATAATATTCTCTCTCATCGAGAAGTCAGGTATACATCGCTGTCCTCCCTTAAACAACAGTTTCTCTTGTAAGTTGTAGTCCAACCATGGACTATTATCTCTCACCAAGGGGTTCTGACATGCCTCATAGGCCTCCTTAAAATCTGTATCAGTCTGGTATAAATCTCTTAGGTGCTCAAAACCCAGCACTTGCACAGTACTTTCTTGCAAAAGTAAAGCTCTCCTACTTAGTGCATCTGCCACCTTGTTGGCCTGCCCACTGATATGTTTCAACACGAAGTTGAAACGCTGCAAATACTCCACCCATTTGGCGTGTTTGTGGTTCAACTTGTGTTGTTGCATAACATACTGTAGTGCAGAATTATCTAAAAACAACACAAATTCGTTTCCCAACAGATAATGCCTCCAGTTTTTCAATGCCTATATAACAGCATAGAACTCCTTGTCATAAGACGAATATTTCTGTCTACTTTCATTTAGCTTCTCGCTAAAGAACACCACAGGCTTATCCTCCTGGCTGAGTACAACTCTAATAGCCGTACCACTAGCATCACAGTGAACCTGAAAAAGCTTCTTGAAATCTGGCAATCTCAGGATCGGCCTCTCAGTGATCTTCCTCTTTAATAGCTAGAAACTTCTTTCCACTACATCCATCCATCGAAAAGGCTGACTGGCCTTTTTAATGGTGTCCAACATAGGTGCACAAATTTCGCTAAAATTCCTTATGAATTTCCGGTAAAATCTCGCTAGTCCATGAAAGCTACGTACCTCGAATAAATTTTTCAGAGATTGCCAATTAACTATCGCCGCAACCTTCTTCGGATCCATATTCAATTCATTTTCAACAAAACCCAAATAAATCAATTCCTTCTACAGAAAGGTACATTTCTTCAAATTTATTAGCAGTTTATTCTGCTGTAATTTTTCCAGTACTTTCGGTACGTGTTAAAGGTGCTCCTCCCTTGTCTTGTTGAAAATTAGTATGTCGTCCAGGTACACTATCACAAATTTTCTGATGTACTCCTTTAGCATCTCATTCATTAACCTCATAAATGTATTGGGCGCATTGCTCAATCCAAATGGCATGACCAACCATTCGTACAGTCTCTCATTCATTTTAAAGGCTGTCTTCCATTCGTCCCCCTCTCGTATTCGGATCTGATGATACCCACTCTTCAAGTCTATCTTAGAGAAATATGCCGCCCCGCTTAAACAATCCATCATGTCATCCATCCGTGGCAGTGGAAACATGTACTGGATGGTGATTTTGTTGATGGCCCTTGAGTCTGTGCACATCCGCCACTCTCCTCCCTTCTTGGGAGCGAGAACCGTTGGGACTACGCAAGGGTTCAAACTTTCCCTTATCAATCCCTTGTCTAGCAGCTCTTGCACCTACTTCCTAATCTCTTCATTGTCCTTGGGGCTCATTCGGTATGCCGCTTTGTTCAGAAAATTGACTCCGGGTATGAAGTCAATATGATGACTTATGCCTCTTTTTGGGGGTAATTTATCTGGCAAGTCATCCACCACTATATCCGTAAATTCCTGTAACATTTGCTGGATTTCTGTAGGTAAATCTAATACATCTATATGCAAAAACATTGTCCTTGCTTTCTTTAAAACTACATAACCCATCTCACTGTCCTCAACTTGTTTCAGAAATTGTTTTCCGCTAACCAACAATGCTCTTGGTTCACTTGTCCCTGTTGTCCCTTCCTCTTTGATGGGCACAAGCGTATGCTTGATTCCATAATTGACAAACTTATAATAGTTCATCAATCCATCATGTACAACCTTCCTGTCTTACTGCCAAGGCCTGCCTAGCAGTATGTGACATACATCCATCGACATGATGTCACAAACGACTTTATCCTTATATCTGCCTATTTGAAACTCCACCTCGCACTGTTCATCCACCAGCAACTGATGGCCTTTTTGCAGCCATGAAACTTTGTAAGGGGTGGGATGTTTCAAGCACTTCAATTCCAACTTTTCCATCATCTCTGTGGACACCTAGTTATCGATATTACCGCTGTCAATAATTAACTTACAATACTTACTATGTGACTTACAAATTGTTCTAAACAAAGCCTTCCGTTGTGTCTGTTCAGTGACCTCCTTGGCTAGTTTTAACAACAACTTCTTCAGCACCAGGGCTTCCCCTATCCCTGGATCATTTTCTGCTTCACGGGGAGGTGCCACTGCTTCCTCAGTTTGTGCAACATATGCACCCCTCTGTCCAACTTGATCTTCCTTTAGACATTCAAATGATCTGTGTCCCCATTTATGACACCTATAACATTGGGAACCAGCCCCTCTACCTCAGCCATTTCCCCTGCCTCGCTAGAATGACCTACTCCCTCTCACATTATCACCTCTGTCCGCTGGTCCGAAAGCTCTAGAACTGCTACCTTCCTCATTATTATTAGCAGTCCGCGCTCTACCATATGACTGGCCTTTTCCCCTGCCGGCTCCTCGTCCTCTCCGGGCATTCTTCCTTCTAGTAATTTTCTCTTCAGCTTTCATCACACTCTGATACGCTTCTTCAGTGTTTTTTAGAGATAAAATATTGATTTCATCTAAAATTTCTAGTCTTAAACCATTTACGTACCTGGCTGTCCTTTTCGGGGTATCCTCTGTATATCCGGCTCTTAAGTTCACTCGATAGAACTCCTTCGTGTACTCCCTTACCGTCATTCCTTTCTATCTTAGATTCTACACTTGCTTATGTTGTGCAATCTGATAGTGTTTTGGTAGAAATCTGCCCTTCAACTTGGCCACCATCCTTGACCAGGTTTTGATCAACAACTTGTTCAATCTCTTTCTCTCCGTCTGGACACTATCCCACCACAGGTTGCGTGTCCCTTCAATTTTGTCGCAACGAACCTAACTCTGTGGTCTTCGCTGACTTCCTCATAGTCGAAATACTTATCCATCTCGCTGATCAAATCCAAGAAAACCTCTATGGATAGGCTGCTGTCATAGGTTGGAAGTTCTGGTTTGGGTTTATTGCTTGCCACTAAAACAGACCTCAACAATCTCACTTCTGGGGTCTCGCCTTGTCGTCCATCTGTTGTTACTTCAGCTTCCTCTTCGCTGTCATCGCCTACCTCCGGGTCTCTTCTTCTCCCTACCTCTACTACCTCCAAACGGGCAGTAAGAATTCTGATCTCCTCTCTCAGCCCTTCCTCCACTATCCTTCAAGCACCTCTGCCACGACCTCACCTTCCTCTCTCCATTTCTTCAATCAGTTTCACCTGCTCTGATACCACTATGATGGGACCATCCCAATGCTTTTCAGACTTTAGGCTATTAAAATGATTGTGTGGTGATTATATAATTGGTTAAATATTTGGTTGTGATTACATGTGTGAGGAGTACACCATCAGATTTTTTGGAATTTCATTATGTGGCATTCAATTACATAATTATGACTCTGAGTACTTGCCTCGGATTGCGTCCTCTCGCTCCTTGCTATGCCAATACTCTCTGTTCATCGTTCACTTGGTCATTTGTTGTTGGGTTTGTCGAGGGTTTGTTCTATTGTGCTCTGCAAGTTTGAGTAGGCAGATTTGTTGCGAGTCTTGGGCGCGCCTCTTGGTGTTACCTGTACTAGTTCCTTGATGTATGCGTGGTTGCTCTTAGGCCTGGTTAGTTGGGCAGGTGTGGTTTTCCTTGTCATCGCCTGGGTAAGTGGTTCTCTGTTATTATTTGTTTCTTCTACTGTTGGTTCAACAGATTGTCGTGTTCCGAGTTACGTGCTGGTATTTCTTGTTCTTGTTGGCAACTCAGTGATTGGCTTGCATCCAAGCTTAAACCAATGGCATCCTTTCATCCTTGGCTTCAAATGCAGGTAGCCCTCCTTCCTTGATTCAATTTGTGGTTCTCTTTCTTCAACTTCTAGCCCTGTTTGCTCCTTCGCCTCTGTAGTTGGTCGGAAACCTTGGGTGGAATGTTTGTCCTCAGCTCTCACTGAAAATTCTCAGGTAACTTGAATGTGACTTCCATTATTTACTTCTTTTCAGGCTCTGTAACTTAACTTCTGTAACAATATATTTCTGACACCTGTGTTTCGTTTGCTATGCAGGTGTTGAGGGTTTACGGTTGGAGGTCTCGGTAATGTATGTTTCGGTCTTGTCCGGTAGGCTCTGCTTCTTTGAATTTCCTTCAGTCCTCGTTCTGGTTTTAATTCAGGCCTTCTATTCATATGGGTTTGTCTCCCTCATTTCTTATCAATCGACTCACACTGTGAGTAGTGTCCTGTTGCATTAGAGTTCTGGGCTTCCACTATTTGGTGATTTCTTTGCTATAATTTCCTATGTATGGACGCAATATTTGCAAAACCCTTGCCTAGGGTTTGTCGTCCATGGGCTTATGCGTCTATGGCTATGTATGAGATAGTTGTTTTTTTGAAACTCTCACCTAGGGTTTGTCGTCCACGGCTTATGCGTCTATGGCTTTATCTTGCAGTGCTACTATGTAATTATTATGCACTTGTCTCTGCAATTTTGGAAGTGAAATTCTTCAGTAAAGATAAATTGATTTGGTTTACCTGAATGACATTGATGTAATCATGTCGTCGTGCTTTTGGTTTACTCTGGATTCTCAGCCTGAACTGCAATTACAATTCTTCGGTTTTCTTGTGATGTTTTATACGAACATGTGTGAACGTTGAAGGTACTCTGGTAATTTTGTCTAGCTGTCAATTTAAAAGAATGATGGAAATTTTCATCTGGCCTGTGGATGCTTGGCTTGTACCAGAATCTGTTTGTGTCACTCTTTGTTTGTATTCATTGTTTACTTCAAAGGAAATATAAGCCCTCGTCTGGAATTTGTTCTTCTGTCTCGCTATTAAGACTGGTTCTTTTTCTCAGGAAAACAAAAAGAATTAAACCCAATAATCTGTGTACAGTAGGTTGTCTATTCAGTTGCTCACTAATTAGAAAACACAATATAAAATACAGTAGGACATATATATGGACTAAATTGGTTTCTCTGTTATTGATATTATTCGAGTGCGAGAGGTACTGAACCTTTTACATGACTTTTGTTGTTACATTTATATGTTTCTTGTTCCAGTTAATGAAACTGTACAGTTGCTTTTCGGTTATATAATTTACAGTTACATGGTCATTAGTCATTCGATTCTGTCCTTGTGACAAGATTTTCCTTTTAGACACATTTGTCTTTTCCTTTTAAAATAACAGGACAATTATTAATCCGCAATTTACTAGTAACAGACAAGCAAATAACCCTAACTGATCAAACTACCTTTGACTAATTTAGAGATTAAGATAAAAATAAAAATCCTACCTCCTATTCTGTCAAACTAACATAAAAGACAACTAAAATGTTAACTCAACTTTTCGACCTGGCAGAGACCAACACTTGGTCATGGTGCCTGAGCTAGATGCTCCTGCATCATGGTGCACCTAAACATATAGAGTCACCAGGTAACAAACCGTATAATCTAGCTCTGGAAAATTCTCCTCATCCTTAAATTCTGTTGATTGTAACTTCATCTTCAAGGTATTTTTAACATTTTTGTATTTTCATTTTTGTATCCTCGGTATATTTTGGAACTTTATAATTAGTTTCTATGCTTTTCTCATGGCCAGCAAATCGAGTAAGAGTGAGGTCAGAAGAATAGTGAAATATGGGCAACCATGTTATAACTTGTGAATGAATTAATAGCAACTTTTTGAAAAAAAATGTTAATGTCAAATCCTCATCCATAATGTAAAGAATTTGATTATTATTTAATAATATATGGAAAGTAAGTTTTAATTAATATGATGGTTATTGTTAGGTTGAATAGAGTAATCATTTTATAAAAAAATACATTATAATAGGCACACCAATATAGGTGATTCTACATTTATTATAGGTGCAAAGGGACACCAATAGAATGGGCCATTAATAACATATTGAAACACGCAAATGCACACACATCAAATGAAGCTTGAATCTCTATTTGACAATGATTTAAGCATAACATGCTTCTAAGCTTCACCACGCATTGTTTAAAGGGGATTATCCAATAGTGTATTGATTCCATTACAATGATTGATTAATCAAACAATGGGCCTCCTTTGGCCTTTAACTGATAAATCATTTAGGCATAACATGCTCCTAATATTCACTAAACAAAAGATAGCGTCTGAAAATTGAATGCATTTGAGTTGTTTGCTAGATCAATCAAGATTTTGTTGAATTTGCATTATACTCTATACCCAAAATAAAATTCATATGTTATTTTATTATTGTTATCTATCATATGGTTGGTAAAATAATAAAGTTGGGTTTTCATTTCCTTGTGAAAGAGAACTTGATGGTTTAAATTGTTTTGTTAATTGTTTATCCCGACTCCCTA
This sequence comes from Pinus tabuliformis, assembly GCA_031772625.1. Lineage (NCBI taxonomy): Eukaryota > Viridiplantae > Streptophyta > Pinopsida > Pinales > Pinaceae > Pinus > Pinus tabuliformis. Next base: position 889,172,668 of record CM062816.1, on the reverse strand, counting down.
GGGTGCTATTAATGAAATTTTGGATTGGAAAGAAACCCTTTTTGAAATTCAACAAGAGAGGGGATGGGATTTTGAGCCTAATGGTTTTCAGCATTGGAATTGTATAACATCAAGTAAAGAAGGTACTACAATATCATCCAGATCCTTAAAGGAATTATTATAACTAATTCATCTCTCTAATATTAAAACATAACACCTCTCCTATCTTCATTTTAATGAAGTTTCCTTATAAAAGGCATCCCAATCTCATGCATCTCCTCGAAAGTAGTTAAAATGAGCATAACTAGAAATTAAAATGAGCACAACTAGCTCATCTATATGATCCTCTAGCACGATACACCCCCCTTTGTCCGTATACATGTATTTTACTTCCTAGAATATGAGGATGATTCTATATACTTGTTATATTAAATCACCTTTAAATAATTGTAAAAATCCATTTGTTTATTGCAAAAACTTGGATTCACCATGATGTTTCAATTTCAGGCATCATGATAATTAAGTGACTTTATTTTTTAGAATAATGTACATCCAATTTGTTATGATCTCACGAATCTAAACTAGGAAATATGTCATTGAGTGCATTAGTCAATTAAACATGTGAATACATAAAAAGAAAAATCATAAATATGTATGTATTTTGACACATAATATGTTACAAGAGTGCAACTGGACACTACATCATATAGTAATATCATTAATCAAAATTTCATATATAAATATCCTCTAGTTGCTCATAAGGAGGTGCATTCTCTCAACCATATACATGGAGCTAGAGATCATTCTTGGGTTCTTAAGAACACAAGTGGAGTGTAATCCCTTGGCACATAAATATTTTGGCATTATCAATTGAATCAAGGGTGGCGCTAGAGATCATTCTTGGGTTTATAAGAACAAAAGTGGAGCATGATCCCTTGGCACATAAATATTTTGGAATTATCAATTGAATCAAGGGTTTTGATTCAAGTGGGTGGATAAGTTTTGAACTTTTACATTTTTTCCATTTTAATTTTAAGGAAAATTATAAAAAAAATAATCTAAAAGTTTAAAATTTTTGGTATTCTATAAATAGGTTTTCTGTAGAATCATAAATTTTCATTTCAACACCTAACAAGATTCCTAAATATCAATAACTTAAAATTACAATTTCAATGATTTTTAATCAAATTTCAAATAAAATTAATGTAAAAATGTAATACGGTTAAAAGAAAATAATTTGGAAATTTTCCCTTTAATACATTACTAACACATCTATATAAATTAAATAGTTTCTAAAATTAAATAGGCACAAAAACACTTACCTTATCATACATCTCACATTGTCAACATTTAAAATAATCATAAAGAATGATTAAATTATATTTTTAACTTAAAATATTGTAATTGTTATTAATTATAAACGAAATTAATAAATGAGTATATATATATATATATATATATATATATATACACATACATATATGTCCATATGATATTATTTTAATTAATCAATTTCACTAAAATGACAGAAAGAGAAAATCTACTTTTGAAATAATATTAATCTTTGATTTGTGACTACTATTAACCAACCTAGATCCATCTTAACCTTGTATCTATTAATGGTCGAAAGGGATCAAATCCCCTGAGGTGCAATCATATTTTTTGAGTGAAAATTTTGAGGAAAGGTTTGCACCTCGAGAGTTTTGATCCCTCTTGGTGCTTCACAGATTTGGGGTTAAGATCAATCTAGTCTGGTTTCAGTTGTGTGTGACAATGGAAAATTTGTTGAAATCTAATTATTATGATCATTTTAAATATGTTAAATATGTGTAATATTAATCCATTCATTTTAATTTTAAATTTTCTCAGTTACCTCACTTTGTTGAGATGATAAAGTCTGTTAATAACTTGAACGATGAAAAATGATGAAATGAAAAATTTCAATGCAAAGTGGCCATGAAAAAATGTTAAATGATAGAAAATGTGAATAATAAGAATGTATTCAATTACAAATAGTCTTCATTGTGATCAATTTCAAACTATTTTTTTCTTCTATTCTTATTCTCACATCTGATAGTTTTGTCATCTTCCCATATGGATCATATGAAAAGGGTAGTTGAAATCATAGATCATTCAAATGTTTAACTCAAGTTGTTATAGTAAGCATCATACCTTGTCTCTTTTGCTCTCCAATATTAATGGAGTGTTAAACCCAAAGCAAGTTTCAATGGTGGTTGTTTTCTCTTTCCTCATTTGAATGCAAAGTGACTGACAATGTTGAATGATGGAAAATAGGAATAACAAGAATGTAGTCAATTATAAATAGTTTACAGTTTCAAGAAGCAAACATTTCAAGTAAGTTAACACTTTATTTAAAATAAAAAGTCAAGTATTTTATTTATGGTTTCATTACTATAACACAAAAATCAATACATGTCATTGATATTTTTTTATACTTAAATAGAAACCCATGTACATTATTAATCTAATTACTTGGAAATCTAGTGCAAGCATTCAAGTAGAATTAGAAATCAACATCCACACTGAAATCAATGCATCTAGTGCAAGCATTCAAGTAGAATTAGAAATTAACATCCAAGATGAAACCAATACATCCATTGCAAGTAATCAAATAGGATTAGAAATCAATATTTACACATAAATCAATGCATCTATTGCAGGCACTCAAATATTGTTAGAAATAAACATCTACATTAAGATCAATACATCAAGTCCAATCAATCTAATAGGATTATGAATCAACACTTGCACTAAAATAAATGAATCTATTTCAATTAATAAGATTGTATCTATTCATCTCTCTCTCTCTCTCTCTCTACTATCTATATCTATATCTCTCTCCATGTATCCTTCTTTGTCTCTCTAGCTCACCCGCCAAACACACACACTCTCTCTTACTCCATATCTAACTCTCTCTCCCTCATTCTCTCCCTTTGTCTCTCTCTTCTTCCCTCTCTCCTCTTTCCATTTATATCTATATATTTTCATCCATCTCCTTCTTTGTGTCTCTATCTCATCCCAAAAACATACATAGTATCTCTCCATATTGATCTATCTCTCTCTCCCTCCATCTTCTTCTCCCTCTCTCTCTCTTCATCTCTCTCTCTCTCTCTCTTTCTCTCTCTCTTTCTCTCTCTCTCTTCCACTTCTCTCCGTCTCTTCCCCTTCTCTCCATTGTTATCTCTCTCTTCCTTCTTTCTCTCCTCTCTCCCTAAGTCTCTCTCCATATCTCCCTTGTCACTCCCTTTCTCTCCCCACCTTTCTATAGCTATGCCTTTCTTCTTTTCTCCCTCTCTCTCCCCTTTCAACTCCATCCCTCTATCCCTCCCTCTCTCCATCTCTCTGTATTGCTTCCTCTCTCCCTTTATCTATCTCTTTCTTCTTCCCTCTTTCTCACCCTTCCACCTATATTTATATCTACTTCCATCTCTCCTTCTTTGTCTCTCTATCTCACCCTCCCAAATAGACACACTCTCTCTTTGCATATCTATCTCTATTTCCCTCCATCTATTTGTCTCTCTCATCTTCTCTCTCTCCCCCCTCCATTTATATCTTTATCTTCCTCTGTCTCTCTTTCTTTATCTCTCTATCTCTTCCTCCAAACATACACACCCTCTCTCCATATCTATCTATTTCTTTGTCCTCCCTCTTCCTCTACCCCCTCTCTCTTCCACTTATAGTAAATTTATAAAAACTATTATAATATTATAGTACTACATTTAATATAATATACAATTATATTAATTGTTACATCATATTAGTCAATAATTCTTATATAATATAATATTAATAACTATAATTTTGAAACCTAAGATTTATGCATTATATAACATCATATTAAATCTTTCTCTCCTAATACATTAATATATATTATTTTTATGATAATAATATATCCTAATATATTAATATATATTATAATATATCAAATTTAATATTATATTGAATTTAAAAATATTAATATTATAATTTAGTAGTATTAAATCTTTAATATTAATATTGGATTTATTAATAATATCAAATTCCATATTATACTGAAGCTTTTTTCATCCTAAATTATTAACATATGTTAGATTTTAATGTGTTTAACCTAAAGCAACTCTCAGCATTAGTTATCTAGTGGCCTTATTAGGCTAAGTGCTAATACATATGCATATCCTTAGGGAAACCTTTTTTCTAGGATCCATAGAGATAAGTTCAAATATGTATACTTAAGAAAGCGTATAAGAACATATAATATACAACAAAAGTATACACATCATCCAAGATCAGAAATCTTAGGTTGTTTAGTTCATTTTCATTAGAAGCTACCATGCTCACCCATCCTCATCTACTTCACCTTATAAATCAAGTCTAACCAAAACTTTGTAATGAAGCATGTACCGAGTCGGTTTGAGTTAATATTAAGCATGTATTGAGTTGGTATGAGTTAGTATTAAGCATGTACTGAGTCATTCTGAGTTAATATTAAGCATGTACTCGGTCATTCTGAGTTAATATTAAGCATGTACTCAGTCTGTCTGAGTTTGTATTAAGCTTGTGTTAACTATATCCTTGAAGTTGGCTCCTTTTATTTAAGATTGAGAGGTTAAGTTTACAAACGCTTTCAATTGGTGCAGTTGGTTTGTATCGTATTAGGTCTGTATCCACTAATGATAAAATCAATGCCATTTAGTTCTATATGAAATTCATCTACAATCAATTCCATTTAGTTCTATCTGAAACATGTCTACAATGGTATTTACACATTAAAATTGACACTGACATTATTTATGTAGTGCTCCAAAGTTGACAGTATGACTGTTTTAGGTTTTTGGAGTTTCTTTGTATTGTTTTTTAAATATGTATAAAATTAGATTGTCTGAATTTTCACATGGTGTGTTTGGATACAAGGATGGATGAGATAAATGTGTATTTTGTAATAAAGGTGGTTAATGAAAATGTAGTGCTATGGTGAGCGTGAAGAGCCTTGGATTATATTAATTGGGTAATTATTAATTGGGTAATTATTTTTTAAATAAAAGTTTATGAATAAATTTTCTATTGATTAGAATTTAATTAATGTGCGAGTGGAAAGTCTTATGCCTTATATTAGGGTTTACATTAAAAAAATATTGACATATTGTTTTACATTATGCCTACATATCTCCCCTATACTGGGTTGTGGAGTGCCTCTTAGGACAAAAACATTCTAAAATATTTTGTAGAGTATAAATCCCTACCACCTACATAATAATTATGATTGATAATTAAATTAAAAATCTAGAAACTACCTCCCCATAAATCTAATTATATGATCAATATTTACACATTTTTTTTTTTTTGTAAGTGTAGGTAGTGCCTTTCTTTTCTATTTATAATAACCAAAGAGACCAGATACATCGTGTTGGCGGCCTCAACCTGCCCCTAAGGGAAACCAGGTTTGTTGGCCACCTTAGTTTGTTGTATGCATTCCAAAAACAAAATTTAACAAGTCCTTCCATCCTGGCTATATGCACTATACAACTGAAACTACTTCATAAGCTACTAGCATGCATAAAACGGTGAAAGCAAAAAGATTCACTGAAGCACATAAGAGATTCAAAAGGATCATTCCTTTCTGATACCAGTATTCAGGTCCATATCCATGGGAGTATCCATTGGTTCTGCCTACCTTGGAGTTGTATGAGCCATCTAGGATAGTTGCTAATGCATTTCCTCTAACTTGTTATTCTACCTTATCATGATAACCTGGAAATTTTTCATTTCTTTTTGCAGGTTTGGCACACCATTCGCAATTTCGGCCATTTCCTTTGCCACCTGCTCCAAAGCATTTGCAAGAAGGAGTTTTAACACCCAGTAGATATGAAGAGTCTGCCTATACAGCATCAACCTTCCTTGCATATTCCCCGAGTCACTCATCTCTTCAGCCCACCCTTCTATCTCAGAGTCAGAATGTTCCTCCATCACACTGGCTTCCATATCTTGAACGATTCGACGAATTTCTTCACTCATGCCTTCCCTATAAAATCTAGCAGCATCTTGTACTGTTGTCAAAGTGTATCTTCTCCCTCTTCCCTGGTTACTTGGGGCATTTGCTGGCCGGTCCTCTTGATTCCCCTGACTCAAGCTCCCACGCCCTTTGCTCCCACGCCCTCTGCCATGACCCGGGTGCACCATCCTACTGTTTACCTTAACCTGTTGACAATTTTCATTCACAGAGGTCAGGTTTTGAAGTTTAGCATCACTGTCTTCCTCCTCAGTTTTCTTTGTGGTTATTCCTCTCCTCCTGCTATAGTTACCGCCATTTGTTTGGGTGTTACAATGCTTGTCGCTTTGGGATGCAAGAATTTAAGAAAGCCTTCAGTCATTCAGATCAATTTTTGGGCTAGGGACAAGATTTTCATATCCCTTCCTTCAGTCTCCCCCTTTACCTTTGCATTGGATTGGTTGTTACGGCCCCTCAAGTTTCTTCCCGAACTATTCTCATGGCAACAATTCCTCCACTCATCAAGAATCCTTCCCTGATTCTGACCCAATTGACCCTCCCAAAACATTTCTGAGTGAAAAGCAGACTCACACCAGCCCTTTTCTTCCTCGGAGGCTTCAAATGTATTAAATTTATCCATTATACCAATTATGACAGAGGAATGGATTAAATGGGTCTCAGAGATAACATACCCAGAATCTCTAACCTCCTTGGAAACTCCTTGCGTTTGTGCTTTGCCCTGCTCCTCTTCCTCCCATCTTAATTTACCCTTTCTTCTCAACTTCACCACCTTCATAAAAAACTGCTCATCTGTCCCTCTCCCTCTTCCACTACCGCCGCCACTACTGCTAATCTCTTTCATTCCACCTCCCCCACTCCAGCTTTTTGAGAATTGTGCTGGCATGCAGCTCATTGCTCTAGCTGGAAGGACGGCTTCGTACATATGGGTTAGTCCCGATGTCCTGCCATGATCATAATCCCATCTGCCACCCTCACATACGTTTTTCCACATCCCGATCGGGGGCAATATTTACACATTTGTAAAATATATAAAATATAATAATTAACTAGCACAACCACATTAGTAAATGTGGTTGATATATGTTTATCACAATCACATTTATTAATGTGATAGTGCTAGCATATATATTTACACCAAAGGTGTTCCCCGTTTGAAAATGGTCAAGCTAGGCATTGTCTACCTTTTTCATCTCCATTCGACATTTCTATATTTGTTGTTTTGACATGGGTCAACTTTAACTTAAGCAAAAAAATGAATTACACATCTTATTGTAAAATGGACAATTTTTCTAAATGAATGTTATAAATAATAATGAGGAACTTATTAGAATAGGAATAATCTCAAATCCCTAAGAAATTGGTGGATGGGAGCCAAGTGACACAAATCTAATTTTTTAAATAAATATGCATCACTATAATATGACATTGAAAATGAAATATAAATAAGTAAGATGATTTATCTTCATCTTGGAACTAGGAAATGTGCAAGGGTTTTACGTTGGTTGATTCTAATACGTGTAATATGCAGTCGAATATTTATTTATATATCATAAGTAAAAAAATAAATAGATTTATTTTTAGGATGTGGTTATGGAGCTTCATGTTCAAAATCCATGATACCTATGATGTAGTGGGGAACAAACACTTTGAATTAAATTTGATTTAAATAATCCATTTTCGACTTGGCATTTTACACTATTCTTGATGCTATCATATCAATAAATATGATAATATCTACATTCAATTATGTATTTTTAAAGATTTCCTTTAGGTGTTTAAGGCATTTTTTAAGGTTGAATGATATAAAAATGTTTAATTGAGAAATTAAATGACCTTAATTTTGATTGTTTCAACCAATTTACAACTAGATCATAACCTAACCAATTTTTTTATATAATAGAAAATATCTAAATTTTTGGTCAAGTTCATAAAAAAAAATTGGCTTTGGGGATTCTTAAGATAACCCCCCCCCCACGAAATTGTTTTAACTAACTATGATAAAGTCCCACCTTATATCATGTTCAAACTGAGACTTATTGGGTATCTTTTTTGTTTAGGAATGATCATCCTTGACATGGAGACTTCTTAACTATGATTAACTTACATGGTCACCCATTATTCTGGGACCCACACAAGTTGTGCAAAGGAAATGATAATTGTGCCTTGAAAGATGAGAAATAAAGAAAGAAAACATTAACGTCTACAAGGCTAAAGATAGCCTATTGGACCTCTTTTAGAGTGCAAAACTTGAAAAAAAGTATGCACATCAAGAGATTTAATCCTCTTCAAAATGGATCTATATTGGTTCTCTATATGCATATAGCATGTGTAACTTTTCATTTTTAAATTTCTAAATGCATAAATGGATACAATGCCTTGAAACTTTTCTTGGGCACTTGGATTGTGTAAACTACACATAAATTTACAATTTCAACAAAGCTTTGCTCGACAAATTTTAAATTTAAATTTAAAACTAGAAGTAATGGCTCCAAGTTAATTTAAAATTTTTAAAAGGAGATAGCTAAAATTCTAAAACAATTCTCATTCTTTATGTTCATTGCAAAATATCACGGAATCTAAAGGTCACTCCAGCGAAAGATGTTGTTGATTTAATCTCGTTATCAACACACATTGACTTTAGTCATTTCATGTGTGCAGTTACATTTTTTGTGCGCCACTGCCCACAAGGACCTATTGTAATGTTTCTCCTCATTAACTTGCATGGTATAGCTTGGATATAGTATGTATATAAGAGTTTGACATAGTGATATGATTGGAAAAAGTGATTTAGCGAGGTGGTTCGAGCAACATCTGTCACATAGGCATCGACACAAGTGTGAGACTATTGCAAGCTTGAACACATTTCCTCACCTCCATCCTCCACCCTTTAGGTTTTTATCTTTCCTTGCTCCAACATTTTTGCAGTAACACTATAGGCATGTGCAATTCCTTCCATGTATCTTTGCACTTTTAGGAGCAATTTCCTTATTCATCAATTGAGGTTATCTTGGATAGTTGGGCATAACAAGTATTATGCTCCCCACACTAAAATGCTAAAAACATGATAAAGACATGATGACTTTTAATACCTTAGATAAATATTATGGCAATGACAAATATTACAGCAATGATTCGACTTCGAGGGTTAGAGAAACACTTCAAGTATAACTTATAAGTACAAACAACCTCTTTCACTGAAAAACAAATATTATTGTCCTATTTGTTAATTGTATAATTAATAAAATTTGTGTTCTCTTTTGCATTTTCCATATTCTTATGGGCTACCTCGCTTCTTCTGTGTTCCTCTTACGTGACATTTCCCCCTGTATATATTCGTGTTGGTTTTCATATTCTTCATGGTCCTTTCAGATCCCCGGATGTGGCTGAAGGTACAGTAGCTGAGGTGCTTTATTTGATTGCTTTTTCGTTTTGCTTTTGCTTTTCAAACCAACTTCAAGGATACGTGCCCAGCTTGCAATGATGGAATTGCTCTATGTGATTTCTCTCACATTTTCTCTTGAGACCAAACTACTGCAAGTGCCACTTCAATATCAACATGTCCAGATCGATGCTTTAAACATATCCAAAACTCATGACCATTAGCTCCATTTGAGCCATAAGCTTAAATATACTTAAGAATAAAAACACATTACCTTAAATTTCATCCCAAGTTTTCCCAAAAACAGTCACATAATTCTTTTTTTCCTCATAAACTTTTCTTCTTTCTCAATTTCTGCTTCATCGCCACGTTTTGGATTATCTCATAAACCCTTATATATTAGAGATTGTTGGCTAACATCTTTACCTTTATGTACGCCTAATCCACTGACCTTACTTTACATCACAATTGACCCCAACAGTCCACGCATATAGCCCTGTTCAACGAATTAAAAAAACCCTTGTAAAGTCCTCATTGATGTTTTCAAAATAAACTGCGTTACATGATAATATCCAGAAGTGTTTGTGTTTGGCATTTTTATACAACAAATATGATTCAATAATGACTTGGAATATTGTTTTATAGAGATAAATTATCTTTCATGATTATCGAATGATAACTTGAAGAAATTTATGAATTAGTGTCCTTTCATATAATGAGTGATAAAACCTAATTAAATACCTATTTAAGTTGTGGTCCGCAGGTAACTTTGTTTTTAAAGAATTAACATCATTAAAAATATTGTTGTGTTTCTAAAGAATTAATATCATTAACAAATATTTGGATTGATTTTTATGAAGAAAATTATGATCAAGTAATTTTTTTATTTTTATTTTTTTTGGGGAAATTTAGGTTTGATGAGTGATTTTTTATATTTTTTATAAAATAAATTATGTTTTTTTAAATGTTGTAAGTCAATAATTTCGATTAATTCATCTTAAAAGTAGATTGTGAGGAGTTTGGTTTCAAAATTCTTATGGACTTATTCCTATCAGATTTGTTAGCTAGAAGATAGTAGGAAAAAAAATTGACAACAACAAACAAAAACTAATAGATCTCATGCATATAGCTCAAACTAACCAAAACAGTCGAAGAACCAAAATACCACCTACAATCATCCTTGATAAGCTGCATTACCTGTATCTGGAGCATCCGATAACACTAGGCGGGGAAGGAGGGCGAAAGGCTTCATGCACATGGGTTTCCATATGTGCCATCCGACCTTCAAACCGGTTTTGTTGTTTTTGGATCCTTTTCTGACCAAGACTGAGGAAGACCAACCTATCCAATATCATGCCCCACTAGTTATGTTGAATATCGTTAATGAATGTTATAACCTCATTACGGTTGTCATCCCGATCTCGAGCTAGTTGCTCCACTGGAAGGGTGACCTAACAAATCTGAGCTTCGAGAGAATAAAATGAAGGGGGTAAATTTACTCACCCTAGAGAATTGGCGGGTTGTTGGTCACCTCTTCACCTACATCCAAATATTATGCATGATGGACAATGCCTTGGCCCCAAGGCCCTACACTCATGCGATTTTGTTCTCACTGATGTTCTAGATTACTAACCTCCATAACTCCTCCAGATCCTCCTAGCATAATTGCTAATCGCTAGGTTCTGGAAAATTCCCCTGTAAAGAAACCAACACAAAATACACCAAGCGAGAGAGAGGAATGTCCACCCAAACAAGACTAGCCACCTTTCATCCACCTAATTGGGAAACACCCCCATCAGCCTACACCAAGCCCCCGTGGCCTTAAATGCGATCATCACCTGACTTCATGAATCTTCAAAAAAATCCCAGGCCCCTCAACTAGACATGAACACCCTAAGATGGTGAACCCCCCACTCCACTGGTTCACCAAAAATGAACTCCTAATGGGATGAAGAACACACACAATTGTTAGGTTGTCGCCACTTCTAATTTCCTCTTCCAAAAACACGAGGAATCCAATGAAACCATAGGCAAAGACAATACCAAACCACCCAATACACAATTCTTGAACAATAATAACAATTGGGCTTGGAAATCTAACCTGCAAGAAGGGAATGTTGAAGACGAAATAAGAAGACACTATAATGCACTGCCCAAAATGGAGTCTAGCTCACCCGAGCTCCAGGTGCTTATCCTCTTCCTTTAAAGGTTGTAATGAACTAGGGTCCCAAATGATTATGCCCTATACCACCACGAGGACGAAAGAAACGTTATACTCGCTAGAATAGTTGAGCAATTTAGAGTTTGTTAAGCGACGGAAATGGGATGGCTGAGACAAATATCCACACTACGCACCTGAAGACTTATCTCCCACCATAATATTACCACCCATACCCTCAATCCAGTAATAGAAACTGACAACTGAGCAAACAACAAATATACTCATAGTGCACTCTAGAAACTTCACCTCGTGCTCGCCAGCTAAATCTTCCTCAACACGCCTCGTCATATTGAATGCCATATAGATAACAAATTTAATGCTCCTTATGCCTCAAAACTGCCCGTTACCACCTCATCGGAAAATTATAATATAATTTTGATTATTACAAAATTCAATAATATGTTTTACAAATAATATTAATTTAATATTAAATTTTTGAAATAATTTATTTAACAAAACATATAAACCTTTCTATGGCTTTTTATTCAATCCCTACAATAACCATAACCATATCCATATCCATATTATGGGTAGACCTAATATATCTAAAATACTCTATAATAAAAAAATAAAAAAAAAATTATAATTTGTTATTACAATATTATATATTATTTAAGGTATAAAAAAATTAATATATAAAGATAGGTGTAAGCGACAAAGTTAAAATTATATATTAATAAAATTATATTAATTTATTATTTTAATATTATAATATTATTAAACCAATTAATATTATTAACTTTAATTGTAATAATATTTAATATAGTAAAATGAAATATTAGAAATTAATATTTAATTGTTTTAGAACCTCATGTATAAGTAGCGGCAAATCCTCACCCAAAAGGAAAATTGGAATTTTTATTATTTAGAAGTATATCTGAATTAAGTTTGTTATTAATATGATGGGTGTTGTAAGATTTAAGAGATTATTCATTTATATAAACTATTTTTTTAGTGTGATTATTAGTTAAGATGTGTTTTTAAATTAAAATTTAATAGATGATAATCTAACATATAATAAGTATATTTAATTATAAATATGAAGGTTTTTTTCTTATTTTCATTATAAAAAATAAATTTGTTATTAAATTTGTATTCAATAAATAATTGTATTTTATATAATTGTATTTTCATTATAGGTAATGTAATATATGATTATTATTTTCTCAAGTTTTTAATGATAATACTAACAAAAATTTAATTCATGGTTTGAAAATGATGTTAATATATATTTATATCTTCAATTGAGGTCAAAAATGAGGAAGGGTAGGTGGTTGGGGCTAACCCACCACCTCATCGTTGAGCAGATCAATTATGAGAGGGTGGTATGGCCAGCCCCTCTCTCTGTCCCCCCCTTACCCTTGTTTTCATTTGTCCCTCCTCTCTCTCTTCCCTCTCGCTCTCCTATCTCCCCCACTCTATCTCCATCTCTCCCTTATAACTCTTTCTCTCTCTTCCCACCTGTCTCTCTTCATGTCTTTCTTCTTCTCTCCCCCTCTCTCCCCTTCCAACTCCATCTCTCTATCCCTCAATGTCTCCTTTTCTCTCTCAAATCCTCTCTGATCCAGGTGGATGTTGGTGGCCACCCACCTATCCCATTTGGACCCCCACAACTGTCTCTTTTAGTCTTTTCAGTTTCCTAAATTGTAGCACAGTTTACTATTTTTAGCAGTTTTTCGAGTCCTGAACTTTCGGAGCCGTTTTGAGGCCCTAAACGACGTTTGTTTTTGGGAATCTGGGGCATGCCTCCCAAAGTGGTAGTACTCGGATAGATCTTTCTAACGAGCTATCGTACGCGTCAAACGGAGATCGTATGCTAAAGTTACGACCCCGGGAAATTGATGTACCAATTTACACAAACGGGGCCCACAATTTGGCGTTTCATCTTCTAGGGTTAGGTTTCGGGATGTGAAGGGTTTTCCATTGTTTCTCAACAATAAATAGGCCTTCGAGCCTCATTGTAACACAGTTCGAAATAGTTCAGAGGCATGTAGCCGACACATCTCTTCTCAGAGATAAGTTGCCATCGCCCTAGCTGGGTATTTCTATTTGTAAGCATATTTCAGTATTCTCCATTAATGAAGTGAAGTATTATTTCCGCTGCATCTCTGTTTTTATGGTTATCGCATCTTTGTATTTATGGTTATCTCTGTAATCTATTGCGTTCCTGTCTAAATCCGGATCAGTGGTATCAGAGCGGTCTGCTTTTTCTCTGTTTTTCTTTGCATGTCCCCAACGAGGTCGAGATATAAGGAGTTAGGGCTTGAATTGGTCGAACCTTTGCAAGACCAGACTCGCAAATCTCGACGACCTCCCATGGCGGATGAGAAGAAAGACGAGGGGGCAGGAGATCCTATCAGAATCTTGCTCGAAGAAGCCCTCGAGCGACAAAGGAACGCGATGATGGATAGCTTTGCGCAAATCCTTCAGCGGCTACCCAGAGGCGATGCATCGGCTTCCAACAGCTACTCTGGAAACGCCACACCATTTAAGGTACAAGTTAATTTCGAAATCCCCATCTTCGAGGGTCAAATAGATGGAGATTCCGTAGATAAATGGTTAAATCTGCTAGATGGGTATTTTTCTGTTCACGAATTTTCAAGTCGGGAAAAGATTGTTTTTGCTCTTCTCAAAGCAGCCCCCCACGTCAAGGACTGGTGGGAAACCTACTGCAAGCAGAAGGATGAAAGTACAGGCTCACTATTTTCCGTCGCACCCACTTGGAATGACTTCCGAGATGCCATCAAAGAGCAGTACTACCCTGTCGGAAGCTATGAGGACAAATACATCAAATGGACCACACTGCGGCAGGGACAAGACCAAGATGTGCCGAAGTTCACAAACATTTTTCATACCCTTCGCACACAGCTAGGTATCAAAGATTCTGAGCTGCATCTTGTACTCAAATACCGTGGCTGCCTGCACAAGTACATCCAGGAAGAGATGGTGTTCTTGAACATCTCCTCACTTGGCACAACATACCGATATGCTGTCAAAATCGAGCAAAAGTTCAAACAGAAGAAGCGAGACTTTGGATCTGCAAATCTGAAACCCAAAGGACAAAGCCAAGGCGGGGTGACCCAAGACAACCCGTCGAAGCCGCAAGAAAAGAACAACACCATGAAGCTGAAGAAGGACACAGGAAAGTGGTGTGAGTTCCACAAGAGTCCCACTCATAACAGAAGTGAGTGTCGGACCAAGCAGTCACTGGTGGCCGAGTTGAAGGCTTTTGAATCAGATGCATGTTCTGACCCTGAGCCAGAACCCGACAAGGAGAATGGCAAAGGGAAGCAAATCATTGATGCGGATCCCAGCGCCACTGTTGCCACCGCCAAGATCCAAAAAGATGAGCCCGAAAATCCAGAGGAAGGGGAGCGTCTTTTCCACTCACAGATGTGGGTGAAGGGTTCGCCGCTACAATTCATTGTTGACAGTGGCAGCCAAAAGAACCTCATTTCAGTAGAGGTAGTGAAGCGGTTGGGCCTACCGACTACACCACACCCGCAGCCGTACAGTATCGGGTGGCTTCACGAAGGACGAGATCTAAAAGTTCGCCAGCAGTGCCGCCTTCCGTACAGCATCAAGCCCTTCACAGATGAGGTATTGTGTGATGTTACACCTCTGGATGTTTGTGATGTATTATTAGGCCAGCCATACTTGTGGAGGCGACATGCTGTGTATGAGTCAGGCCTCGTGCTGTCATTATTTCTTTGAGTAATTCATTATACAGGATACCAGAGGTAGCCCCACCTACTGCCACATCTTTGATCACTGCTAAGAAAGGCAGCAAGCTCATATCACATACTAGGAAATTCATCTGTCTGGTTCACTCCCAAAGTAAGGGGAAGATCGTTGCTACCTCCATGACCCCTACAAAGGGTTCCTCCATGCAGCAGTAGCAGCAAAGGGATACGGTCATGACATAACACAGGAACTACTTCTCCTCACCCACAGAGATACCACACAAGTTTCAGGTGGGCAACAAAGTCTGGTTGCATCTGCAGAGAGAACGACTTACCAGAACCCATCAGAAGCTCAGACCACTCCGACATGGTCCTTAAAGCAGTACCAAGACTGTGGGGAACAATGCTTTGGAGCACATCATTCCTCCATTCCTTTGCCTGCACCAAGTGTTCAATATGGACCATCGTCGACCATGCTTCCCACCATTACTGGACACATCAGAGATTGCAGGACAAGTTCAGCAGAGGGAGGAACTCAACGCAATGGGGGCCATTGCTTCCTAAGGGGGGAGGAATGATCGAGGTGGATGTTGGTGGCCACCCACCTATCCCATTTGGACCCCCACAACTGTATCTTTTAGTCTTTTCAGTTTCCTAAATTGTAGCACAGTTTACTATTTTTAGCAGTTTTTCGGGTCCTGAACTTTCGAAGCCGTTTTGAGGCCCTAAACGACGTTTTTTTTTGGAATCTGGGGCAACATGGGTCCATATGTTGCCTCCCAAAGTGGTAGTACTCGGATAGATCTTTCTAACGAGCTATCGTACGCGTCAAACGGAGATCGTATGCTAAAGTTACGACCCCGGGAAATTGATGTACCAATTTACCCAAACGGGACCCACAATTTGGGGTTTCATCTTCTAGGGTTAGGTTTCGGGATGTGAAGGGTTTTCCATTGTTTCTCAACAATAAATAGGCCTTCGAGCCTCATTGTAACACAGTTCGAAATAGTTCAGAGGCATGTAGTCGACACATCTCTTCTCAGAGATAAGCTGCCATCGCCCTAGCTGGGTATTTCTATTTGTAAGCATATTTCAGTATTCTCCATTAATGAAGTGAAGTATTATTTCCGCTGCATCTCTGTTTTTATGGTTATCGCATCTTTGTATTTATGGTTATCTCTGTAATCTATTGCGTTCCTATCTAAATCCGGATCACTCTCTCTCTTCCTTCCTCTCTCTTCCTTTCTTTGTCTCTTTCTTCTTCCTTTTTTCTCCCCCTTCCATCTATATCTACATCTTCTTCCATCTCTCCTCCTTGGTCTCTCCATCTCACCCCAAACACACACGCTCTCTCTCTCTGTAATATCTATATATCTCTCCTTCCCTCCATCTCTTTGTCTCTCTCTTCTTCCTTCTCTCCCCCTTCCATTTATATCTCTATCTCCATATGTCTCTCTTTCTTTCTCTCTCTATCTCACCCTCCAAACATACACTCTCTCTCCATATCTATCAATCTCTCTCGCTCCCCTTCTTGTGCCCCTCTCTCTTCCACTTCTCTCTCCCTTCTTTTATATTTAGTCTAATAATATTGTAATACTATATTTAGTATAATATAATAATATATTGATTGTTAAGTTATATTAGTCAACAATTATTATATAACATAATATTAATATCCATAATTTAAAATTTAATATGCAATCCATTATATTATATTAAATTAAATGTAATATTATATTAAAACTAGAACTCCCTAAGCTTTCTTTTTATAATATATATATAAATATAAATTTTATGATATTATAATATATTAAATTTAATATTATATTAAGTTAATATTATTTAATACAAAATTATTAATTTAACATAATATAAAATTTAATAATATTAATATTTAATATTTAATATTAATATTAAATTTAATAATAATATCACATTTCATATTACAGTAAGGTTTTTTCACCCAAAATTACTAACAGATTTCATATATTTAACGTAAAGTAATTCTCACTTATATGAATTAGTTATCTAGCGTTATCAAGCCTTATTAGGCTAAGTGCTAATACATATGTATATCCTTATTCAAGTCCAACCAAACCTTTGTAACGAAGCATGTACCGAGTTGGCCGGAGTTAATATTAAACTGGTATTGAGTCTGTCTGAGTTAATATTAAGCATGTACATAGTCATTCTCAGTACATATAAGGCGTTCACTGTCTGATTTAGTATTAAGCTTCTGTGAGCTATAGCCTTGAAACCCTCTCCTTTTATTTATTTAAGATTGAGAGGTAAAATTCACAAATGCTTTTAGATGTTGCGGATGGTTTGTATCGTATCAGGTTTTTATTCACTATAGATGCATTCAATGGCATTTAGTTCTATCTTAAACTTGTGTACAGTTGGTTACACCATTATTAAGACAATAAATTGACACCAACATTGTTTATGTAGTGCTGCAAAGTTTGGAGTATGACTGGTTTAAGGTGTGGAGTTTTTCTATATTTTTTTAATTATATGGGAACTGTTGGGGTGAAGAGCATTGGATTATATGAATTGGATAATTTTTTATTTATAAAAGAGATTGTTGGGGTGAAGGGCATTGGATTATATGAATTGGATAATTTTTGGTTTAGATAAAAGATTGTGAATAAATTTTTTTATTGTTGAGAATATAAGTAATGTGTGAATGTAAAGTTTTATGTTTTTTATTAGAGTATATATTTAAAAATGTTGACATATTATCTTATATTGTAACTACAAATCTTTTCATATTCCAAAATATTTTGTAGAGATTAAATTTCTATCATCCATTTAATAATTATTATTGATAATTAAATTAAAATTTAGAAAACTATTTTCCAAAATGTAATTATATGATTAATATTTACACTTTTGAAAAATATATAAAATACAATAATTAACTAACACAATCACAATTTTAGTAAACACTGTTGATATATGTTGATCACAATGGCATATATGTTGATCACAATGGCATATATGTTACTAACATATATTTTACATATTCTTATTTTTATCAATTAGAGTATTCTTGGATAATTAGAAAGAATTATTATCATCCTCGCACTAAAGTGCTAATAACATGATAAATTTTGATGCACTAAATGAAAAATATTTTAAGTATAAACCCTCTTGATATAGGTCGATCACAATAGCATATATGTTACTAACATATATTTTACATATTCTTATTTATCAATTAGAGTTTTCTTGGATAATTAAAAAGAACTATTATTATCCTCTCACTAAAGTGCTAATAAGATGATAAATTTTGATGCCCTAAATGAAAAATATTTAAGTATAACTATCAACTAACATGGTACAAGTAACATGGTACAAGCAACATTTTTCATTTGAAAAAAATATATTATTGTCCTTTTTATTAAATTGTATAATTAATTAAATGTGTATTCTCTTGCATTTTCCATATTCTTATCCTTTACATCATTCTTCTGTGTTCATCTTCCCTTACGTACGTTTCTTCGTGGTCCTTTCCGATCCCCAAATGGGGCTGAAGGTCTAGTCGTTGAGGTGCTTTATTTGATTGCTTTTGCTTTTCAAACCAGCTTCAAGGATACGCCCCAGCTTGCAATGATGGAATTGCTTTATGTGATTGCTTTTGCAAATATTCGGGGCTGAAGGTCTAGTCGTTGAGGTGCTTTATTTGATTGCTTTTGCTTTTCAAACCAACCTCAACGATACGCCTTAGCTAGCAGAGATGGAATTGCTTTATGTGATTGCTTTTTCATTTTTTCTTGAGGCAAACAACAGCAACTGCCACTTTGATATCAACACGGCCAGATCCAACAATGCTTTAAACATATCCAAAACTCTTGACCATAAGCTACCTGTGAGCCATAAGCTTAAATATACATCACAATAAAAACGCATCTTTAAATTCCATCCCAGGTTTTCCCAACAACAGTCGCACACTTCTTTTTCTCATTATTATGGGTCATCAGCACTGTCTGCTTTGTTGGGTATTTTTTTTAATTGGGGAAAATACCAAAAAAAACCAAATAAACAAACACACAGAGACAATGCTCTGTTTCTTTTGCTCCAAGATCTTTTGTGCACACAGAAGACTTAAAAGAAATTTCACTGAGAGACAGAGTATTTCACCACCATTAAAGCATTCTATTCATTAAAACCTGATGCAAAGTTTTACCACTGTAAAATCCCTTTTTATATTCACTGGTGTGAAAAACAACTTACTGCTGTAATAAAAAGATTTACATAAGTTTACTGCTGTGAAAAGAAATTTACACAGAGTTACAAAAATCGCTCCACCATTTCCTTTCTGCACTGCTGTGCAAAACCACACATGGTTTTTGCTATTCCAAAAATTACATCACTTGGTTCTTCTCATTTTACACACTGCTGTGTGATTTTCTTTTACTGCTCCATCATTCTTTTTCACTGCTGTGAAGAATAATCTTTTTTTTGTTCCTCCCGTGTGCAATACATAACATTTTTAAAAGTCAAAACAAAAAACATTAAACTTATTACATACGATTTCCTATTTAATACATGCCGTATATAAATATATATAAAAACATATATTATAACATGCCCATGCTCATATTAAAAGAGCCTCACCAAAATCTTGTACCAATCATTAAATTCTTTTACCTACGGCGGTCAACCATAAACCTTTTACTCCACGCAAAACATTGAATTGATGTGGGTTCGTATGCAGCTCCAGGTGATCAACGGCGGAGTACACGGGAGCAAATCCAACGGTGGAGAACAATATCGGAGGACCAACAAGTGCTGAAAGTTAACCTCCGAGATTCTTACGTTGCGTTACGTCAGGGGTCAACCACGCGTCAGCTCCATATTTTCTCGGAGCTCCTTCCCGGATTATTCCTTCGTCGGCAAATAGCTCCGAGAAAATCCGGTGAACGGTTTCTGGCTTGGTTCACGGTTTTTCTTGGTCTGCGTTGAAATTAGATTTCAACACTCCCCTTTAATTTCAACAGCTGGGCATTTAGCCATACCCAGACACTTTCTCAAAAATTCAAAGCTCTTCTGATCCAGCGGCTTTGTCAAGATGTCCGCAACCTGTTCTTGAGTCCTGCAATGTTCCAAGACAATTTCTCCATTGTTCACCAATTCTCTGATGTAGTGAAACCTTGTATCAATGTGTTTCGTTCTCTTATGAAACACTGAATTCTTTGACAATGCAATAGCTGAGCTATTGTCACAAAAAATCACTGTCGCTTTTGCCTGCTCTTGGCCTAAGCTTCTCAACATTCTTCTCATCCACACTGCTTGACATGCTGCTGCTGTAGCTGCCACATATTCAGCCTCTGCTGTAGACAATGCTACAATGGACTGCTTCTTAGAAGCCCATGAAATGGCTCCTGAACCCATATTAAAAACATAACCGGAAGTGCTCTTCCGATCATCTACACTTCCAGCCCAATCGCTGTCTGTGTATCCAACCAAATCTGAATGTTCTGAGGCATGATATAAAATTCCAAACATTTTGGTACCTTTGACATACCTCAAAATTCTCTTTGCTGCCTGCCAATGTGCCTCCTTCGGCCTCTCCATGAACCTGGAAATTAAACTAACATCATACATTAAATCAGGCCTAGTTGCTGTTAAATACATAAGGCTGCCTACAATACTTTTGTACAAGCTAGGATCAAAATCCTTGCTGCTGTCCTCTCTGCTGAGCTTTAATCCCATCACTGTGGGAGTGATTGCTGCCTTGCAATCTTCCATCTTAAATCTGCTCAAAACTTGATTTACATATCTTGCTTGAGATATAAAAATTCCTTTTTCATTTTGATCTACTTCTATGCCTAAGAAGTATCTCAACAAACCCATGTCAGTCATTTCAAATTCATCCTTCATGACTGATTTAAAATTCTCAATGAGCTGATCATCATTTCCTGTGAAAATCACATCATCAACATACAAAACAACAATTAAAATCTTACCATCCTTTTCCTTGATGTAGACAGTGGGTTCTCCTTCACATTTGTCAAATTCATTATCTAATAGATAAGAATCTATCCTGCTGTACCATGCTCTTGGCGCTTGCTTCAGCCCATAAAGAGCTTTCTTCAATCTGCACACTTTGTGCTCTTCTCCTTTCTTCTCATATCCGAGAGGCTGTTCCACATAAACCTCTTCCATTAACACTCCATTTAGGAATGCTGATTTCACGTCCATTTGGTAGACTTTCCATTTGTTTTGAGCTGCTATGGACAGCACTGCTCTCACGGTTTCCATTCTTGCAACCGGGGCGAAAGTCTCCTCATAATCTCTTCCATACTGCTGCTTGTAGCCTTTAACAACCAGCCTTGCTTTATGCCTTTCAATCTTGCCTTCAGCATTGCTTTTGGTCTTGTAGACCCATTTCACTCCAATGACTTCTTTGCCTTTTGGTAACTCAACCAAATCCCATGTTTTGTTTCTCTCTATGGCGTTCATCTCCTCATCCATAGCTTCTATCCATTTCCTATCTTTGATTGCTTCTTCGAAATGAATAGGATCATCAACATGACAATACAAGGCAAATAAGGAATTCATTCCTTCTTCATAAATTTCACTTAGATTTCTAAACTTCTTACCTCGTTCACTTGGTGTGCAAGTGCTTGAAGATGCACTTGAATTTCTTCCTTGTGGTGTGCTTGGAGAAGCACTCTCATTGATCCTCAATGGTGTCCCTTGCTGTCCTTGTGTTGGTGCTGCTGTTTGGGGATTCATTTCAGCCACCTCCTCTTCATCTTCATCATGAGACAAGTTTAACATTAACTGTCTTCTCTATGCTTCCATCCCAAGCTTCCTCTTCAATGAATTGAACATCCCTGCTG
Organism: Pinus tabuliformis; assembly: GCA_031772625.1. Lineage (NCBI taxonomy): Eukaryota > Viridiplantae > Streptophyta > Pinopsida > Pinales > Pinaceae > Pinus > Pinus tabuliformis. Next base: position 889,150,548 of record CM062816.1, on the reverse strand, counting down.
ACAAAGAACTTCTTGGTAGATGGAATGTACAGCCTGTAGGCTTTGGATTCATCACTGTATCCAATGAAGATGCATTTCTCCCCTTTGCTGTCCAACTTCCTCCTTAGCTGATCTGGTATGTGTGCATAGCCCACACACCCAAAAACTCTCATGTGGGTGACTCCTTGCTTTCTCCCACTCCATGCCTCTTCTGGCACTTTGTTCATGACTGCTTTTGTAGGACACCTGTTCAATATATAAACTGCACAATGTACAGCTTCAGCCCAATACTCATTTGGCAAATGCTTTGCCTTCAACATGCTCCTTGCCATCTCCATGATGGTTCTGTTCTTCCTTTCAGCAACTCCATTTTGTTGTGGGGTGTACCGAGTTGTGAACTGTTTTTGTATTCCATTTTCTCTACAAAACTTTAGGAATTCATTTGAGATATACTCACCTCCTCTATCAGTTCTCAATACTTTTATGTGCAGCCCGCTTTGGTTCTCCACAAGTGCTTTGAAATTTTGGAATTTCTCAAAGACTTCACTTTTGTTCTTGAGGAAATATATCCAAGTCTTTCTTGTAAAATCATCAATGAATGTCAAGAAATATAGGCTGCCAGCTAACGATGGAGCTTGCATTGGTCCACACAAATCTGAGTGGATAATCTCTAAGGGTGTCTTTGCCCTTATGCTTTTCCCTGATGGAAAACTTTCTCTATGTTGTTTTCCCAAAATGCAGCCTTCACATAGGCTGTCCGGTTTCTCTATCAATGGTAATCCTCTTACCATTCCTTTTCTGCTCAATAAGTTTAGACCTCCAAAATTTAGATGCCCAAATCTCAAGTGCCATAACCAGTTCTCATCCTTTGGCACGCTTTGGAAGGCCTCTTGGGTGACTGCTGCCATTTCCCTTTTGTTCTTCATGTCTGCCCTGATCCTCAAAGGGAACATCCTGTTCCTTGTCATCTTCACTTCAGCAATGCATCTTTTGCTGGGTGGTATATCCATGATGGTGCATACATCATTTTTAAAGAAAACATTGTACCCCTTATGGACAAGCTGTCCAACACTCAAGAGATTACATCTCATTCCGGGGACATAGTATACATCTGCTATGGTTTTCCTTTCTCCTTGCTTTGAAAGTATTTTTATTTCTCCTTTTCCCATAACAGACACTTTACTATCAGTTCCTAGTGTGACCTCTGATTTCAAATTCTGATTTAAGGCTGAAAAGAGGGCTATATTCCCTGTCATATGGTTGCTGCAACCTGAGTCTAAAAACCATATGTCCTCACTATGTGTTTCAGCCATGTTACAAGCTAGCAGGACATTGTCTTGACTGCTGTTTTCTCTTGTAACATTTGCATTTTGTCTGCTGTTCTTATCATGCTGTTTCTTTCTACAATCACTAGCATAATGTCCATACCTTTTGCAATAATAGCATTGAACATTAGATTTATCATACCTTTGTCCTTGAGCATGAAACTGTTCTCTTTGTTGGCTGCTGCCTTGACCTTGGTTCTGATTTGGATTGCTGCCTCTTCCTTGTGCATTTGATGGGCTGTTCCTTCCACCTCTGTTCTGGCTTCTGCCTCTTCCTCTCTTGTTTCCTCTGCCTTGACCTCTTCCTCTTCCAAAGGACATCTGGGTCTTGAAGGCTTGCTCAAGAGATGAGTTTTCATTCCTACTCAACCTCTGCTCATGTGTTATCAGTGATGCATGTAGCTCATCAACTGAATAGCTTGAGAGATCCTTTGTCTCTTCAATGGTGGTGACTATGGCATCAAACTTTGAGGGTAAGACCCTCAATATTTTCTCCACAATTCTTCTGTCTTCAATGGTTTCTCCATGAGTTCTCATTTGTGTGATTACACCAATCACATGAGTGAAGAATGAGTCAATGTTATCTGACTCCTTCATGTTCAAGTTCTCAAAATCCTTTCTCAGCAATTGTAGCTTTGCTGTCTTCACTCTCTCCATGCCTTGATAGGCTGTCTTGAGGGTTTGCCATGCTTCATTGGCTGTCTTAGCTGCTGCTAACCTTGGAAACATACTCTGGTCTACTGCTAGATACAACAACACACGGGCTTTTGAATCCTTCTTCCTATTGTTCTTCAGCAGATCCTTCTCTCCTTGAGTTAATGCATTGAACTCAGTTTCATCTGCTGGTTCTTCAAAGCCTTCTTCAACTATTTCCCATAAATCTTGGGAAGCAAGCAGAGCTGTCATAGTTATTGACCAGTAGTCATAGTTCTTCCCATTAAACTGTGGGAGCTGGGTGTTAAACAAACCCATACCAGTGCTTGTGCTGGCCATTCCTTGACTGTGTATTTAAAACACTGACTGTCTCTTCAATAACAAACAAGATAGCTATGAAGAATACCTGAATCCTTTGTTGTCTGAGTCTTCTGTCTGCCTGAGAAGTTTTGCTGCAGCAACAACCTTCTCCCTTCAGCTTCTTTAACTTTTTTTTAAAGAGCCTAAGCCTGCTCTGATACCACTGTTGGGTATTTTTTTTAATTGGGGAAAATACAAAAAAAAACCAAATAAACAAACACACAGAGACAATGCTCTGTTTCTTTTGCTCCAAGATCTTTTGTGCACACAGAAGACTTAAAAGAAATTTCACTGAGAGACAGAGTATTTCACCACCATTAAAGCATTCTATTCATTAAAACCTGATGCAAAGTTTTACCACTGTAAAATCCCTTTTTATATTCACTGGTGTGAAAAACAACTTACTGCTGTAATAAAAAGATTTACATAAGTTTACTGCTGTGAAAAGAAATTTACACAGAGTTACAAAAATCGCTCCACCATTTCCTTTCTGCACTGCTGTGCAAAACCACACATGGTTTTTGCTATTCCAAAAATTACATCACTTGGTTCTTCTCATTTTACACACTGCTGTGTGATTTTCTTTTACTGCTCCATCATTCTTTTTCACTGCTGTGAAGAATAATCTTTTTTTTATTCCTCCCGTGTGCAATACATAACATTTTTAAAAGTCAAAACAAAAAACATTAAACTTATTACATACGATTTCCTATTTAATACATGCCGTATATAAATATATATAAAAACATATATTATAACATGCCCATGCTCATATTAAAAGAGCCTCACCAAAATCTTGTACCAATCATTAAATTCTTTTACCTACGGCGGTCAACCATAAACCTTTTACTCCACGCAAAACATTGAATTGATGTGGGTTCGTATGCAGCTCCAGGTGATCAACGGCGGAGTACACGGGAGCAAATCCAACGGTGGAGAACAATATCGGAGGACCAACAAGTGCTGAAAGTTAACCTCCGAGATTCTTACGTTGCGTTACGTCAGGGGTCAATCACGCGTCAGCTCCATATTTTCTCGGAGCTCCTTCCCGGATTATTCCTTCGTCGGCAAATAGCTCCGAGAAAATCCGGTGAACGGTTTCTGGCTTGGTTCACGGTTTTTCTTGGTCTGCGTTGAAATTAGATTTCAACATGCTTTTTAAACCTTTTACTTTTTCTTTAAACTGTGCGATTCGCATAACTTTTCTTCTTTCTCAATTTCCGCTTCATCGCCACTTTCGGGATTCTCTCATAAACCTTTTATATTACCCCCATCCACTTACCTTTACATCGCAAACCTTTTACTTTTTCTTTAAACTGTGAGATTCGCATAACTTTTCTTCTTTCTCAATTTCCGCTTCATCGCCACTTTCGGGATTCTCTCATAAACCTTTTATATTACCCCCATCCACTTACCTTACTTTACATCGCAATTGCCTATAGCCCCCACAATCTCCATTTCTCTCTGTGCGGTGGTCACCCACAATAACAAGAAAGCCATGACAATTGTTACCACAGTAGCAGGCGATGCCACCAGGATCAACCTAGTCAGCATAATACGACCTCTTAATTTTAATGCCTTTACTGTTTTTGCACGCCATTGGAGCTTTTTGTTTTGATAACTACTTTATCTCAAATATGCCCAACACAAACCCTCTTCGCAACAGACAAAAGCGAAGCCATACTGATGATACCTTTCAGTGTTGGTAAATCCAAAAGCCATTACAATACAACTGTGTGTTAGGCTTATTCTCCCATAATTTTTTATTTAACTGCCAGATTCGCATGAGTTTTTAACTCTCACATTCGCATAAAGCTTTTTGTTTTATTGAGTACTGGTTCGTTCTCTTTACGTTTGGATTCGCATAAACTTTATTTTTTTTAAAGCTTTCACAATCGTATTAATGGTTGTTGAATGGTAGCTATTTGCCCTATCATCCACGCCCAAACCACCTCCCTCGCTCTCCGTCATAGCTCCTCTTCAGCTGCCCTTCAGGCTCCGCCGCTGATATACCCCCACATTTTTCATTCTTTTTCTCTGTGTTGTTTTTCAACAATAACAACAAAGTCATGGAAATTGTCACCAGGGTAGCAGGCGACGCCATCATCAGCTCAGTCGTCCAGCTGATGACTGGTGTTATTAACGAGGATAACCGTAACATTCTGCAAATTGACTTGCAGCGTATGCAGATCATTCTACAAGATATTGACCTCTTCCGAGATCAACAGAAAGCACCCCCGGAGACTCTTAAGATTTGGTTGCAATTGCTGCAGAATGCTTTCGCAGAGGCAAAACGCCTACTCGATCGCTCAACACCGCGCCAAAGCTGTCTTGATTGTGTCATGCGCCATCCCAGGAGACTCTCCAACGAAGTAAGAGAATGGAATGCCTTTTTTGATCATCTGTATCATGGCTTTGAAAGCGACGTGTCAATATTGGTGACTTCTCTGCACTTTGTTTCGTCAAAACCGTTGTATAAAGAGGATGCATTATATCAAGGCATAGCTGCCTCTTCGTCTGTAGCTTCAGAGATTACAGATGCTCAGCCACTCTCTGGAGATGAAGCCTGGATGCTGTTTCGCAGAGTGGCTTTCAAAGAGGACCAAGTTTCTATGAATATAGAAGAGCGTGCCAAGAAAATTGCGGACGAGTGCAGAGGTCTGCCTTTGGCCATAAATGTAGTCGCAGCAGCAATGATTGGGCAAACCAGTGAACAAGATTGGGATAATTGTTTGTCTTCCATGAAAAATGTGGATCCATCTTTTCCGGCCACTCATCCTCGCCTTGATGTAGAACTCTATGCACGACTCCGGTATGGTTATGATGCTCTACCCAATTCAGACGTGAAGAGGTGCTTCTTATATTGTGCTATGTATAAGGAAGATGAAGAAATTGAAACGCATACATTACTGCAAATGTGGATTGGGGAAGGGCTGGTCAAGAGCAAACAAGGAACCTATTTAATGGACATGGCCATTGGTCGCAAGTACTTAAAACTTCTTGTAGACCGTTGCTTGTTCCACAGAGTTACTGAGAGCATGAATGTCTTTAAGCGGAGGACAATAAGAGTTCACAATTATATTCGTGACATGGCCATCTACATTGGTCAGAAAGACGAGAACTGTTTATTCATGGCGAGTCAAGATCAGCAAAATTTCCCAGAGGTTCACAATGAGAATTGCAGCAGGATATCAGTAGCCAATAATTTTATCGAAGATCTACCTGCTGAGTTGAGATGCCCAAAACTTGCGAGTCTCAACTTAGAAGGTAATCGGTATCTGAAAGAGCTTCCCTCAGAATTTCTGCTCAGCCTAACCTCTGTAAGGGTTCTCAATTTGTCCAGCTGCAGCGAAATAACTTCAATTCCTGCGTCAATTGGGCAGCTAAGAATGCTCGAATTTCTATCAATAGGAGAGCTTCCCATCAAAGATTTGCCTGAAGAGATATGTCATCTCTCTAGGCTTCAATTTTTGCATCTTTCATTTTGTGAATGTCTAGAATCACTCCCATCTAATATTGGAGAGCTCAAAAATCTCAAGCATCTTAATTTAGGTGAATGTGACTTCTTAAAGATGATTCCGCATGAGATATCTGAACTTACTTCACTGAACAGACTCCAGTTAAGCTTTTATCCAGGTTTGAGTGTGGAAATGGAAGCACCCGCAAGTATTTGGAGTTTGAAAGGTCTCAAAAATCTGACGGAATTGCAAGTCTGGATAGACACATCGCAGGATGGAAATTTAAGAATTAAAGATGGCATAATGGGAACCTGGTCGGAGATGAGGCACTTATGCTTGTGCTACAGAAACAGATTTCCAGTTGAAATTATGGATGGTCTTCTTCCACAGGACATGCAAAATATGAGGAAGCTACAGAGTTTTATGATGGAAGGGTTCCAAGGATTAAGTCTGCCAAATTGCAAGTTTGAACATCTTCAAATGGTCAAGTTGAGGTTCTGCCACAACATAAGGGAGCTCTCTCCATTGCAGCGGTTGCCAAATTTAAAGTTTTTGATGCTGGAGTGGTTTCCTGATCTGAAAGAGTTGGGAATAGGGAATCCAAGTGGATATTAAAGGTTAGAGAAATTGGTTCTCAAATCTCTAGACAACTTAGAGAGTCTGGGTGGACCTTCGAACACTGGAGTGTGGGATGAAAGAACGCTACCTCATCTTCGTGTCTTGAAGATAATAAATTGCGAATCCTTGAAAAGATTTCCCTCTGGAATGGAAAAGCTGCGAAATTTATGCACATTAATTTATCAGCGATTAAACTATCTGAGTGGGAAGAAAAGCGCAATGGAGTGGTGGGAAAGCATAAGGTGGGAAGATGATAATATGAAACTCAAGTTCCAAAAAATCTTCCAACCATGTAAAGGTAAATAAGTGTTATTTTTATCACTTATTTGTATTTGCAGTATTTTGAACATGGTAATCGTGAAATCCTGGAGTAAAAATGCTTTGTTGGTGAAATTTTTCACGTAAATTGTTCTGATTATCGATGTTTTTATTTTTAATTATTTATATTTATGAGTATATTTTAAAAAAATATAATAATAAAATAATTTAGAAAACAAAAAAATCTCTCATGTTTAAATTATTCATAAATATAATAATTATATAATTTTAAAAATGTATATATCATGAAGAATTTGATGAACTAATGTTTTAATATATTAATGAAAATACTAAAACAGTAGTTTTGTCTATTATTATTATTGAATTAATAATTTATGAGATCTTATATGTAATGATATTGGTAATTCAAGGTTTTTTTGTTTAATGGAACAAGTGTCTAGACCTAATCTTCAAATTTATTTGATAGAAATGGGCTAGCAAAGTTTTTTTTCCTCTTTATATCATTTTAATATTTTTTTTAATATTATTAATTTTTTTTTCAGAAAAAAACCGTTTTTATATACAGTATTTAAAGTACAGTACATGTATTTGAGTGAAAATAAATATATAAAAAAAACAAGTCTGTCTATGTTAGCTGTTGATGTGCATCCAATATCTTAATTTAACATATGATAGTCATTCCCATAATCAGATATTCAAAAGGAAAAACAAAACAATATTACTATTACTGTAGCAATGACAAAGCAATATTACTGTGGTCAACAGTTGATGTGTATTCAACGCCCAATATCCTAATTTAACATATGCTGATCATTCCCATAATCAGATATTAAAAAAAAACAAAACAATATTACTGTAGTCACTGCGAGTCCATCAGAAATTTACATTAAAAACTTTTCAATAACATAATTTTCACCAAATCATAAGTTTTAAATATATAATTATATCTTTGTAAAAATCTACACCCCAAATGCTACATCAACATCTATATCATTACCACATGCTTAACCTATGAAAATCAATTTTCCCAAACTTCAATTGCACTGCCAGGTCACATATACACAATAAAGACATATTGACAACATGATATATGGTTTGTCAACTACGTGAAATATCTTCCACTAATTAAGCAAACCCATTAAAGTACCGGATAGTGCAATGAAGGTTTGAATATTGTTTTTAAAATAAATTGCATTTTCGTGATATTAAAATGAATGTAGGTTTGAATATTTTTTTTAAAATAAATTTGCATTTTCATGATATTAAAAATGATGATATCGAGAAGCGTTTGTTTTTGGTTTTGGAGTTGTTTACATGTAAGATTCTTTTTGAGTTTTTAACGTTATTTTTCATTATTATTGAATAATAATGTGCAGAAATTTAAGAATCAGTGTGATTTCTGGTAAATAATTATAATTTCCACAAATTTATGATTTTTTTTAATTAATCACAATTTCCAGAAATTTAAGCTTTTTAGTTAGTATTTATATTATTTAAAAATATTTCTATAATTTTTAGAAATTTAAGTTTTTAACTTATTTAAAAATATTTGTATTTTTTTATGAAGTGAATTTTGGTTTTGTCAGATTTAAGATTTTTGTGATCTATATTGTAAATAAATGTCTTTGGGATTAATCACATCATTAGGATTTAGTTCAAGAAATAATCACATCATCAAAAATAAATAAAATTTGGTATTTATGAATAGTTTTTTAATGTTTTCTATAAAATAAATTATGATTTAATAATTATTATTTGATTTTATTTTAATAAATAATATTTAATTTATTGTTGATTTTTAAAATAATTTATTGCAAAATATATAAACATAGCATAAAATTTTTTATAATTTTTTTATCCAATCCTTTAAATAATTTAGTATCCAAATTATAAGTACCCATCATCTATCTATTGATTTCTCATTCTACTAATTACAAAACTAATAATAATTATTTATTATTATAACATTATGTGTTATTTCCCTCGATGGGGGTGGATGACTATGGTCATATTGGGAATGAAGGAGGCGATTAGCCCCCCTATTTCATTTAACCAAGGGACATGGGGCATTTAGATAGCATGCAGTACATGATGCATAGAAGGCCTGAGATCGAGGATGGTGGCTTTATCTGTGGGCTAGCGGGAGTAGTATGAATGTTTTCAAGATTGGTCATGGGAGGACATGAGGTGGTGGAGGTTGTGAAGAGTTTGTATAGGTCCCCAACCTATGCATGCTTCCTCAGCTCTGGTGTACTATGAAAATGAACCTCGAATGCAAGTGGGGAATCCCATATGGTGTTGTTGGAGGCTAGAGGTGCCAAATTTGGGATCCTGGTGAGCCCAAAAGGTGGGGTTCGCTCTATCATTGGTTGGGCTCAATATCGAAGAGACACATCTTGAATTAGGCAGTTGGAAAATGGTTTCTAAATTGGGGCTCTGTAGTAGATAGTCGGGTGAGTCTCTTCGACTACTCCTTTGGCACTCGTAGTATAATACTTTCATTTAGTTTGGGGTTAGAACCTCTTAGTTGTGTAAGTATCTTGTTGCATTCACTTTTGGTTGAGGGACGCCTGGGTTGCCAAAGCCTCAAGGTCCCTTGTGGCTGTAATTGGGGATTGACATATTGTGTTTGGTTTATGGGATTTGTTTTTGTTACACGCGAGCTAAGTCTGGAAATTACTCTCTATGATTTTGTCGTGAGCGAGAATCCCCATCCAGTGGTGGAAAGAAGAAAATTCTCTCTTTTGAGTGGGAGAATTGGATCTTTTGGTTTGTCTCCAGAGCTTCTAGAACAACTATTCCACTTTCAGGAGTGTATCGTCACATTGGTTGGGATTGTTGTCGTCAAGAAGCTAGTGCTAGTCGGTAGTGATTATTTGAAAGGAAAAGGTGGTAGCGCTTGTTGAGAGCTACCTTTATCAAGCGAGGTCTAGGTTTGGTATTGTTGGAACTCAGTTGTTGGGTACCAGGGTCTGGAGTTGTGGTCAGATCTCCATGCATGGTTTGGATGTCTTAGATTGGTTTCAATGGGCTGAGGATGGATTGAGCATGTACCGGCAGCGTGGCTGAGCACAGAGAGGATTTGGGCCTAGAGGGTAGAGATTTGAGCACAAAGGGGACAATGTGGAATTGGGGGGTTAAGGTGGAGTTGAAGCAAAGCTAGAGGAGGAGATGGACCATAAGCATGCCCCTTCTCCAAGTCATGTTGACCTGCTTCCTCCTTTCAATTTCTTGGATTAATAGGTTTGGCATGTCACCCATCTCCTGGAACAATTGGGAAATAATCGCCATGATGATTGTAATAAGGTCATAAATTTCATGAATGATTTGTAGTGTAATTAGTGGAACATGCAGGACGTTTGGCTTCACTTCGACAGGTCCAAAGGAGAATGTTTGAGTGTATGGAACACATGGAAGGGAGACTAGCTCACATCGAATTTCATGTCCATGGTGAACCCAAACATCTAGATTTTCCAGGTAACAAACCAGATAATCTAGCTCTGGAAAATCCTCGTGATCCTTAAAGTGTGTTGATTGTAACTTCATATTTGAGGTATTTTTAGCATTTTGGTATTTTCATTTTTGTATCCTTGTTATATTTTGGAACTTTATAATTCGTTTCTATGCTTTTCTCATGACCAACAAATCTAGTAAGAGTGAGGTCAGAAAAATAGTGAAATCTGGGCAACCATGTTATAACTTGTGAATGAATTAATAGAAACTTTTTGCAAAAAATGTTAATTAAAATCCTCATCCATAATGTAAACCATTTTATTATTATTTAATAATAATATATAGAAAGTAAGTTTTTAATTAATATGATGGTTATTGTTAGGTTAAATAGAGTATTCAATATATAAAATAAAATAAATTATAAAATAAATTATAATGGGCACACCAATATAGGTGATTCTACATTTATTATAAGTGCAAAGCAACACCAATAGAATGGGCCACTCATAACATATTGAAATACGTGAATGCACATGCATCAAATGAAGCTTGAATCTCTATTTGACGATGATTTAAGCATAACATGCTTCTAGGATTCACGACCCATTGTTTAAATGGCATTATTCAATAGTGCATTGATTCCATTACAATGATTGATTAGTCAAACGAGGGGATTTATTATGTCCCTCTCTTGGCCTTTAACCCATAGCTCTCTTGGCCTTTAACCCATAGATCATTTAGGCATAACATGCTTCTAATATTCACTAAACAAAAGATAGTGTCTAAACGTTGAATGCATTTGAGTTGTTTGTTAGATCAATCAAGATTTTGTTGAATGTCCATTATACTCTATACCCAAAATAAAATTCATATGTTATTTTATTATTGTTATCTATCATATGGTTGGTGAAATAATAAAGCTCGGTTTTCATTTCTTTGTGAAAGAGAAATTGATGGTTTACATTTTTTTGTTAATTCTTTATCCCGAGTCCCTAGGGTGTTATTACTGAAATTTTGGATGGGAAAGAAACCTTTTTGAAAGTCAACCAGAGAGGGGATTTTGAGCATAATAGTCTTCAAAATTGAAATTGTACCACATCAAGTAAGGACGATACTACAATATCATCCATATCCTTAAAGGAATGATTATAACTAATTCATCTCTCTAATATTCAAGCATAACACCTATCCTATGTTGGTTTTATGAAGTTTCCTTATAAAAGGCATCCCAATCTCATGCATCTCCTCAAAAGTAATTAAAATGAGAATAACTAGAAATTAAAATGAGCACATCTCATCTATATGATCTTCTAGCAAGATATAACACCTTTGTCCGTTTACATGTATTTTACTTCCTAGAATATGAGGATGATTCTATCTACTTGTTATATTAAATCACCTTCAAATAATTGTAAAAACACCTTCAAATAATTGTAAAAATCCATTTGTTTAGTACAAAAACTTCGATTCTCCATGATGTTTTAATTTCAGGCATCATTATAATTAGGTGACTTTATTTTTTAGGATAATGTACATGCAATTTGTTATGATCTCACCAATCTAAACTAGAAAATATGTCATTGAGTGCATTAGTTAATTAAACATGTGAATACATAAAAAAAAAATTCATAAATATGTATGTATTTTGACAGATAATATGTTACAAGAACACTACATCATATATTAATATGAGTAATCAAAATTTCATATATAAAAATCCTCTAATTGCTCATAAGGAGGTGCATTCTCTCAACGATACACATGGAGCTAGAGATCATTTTGGGTTTATAAGAACAAAAGTGGAGTGTGATCCCTTGGCACATAAATATTGTGGCATTATCAATTGAATCAAGGGTGGAGCTAGAGATCATTCATGGGTTTATAAGAACAAAAGTGGAGGTGCATTCTCTCAACGATACACATGGAGCTAGAGATCATTTTGGGTTTATAAGAACAAAAGTGGAGTGTGATCCCTTGGCACATAAATATTGTGGCATTATCAATTAAATCAAGGGTGGAGCTAGAGATCATTCATGGGTTTATAAGAACAAAAGTGGAGCATGATCCCTTGGCACATAAATATTTTGGCATTATCAAGGGTTTTGATTCAAGTGGATGGATAAGTTTTGAACTTTTCCATTTTAATTTTAAGGAAATTGATTAAAAAAATAATCTAAAAGTTTAAATTTTTTGCTATTCTATAAATAGGCTTTCTGCAAAATCATAAATTTTCATTTCAACACCTAAAAAAATTCCTAAATATCAATAACTTAAAATTACAATTTCAACAATTTTTAATCAAATTTCAAATAAAACTAATGTAAAAATGTAATATGGTTAAAAGGAAATAATTTGGAAATTTTCCCTTTAATACATTACTAACACATCTATATAAATTAAATAGTTTCTAAAAGTCAATGGCCATAAAAACACTTACCTTATCATACATCTCACATTGTCAACATTTTAAAAAATCATAAAAATTGATTAAATTATATTTTTAATTTAAAATATTGTAATTATTATTAATTATAAACAAAATTAATAAATGATTTAAACATATATATATATATATATATATATATATATATATATATATATATATAACACATGTTCATATGATATTTTTTTAATTAACCAATTTCATTAAAATGACAGAAAGAGAAAAATTACTTTTGAAATAATATCAATCTTTGGTTTGTGACTACTACTAACCAACCTAGATCCATCTTAACCTTGGATCTATTAAGCATCGAAAGGGATCAAATCCCTTGAGGTGAAGTCGTATTTTTTGAGTGAAAATTTTGAGGAGAGGTTTGCAACTCGAGAGATTTGATCCCTCTTGGTGCTTCATAGATTTGCGTTTAAGATCAATCTAGTTTGGTTTCGGTTGTGTGCGACAATGGAAAATTTGTTGAAAATCTAATTATTATGATCATTTTAAATATATTAAATATGTCTAAGATTAATCCGTTCATTTTAATTTTAAATTTTCTCAGTTACCTCAATTTGTTGAGATGATAAAGTCTGTTAATAACTTCAATGATGAAAAATGATGAAATGAAAATTTTCAATGCAAAGTGACAATGTAAAAATTTTAAATGATAGAAAATGTGAGTAATAAGAATGTATTCAATTACAAATAGTCTTCATTGTGATCAATTTCAAACTATTTTTTTCTACTATTCTTATTGTCACATCTGATAGTTTTGTCATCTTTCCATATGGATCATATGAAAAGGGTAGGTTAAGTCATACACTATTCAAATGCTTAACTCAAGTTGTTGTAGTAAGCATCATACCTTGTCTCTTTTGCTCTCCAATACTAATAGAGCGTTAAAACCCAAGTAAGTTTCAATGGTGGTTGTTTTCTATTTCCTCATTTGAATGCAAAGTGACTAACAATGTTGAATGATGGAAAATAAGAATAATAAGAATGTAGTCAATTACAAATAGTTTACAGTTTCAAGAAACAAACATTTCAAGTAAGTGAACATTTTATTTAAAATAAAAAGTCAAGTATTTTATTTATGGTTGAATTACTATAACACAAAAATCAATGCATGTGATTAATATTTTTTTATACTTAAACATAAATCCATGAACTTACATTATTAATCTAATTACTTTGAAATCTAGTGCAAGCATTCAACTAGAATTAGAAATCAACATCCACACTGAAATCAATGCATCTAGTGCAAGCATTCAACTAGAATTAGAAATCAAGATCCAAACTTAAACCAATACATCTAGTGCAAGAAATCAAATAGGTTTAGAAATCAATATCTACACATAAATCAATGCATCTATTTCAAGCACTCAAATATGATTAGAAATAAACATCTAGATTAAAATTAATACATCAAGTGCAATCAATCAAATAGGATTAGGAATCAACAATTACGCTACAATAAATGAATCTATTTCAATTAATGACATTGTATCTCTCTCTCTCTCTCTCTCTCTCTCTCTCTCTCTCTCTCTCTCTCTTTGCTATCTATATCTATATCTTTGTCCATGTATCCTTCTCTGTCTCTCTAGCTCACCTGCCAAACACACACACACACTCTCTTCCTCCATATCTGACTCTCTCCCTAACTCTCTCCCTTTCTCTCTCTCTTCTTCCCTCTCTCCTCTTTCCATTTATATCTATATGTTGTTATCTATCTCCTTCTTTGTCTATCTATCTCATCCCCAAAACATACATAGCATCTCTCCATATTGATCTATCTCTATCTCCCTCCATCTTCCTCTCCCTCTCTCTCTCTTCCTCTCTCTCTCTCTTTTCCACTTCTCTCCATCTCTTCCCCTTCTCTCCATCGTTCTCTCTCTCTTCATTCTTGCTCTCCTCTCTCCCTTAGTCTATCTCCATATCTACCTTGTCACTCCCTCTCTCTCCACTTTCAACTCCATCCCTCTATCCCTCCCTCTCTCCTTCTCTCTCTCTTGCTTCCTCTCTCCCTTTATCTATCTCTTTCTTCTTCCCTCTTTCTCACCCTTCCAACTATATTTATATCTCCTTCCATCTCTCCTTCTTTGTCTCTCCATCTCACCCCACCAAATAGACACACACTCTCTTTGCATTTCTATCTATCTCTTTCTCCTTCCCTCTATTTATTTTTATCTCTCCTCTTCCGTCTCTCCCCCCTCCATTTATATACGTATCTCCCTCTATCTCTCTTTCTTTCTCTCTCTATCTCATCCTCCAAAAATACACACTCCCTCTCCATATTTATCTATTTCTCTGTCCTCCTTGTTCCTCTAACCTCTCTCTCTTCCACTTATATTAGGTTTACTATTATAATATTATAATACTAGGTTTAATATAATATACAATTATATTAGTTGTTACATCATATTAGTCAATATTTATTATATAATATAATATTAATATCTATAATTTTGAAACCTAATGTTTATGCATTATATAATATTATATTAAATCTTTCACTCCCAATACATTAATATATATTAAATTTATGATATTAATATATATCATAATATATTAATATATATTATAATATATCAAATTTAATATTATATTGAATTTTAAAATATTAATATTATAATTTAGTAGTATTAAATCTTTAATATTAATATTAGATTTAATAATAATATCAAATTCCATATTATACTGAAGCTTTTTTCACCCGAGATTATAAACCTATATTAGCTTTTAATGTGTTCAACCTAAAGTAACTCTCACATATATGCATTAGTTATCTAGTGTTATCAAACCTTATTAGGCTAAGTGCTAATACATATGCATGTCCTTAGGGAAACCCTTTTTCTAGGATCCATAGCGGTAAGTTCAAATATGTATACTTAAGAAAGCGTATAAGAAAATATAATATACAACAAATGTATATACATCATCCAAGATCAGAAATCTTAGCTTGTTTGGTTCATTTTCATTAGAAGCTACCATGCTCACCCATCCTCATCTACTTCACATTGCAAATCAAGTCTAACAAAACCTTTGTAGTGAAGCATGTACCAAGTTGGTTTGAGTTAATATCAAGCATGTATAGAGTTTGTCTGAGTTCATATTAAGCATGTACTGAGTCATTCTGAGTTAATATTAAGCATGTATTGAGTCACTCTGAGTTAATAGGCATGTACTGAGTCTGTCTGAGTTAGTATTAAGCTTGTGTGAGCTATATCCTTCTGTCTGAGTTAGTATTAAGCTTGTGTGAGCTATATCCTTGAAGCTCGCTCCTTTTATTTAAGATTTAGAGGTAAAATTTACAAACACTTTCAATTGGTGCAATTCATTTGTATCATATCAAGTTTGTATCCACTAATGATGCAATCAATCCCATTTAGTTATATCTGAAATTCGTCTGCAATCAGTGCCATTTAGTTATATCTGAAATTCGTCTACAATCAATGTCATTTAGTTCTATTTGAAACTTGTCTACAATGGGTTACAACATTATTAACACATTAAAGTTGACACTAGCATTATTTATGTAGTGCTCCAAAGTTGACAGTATGACTGTTTTAAGTTTTGGAGTTTCTTTGTATTTTTTTTTATCAAATATGTATAAAATTAGATTGTGTGAATTTTCACATTTAGATTGTGTGAATTTTCACATTTTGTGTTTGGATACAAGGATGGATGAGATAAATGTGTATTTTGTAATAAAGGTGGTTAATGAAAATGTAGTGCTACTGTGGGGTGAAGAGCCTTGGATTATATCAATTGGGTAATTATTATTTATATAAATGTTTATGAATAAATTTTCTATTGCTTAGAATTTAAGTGATGTGTGAGTGGAAAGCCTTATGCATTTTATTGGAGTTGAAATTAAAAAATTTTGACATACTGTCTTACATTATGCCTACATATCTCCCCTATACTAGGTTGTGGAGTGCCTCTTAAGAAAAACATATTCTAAAATATTTTGTAGAGGATAATTGCTTACCATCTACCTAATAATTATGATTGATAATTTAATTTTAAATATAGAAACTACCTCCTCATAAATCTAATTATATGATTAATATTTACACATTTTTAAAACATATAAAATATAATAATTAACTAGCACGACCACATTAGTGAATGTGGTTAATATATGTTTATCACAATCACATTTATTAATGTGATAGTGCTAGCATATATATTTACACCAAAAGTGTTTCCCTTTTGAAAATGGTCAAGCTAGACATTGTTTGCCTTTTTCATCTCCATTTCACATTTGTCTATCTATTGTTTTGGCATGGGTCAACTTTAACTTAAGCAAAAAAATGAATTACACATCTTATTGTAAAATGTACAATTTTGCTAAGCGAATGTTATAAATAATAACTAGGAACCTATCGTGGAGGAACCTATTAGAATTGGAATAATCTCAAATCCCTAAGAAATTGGTGGGCGGGAGCCAAGTGACACGAATCTAATTTTTAAAATAAATATTCATCACTATAATATGACATTGAAAATGAAACATAAATAAGTAAGCTGAATTATCTTCATCTTGGAACTAGGAAAGGTGCAAGGGTTTTACATATGTTAATTCTAACACGTGTAATGCGTAGTGGAATATTTATTTATATATCATAAATAAGAAATAAATATATTCATTTTTAGGATGTGGTTATGGAGCTTGATGTTCAAAATCCATGATACCTATGATGTAGTGGGGAACAAACACCTTGAATTAAATTTGATTTAAACAATCCATTTTCAACATGGCATTTCACACTATTCTTGATGCTAGCATATCAATAAATATGATAAGATCTACATTCAATTATGTATTTTTAAAGATTTCATTTAGGTGTTTAAGGCATTTTTAATGTAGAATGATATAAAATGTTTAATTGAAAAATTAAATGACCTTAATTTTGATTTTTTCAACCAATTTACAACTAGATCATAACCTAACCAATTTTTTTATATAACAAAAAATATCTAAATTTTTGGTCAAGTTCATATAAAAATTTCGGCTTTGGGAATTCTTAAGATAACTCCCACACAAAATTGCTTTAACTAATTATGATAAAGTCCCACCTTAAATCATGTTCAACCTGAGACATTATTGGGTATTTTTTTGTTTAGGAATGATCATCCTTGACATAAAGACTTCTTAACTATGACTAACATACATGGTCACTCATTATTCTAGGACTCGCATGAGTTGTGCAAATGAAACTGTAATTACGTTTTAAAAGATGAGAAAGAAAGAAAGAAAGAAAATTTTAACGTTTGCAAGTCTAAAGATAGCCTATTTGACCTCTTTTACAGTGCAAAACTTGAAAAAAAATATGCACCTCAAGAGATGTAATCCTCTTCAAAATGGATCTATATTTGTTCTCTATATGCATATAGCATATGTAACTTTTCATTTTTAAATTTCTAAATGCATAAATGGATACAATGCCTTGAAAGTTTACTTTGGCACTTCGATTGTGTAAACTACACCACATAAATTTGCAATTCCAACAAATCTTTGCTAGACAAATTTTAAATTTAGATTTAAAACTCGAATTAATGGCTCCAAATTAATTTAAAATTTTTAAAAGGAGATAGCTAAAATTATAAAACAAAACACCCTTCTTTATGCTGATTGCAAAATATCACAAAATCTGAAAGTCACTCTAGTGAAAGATGTTGTTTATTTAATCTCATTATTAACACACATTGACTTTAGTCATTTCATGTGTGCAATTACATTTTTTGTCCGCTAGTGCCCAGAAGGACCTATTGTAATGTTTCTCCTCATTACCTTGCATGTTATAGCTTGGATATAGTATGCATATAATATTTTGACATAGTGATATGATTGGAAAAATAAGATTTAGCGAGGTGGTTCGAGCAACATCTGTCACATAGGCATCATCACAAGTGTGAGACTATTGCAAGCTTGAACACATTTCCTCCTCTCCATCCTCCATGCTTTAGGTTGTTATCTTTCCTTCGCTGCAACATTTTTGCGATAACATCATAGTCATGTTCAATTCCTTCCATGTATCTTTGCACTTTTAGGGGAAATTGCCTTATTCATCAATTGGGGTTATCTTGGATAGTTGAGCATAACAAGTATTATCCTCCCCGCACTAAAGTTCTAGAAACATGTTAAGCCATGATGAGTTTTAAGGCCTTAGATAAATATTATGACAATGACAAATATTATGGCAATGACTTCAAGCGTGAGAGAAACACTTCAAGTATAACTTTTAAGTACAAACAACCTCTTTCATTGAAAAAAATATATATTAGTGTCTTTTTTGTTAATTGTATAATCAATTAAATTTGTGTTCTCTTTTGCATTTTCCGTATTCTTATCGGCTACCTCGCTTCTTCTTTGTTCCTCTTACGTGACGTTTCCCCTGTATATATTCGTGTTCGTTTTGATATTCTTCGTGGTCCTTTCCGATCCCCGGATGTGGCTGAAGGTACAGTAGTTGAGGTGCTTTATTTGATTGTTTTTACTTTTTGCTTTTGCTTTTCAGACCAACTTCAAGAATACACGCCCATCTTGCAATAATGGAATTGCTTTATGTGATTGCTCTTACATTTTTTTGCTTTATGTGATTTCTCTTACATTTTCTATTGAGACCAAACTACTGCAAGTGCCACTTCAATATCAACACAGCCAGATGCATGCTTTAAACATATCCAAAACTCGTGACCATTAGCTACATTTGATCCATAAGCTTAAATATACATAACAATAAAAACACATTACCTTAAATTTCATCCCAAGTTTTCCCAAAAACAGTCGCATCATTATTTTTTTCCTCATTGCTACGGGTCATCAGCATTGTCTGCTTTTTAAACCTTTTACTTTTTCTTTGAAATGTGAGATTCGCATAAACTTTTCTTCTTTCTCAATTTTTGCGTCATCACCACGTTTTGGATTATCTCATAAACCCTTATATATTAGAGATTGTTGGGTAACATATTTACCTTTATGTACGCCTAATCCATCGACCTTTCTTTACATCACAATTGCCCCTGGTAGGCCACGCATATAGCCCTGTTCAACGAATAAAAAAAATACCTAGTAAAGCCCTCATTGATGTTTTCAAAATAAATTGCATTACATGATAATATCTAGAAGCGTTTGTGTTTGGCATTTTTATGCAGCACACTATGATTCAATAGTGACTTCGAATATTGTTTTATAGAGATAAATTATCTTTCATGATTATCGAATGATAACTTGAAGAAATTTATGAATTAGCATCCTTTCATATCATTAGTGATAAAAGCTAATTAAATACCTATTTAAGTTGTGGTCGCACGTAATTTTGTTTTTAAAGAATTAATATCATTAAAAAATATTATTTTGTTTTTAGAGAATTAATATCATTAACAAATATTTGGATTGATTTTTATGAAGCAAATTATGATTAAGTTTTTTTGTTTTTTTTTTTTTTTTTTTATTTTTTTTTTGGAAAATTTAGGTTTGATGAGTAATTTTTTTATATTTTTTATAAAATAAATTATGTGTTTTTTTTAATGTTGTAAGTCAATAATTTTGATTAAGTCATTTTAAAAGTAGATCGTGAAGAGCTTGGTTTCAAAATTCTTATGGACTTATGCTTACCAAATTTGTTGGCCAGAAGATAGTAGAAAAAAAATTACAACAACAAACAAAAACTAAGAGATCTCATGCAGATAGCTCAAACTAACCAACATTGTCCAAGAACCAAAATACAACCTAAAGTCATCCTTGATAAGCTACATTACATGGATCTGGAGCATCCGATAACACTAGGTGGGGAAGGAGGGCGAAAGGCTTCAAGCACAGAGGGAGACCAACCTATCCAATATCATGTGCCACTGGTTATGTTGAATATCGTTCATGAATGTTATAACCTCATTACGGCCGTCGTCTCAATCTCGAGTTAGTTGCTCCACGAGAAGGGTGACCTGACAAATCTGAGCTTCAAGAGAATCAAATGGAGGGAGTAAATTTACTCACCCTGGAAAATTGGTAGTTGTTGGTGACCTCTTCACCTACATCTTGATATTATGCATTGTGGACAATGCCTTGGCTCCAAGGCCCTGCACTCCTACAAGTGTGTCCTCACTGATGTTTTAGATTACTAACCCCCACAACTCCTGCATAGCCTCCCACCATAATTGCTAATGACTAGGTTCTGGAAAATTCCCCTGTAAAGAAACCAACACAAAATACACCAAGCGGGAGAGAGGAATGTCCACCCAAACAAGACAAGCCACCTTTCATCCACCTGATTAGGAAACACCCCCATCAGCCTACACCAAGCCCCCATTGTCATGCCCCTACACCTGCGGTAGTCTTCCAACCGATTGTAGCAAGGTGCGGCACCACCGAATGCTTTCTTTTCACCAATACTAACATTCATGGACTACGCCTACTTTCACATTAACATTACTTAGCTTTTGTTTCGCAACCAAGTAAATATGCAATTATCCTTTATACTTAATGAAGCCCATACTCATTCATTATCCAT
The DNA here is from genome assembly GCA_031772625.1 of Pinus tabuliformis. Lineage (NCBI taxonomy): Eukaryota > Viridiplantae > Streptophyta > Pinopsida > Pinales > Pinaceae > Pinus > Pinus tabuliformis. The sequence continues at coordinate 889,129,469 of CM062816.1, read as the reverse complement.
AGCAATTATAACAAGAACATCAACAATTGCAACAAGTATAAAGGGGAGGGGCAACTCCCCGTAATGTGAGTCTGCCCGACAATATATTAAGAATATCAGTTTACAATATACAAGTGTGTCTTGGCCAAACCAAGTCTCACACTTAGCCAATTTTACAAAGAGAGGCAAACCTGCCTTTTTACAACATTGTGCACCTCTTGCACGAAGGGCGGTGCTCACCCGAGCCACCTAACACCCTTGCCAAGTCCTACACAAAATCTGCACCTCAGAACCAACCCCGGGCACACCTTGCCCAACCTTCGTCTAAACCATCAAGTGCGAAGTACCTCTGTGCGTTCTACAAGCCTAGCGCATGAGCTATGCGCTTTACCCCTGTAAATCTGCGCACTCTAGACTTGCGCACTACCTTAGAGCGAAGTAGCTTGAGATGAATTGATGCAAATGAGCTCCAACGCTCACTTATATATACACATTATAACGTGGGGCCATATTGGGCGGTGGCACTCCAGCCGACCCCCAAACCATGGCAAACGCACCCATAAAACACTCCTTTTACAGTCGGCCATGCCTCAACGCAAGCCTCCTCCAAGTCGTAGTATAAAAGCTCCATTCGTTCCACGCATTTCCTAAGTGTCGCAAGTCGCCACTTCTTTCGTCGCATAGAACTCGTACAAACGTCGCATTCGTCCATTCAGCGCGCGCCCGCCCACGCCCTCGTGCACGGCGACTTCGCCCGGCGCCCGTCGCACCATCGCTCGGAGGCCTTACACCCATGGCCTGAGATGCGATCATCACTTGACTTCCTAAATCTTCAGAAAATCCGAGACCCCTCAACCAGACATGAACACCCTAAGACGGTGAACCCCCCACTCCACTGGTTCACCAAAAATGAATTCCTAATGGGATGAAGAAAACACACCATTTTTAGGTTGTCGCCACCTCTAACGTACTCCTCAAAAAACATGAGGAATTCAACAAAACCGTAAGCAAGGACAATACGAAACCACCCAATACAAAATTCTTGAACAACAATAACAACTGGGCTTGGAAATCTTACCTGCAAGAAGGGAATGTCGAAGATGACATAAGAGGACACGATAATGGCCTGCCCAAAATGGAGTCTAGCTCACTCGAGCTCCAAGTACTTATCCTCTTCCATTAGAGGTTATGATGAACTAGGGTCCCAAATGATTATGCCCTATACCACCACCAGGACGAAAGCAACATCATACTCGCTAGAATTATTGAGAAATTTAGAGTTTGTTAAGCGACGAAAATGGGATGGCTAAGACAGATATCCACACTGTGCACCTGAAGACTTATCTCCCACCATAATATTACCACCCAAACCCTCAATCCAATAATAGAAACACATAACTGAGCAAACAACAAATATACTCATAGCGCACTCTAGAAACTTCACCTTGTTCTCACCAACTAAATCTTCCCCAACACGCCTCATCATATTGAATGCTATATAAATGATGGATTTAATGCTCCTTATGCCTCAAAACTACCCGTTACCACCTCAACAAAAAATTATAATATACTTTTGATTATTACAAAATTCAATAATATTTTTTACAAACAATATTAATTTAACTTTAAATTTTTTAAATAATTTATTTAACAAAACATATAAACCTTTCCTATATATATTTTTGAATAACCATAACCATATCCATATTATGGGTAGACATAATATATCTAAAATACTCTATAATAATAACAATAAAAAAACTATAATTTGTTATTACAACATTATATTTTATTTAAGATATAAAAAAATTAATATATAAAAACTGGTGTAAGTGACCAAGTTAAAATTATATATTAATAAAATTATATTAATTTATTATTTTAATAATATAATATTATTAAAGAAATTAATATTAACTTTAATTGTAATAATATTTAAGATGGTAAAATGAAATATTAGAAATTAATGTTTAATTGTTTTAGAACGACAGGTATAAGTAGCGGCAAATCCTCACCCAAAATCAAAATCGGAAATTTTATTATTTAGAAGTATATCTGAAGTTTGTAGCCGCAAATCCTCACCCAAAATGAAAATCGGAAATTTTATTATTTAGAAGTATATCTGAAGTTTGTTATTAATATGATGAGTGTCGTAAGAATTAAGATATTATTCATTTATATAAACAAAATATTTTTAACGTGATTATTAGTTAAGATGTGTTTTTAAATCAAAATTTAAGTGATGATAATTTAACATATAATAAGTATATCTAATTATAAGTATTAAGGTCATTTTCTTATTTTTGTTATAAAAATTAAATTTGTTACCAAAATTATATTTAATAAATAATTTTATTTTATACAATTTTATTTTCAGTATAGCTAATGTAATGTATGATTATTAATTTTTCAAGTTTTTAATGATAACACTAACAAAAATCTAATCCATCGTTTGAAAATGATGTTAATATATATTTATATCTTTAATTGAGGTTGAAAATGTGGAAGGGTAGGTGGTTGGGGTGAATCCACCACCCCATCGTCTAGCAAATCAATTATCAGAGGGTGATATGGCCAGCCTCTTCTCTCTCTCTCTCTTACCTTTGTCTCCATTTGTCTCTCCTCTCTCTTCCCTCTCGCTCTCCTCTCTCCCACACTCTGTCCATCTCTCCCTTATAACTCTTTTTCCCTCTTCCCACATGTCTCTCTCTATGTCTTTCTTCTTCTCTCCCTCTCTCCCCTTCCAACTCCATCTCTCTATCCCACAATGTCTCATTTTCTCTCTCAAATCCTCTCTCTTCCCTTTTTTGTCTATTTCTTCTTCCTTTTTTCTGTCCCTTCCACCTATATCTACATCTTCTTTCATCTCTCCTCCTTTGTCTCTCCATCTCACCCCAAACACACACGCTCTCTCTCTCTCTGGCATATCTATATATCTCTCCTTCCCTCCATCTCTTTGTCTCCTCTTCTTTCTCTTCCCCTTCCATTTATATCTCTATCTCCCTATGTCTCTCTTTCTTACTCTCTCTATCTCACCCTCCATACATACACTTTCTCTCCATATCTATCTCTCTCTCTTCCTGTATCCCTCTCTTTTCCACTTCTCTCCCTTATTTTATATTTAATCTAATAATATGATAATACTATATTTAACATAATAAAATAATATATTAATTATTACGTTATATTAGTCAATAATTATTATATAATATAATATTAATATCTATAATTTTAAAATTTAATCATGCATTATATTATATTAAAACTCCTTATTCAAATATATATAAATATTAATTTTATGATATTATAATATATCAAATTTAATATTGTATTAAATTAATATTATTTAATCTAAAATTACTAATTTAATATAATATAAAATTTAATAATATTAATATTATAATTTATTAATATTAAATTTTTAAAATAGTATTAATATTAATATTAGTATTAGTATTAATATTAGTATTAGTATTAGTATTAGTATTAATATTAGATTTAATAATAATATCACATTTCATATTTCATATTACAGTGAAGCTTTTTTCACCCAAAATTATTAACAGATTTAATGTATTTAATGTAAAGTAATTCTCGCTGATATGAATTAGTTATTTAGCGTTATCAAGGCTTATTAGGCTAAGTGCTAATACATATGCATATCCTTATTCAAGTCCAACCAAACCTTTGTAACGAAGCATGTACCGAGTTGGCCGGTGTTAATAATAAACTGGTATTGAGTCGGTCTGAGTTGATATTAAGCATGTACAGAGTCATTCTCAGTCAATATAAGATGTGTACCGTCGGAGTTAGTATTAAGCTTGTGTGAGCTATATCCTTGAAACTCGCTCCTTTTATTTAAGATTGAGAGGTAAAATTTACAAATGCTTTTGAATGTTGCAGTTGGTTTGTATTGTATCGTATCAGGTTTTTATCCACTAAAAATGCAATCAATGCCATTTAGTGTTATCTTAAATTTGTCTACCGTTGAGATATGAATAATCATCAGGAGATGAAGTGAACAGTCTCCCTCATATATATAATAAAGATCAATCTAGAGGAATAGTATGAATTGAATTTTGTGGAGTTACTACTTGGCCTGACATAGTATCAGAGCCAACGTCATTTTTGGCATCTCCTTCTAATCATGTAACTCCCTTCTGCCATTTTCTTGTATATTGAGTCTATCTACTGCCCTCCCACAGTCGCTGCTACAAATCGCTACAAATCTCTGACATTATTTGCGCCATCTGCGCTCCCTAGGCTGGGCTCTCTGCCATAATCATTGGAAGGATTGCTCAAATGTGAGACCGACCACTGGTATTGTTCATTTATTTGATGCGTAGAAGTAATGAAGTCAATTTTAATTTGAATGGTGCGGTGAGCGTGGATTGAGTACGCTCTCCCAACCCATATAGTCATCTCCTTCTAGTCATGTAACTCTTGCGTGGATTGTAATTTTATATTTCTATGATCTGTGGAACTCATGGAGGTCTAGTGCGCATCCAGGGAATGAACTATCTGGTGCCTCCACGCAGGAACGAGGAACGAGGCTGTGTGATATGGTTGTTAACTCTGCTCCATATATTTACGCTTGAACGCTGGTATACTTTTGTATATTTACGCTGCCCCATATATACACAGTTCTTGTATTTACGCTGCCATCGAAGTCTGTTGAACACTGGTATACTTTTTTATATTTACGCTGCACATTATATACAGAGTTCTTGCATTACGTTAATACACAGTGTTGTGTATTACATTGAACGCTGGTCCGATCATATATTTACACTCACCATACGCTGCCCCACCCATATATTCTATACTTTAATGCTGTACAGTTTAATGCTTATTGATATTTTGTCCCATCATATCATAATTATATTTTTTCCCATTAGGAGTAAAATTTTGCAGCAGAAGTATTTTTTTTTTACAGTACACAGTTTTTAAAATGTATTCAATCATATCTATTGTGGAAATAGTTCTCATTGGAAAAGAGAACTATCCTGAGTGGTCCCCGATGATAAAACACATCCTCTTTTTCAATGAGTTGTGGAAAGGAGTGTATATTGGAGATGGAGACAAATAGCTAGAGCAGCCTACCTTAGATAAAGAGCTCGCCATTTGGGAAAATAAGAAAAGCAAAGCCTATGTATTAATTGCAGCATCTGTAAGTGAAGAGGTGAGTCGCCATATTATGCCATTTTCAACTTCTTTTGAAGCCTTACAAACGCTGAAAGAACTCTATGACTCACATTCTGCACTTGAAGTTATTCAACTCATGATTAAACTCTTCACTCTTGAATTGCAAAATAATGATTCTCTTTCTCTTGCATCCGAAGTAAGTCTATAATGCATGATATCCAAGCCACTAAGATTGATTTGGATATTCCTCTTATTGCTTTTCTCAACGCACTTTATCCTACTTACTCCAATTATCTTGAATCAGTAATTGCTTTATGTGATTGCTTTTACATTTTTTCCAAGACCAAACAACAGCAACTGCAACTTTAGTATCAACACGGCCAGATCCAACAACGCTTTAAACATACCCGAAACCCTTGACCATAAGCTTAAATAGACATCACAATAAAAAAGCATTACCTTAAATTCCATCCTAGGTTTTCCCAACAACAGTCGCACACTTTTTTTTTTCTCATTATTATGGGTCATGCACTGTCTGCTTTTTAAACATTTTACTTTTTCTTTAGACTGTGAGATTCGCCTAAACTTTTTCTTTCTCAATTTCCGCTTCATCACGCTCCAAACTCCGTCATAAACCCTTATATATTAGAGATTATTGGGTGACATCTTTACCTTATGTACGCCCAATCCACCTACCTTACTTTACATTACAATTGCCCCCGGCAGGCGACACATATAGCTCCCACAATGTCCATTTCTTTCTGTGCGGTGGTCACCCACAATAACAGGAAAGCCGTGGCAACTGTTACCACAGTAGCAGGTGATGCCATGATCAACCTAGTCATCATCATGCGACCTCTTAATTGTAATGTATTTACTTTGTTTGCACGCCATTGGAGCATTTTGTTTTACGGGCTACTTTATCTCAAATATGCCCAACACCAACCCTCTTCGCGACAGACAAAGGTGAAGCCCATATTGATGATACCCTCAGTCTTGGTAAATCCAAAAGCCATTTCAATACACTTCAAGAAATTTGTGCATGGACATGCGGTAGTCTTAAATTGTCGTTCAAAACTCATTTAAATAATAAAAGATTTGACCATTCCACCCTAAATTATATGCAAACTACAGAACACCTATACTAGTATCAATATAACATCATTACGTATGACTAATGTCTTAGTATTATTCTCCCATAAATATTAATTTAACTCCCGGATTCGCATGAATTTTTAAGTCTCACATTCGCATAAAGCTTTTTGTTTTCTTGACTACTGCTCATTCTCTTCGTTCTCTCTACGTTTGGATTCGCATAAACTTTACTTTTTTAAAGCTTTCACAATCGTATTAATAGTTGTTGAGTGGTTGCTATTTTCCCTATCATCCACACCCAAACCACCTCCCTCCCTCTCCGTCATAGCTCCTCTTCAGCTGCCCTGCAGGCTCCTCCGCTGATATACCCCCACATTTCTTCATTCTTTTTCTCTGCGCTGTTTTCCAACAATAACAAGAAAGCCATGGCAATTGTCACCAGGGTAGCAGGCGACGCCATCATCAGCTCAGTCGTCCAGCTGATGACTGGTGTTACTAACGAAGATAACTGTAACATTCTGCAAATTGACTTGCAGCGTATGCAGATCATTCTACAAGATACTGACCTCTTCCGAGATCAACAGAAAGCACCCCCGGAGACTCTGAAGATTTGGTTGCAATTGCTGCAGAATGCTCTCGCAGAGGCAAAACGCCTACTCGATCGCTTGGCACCGCGCCAAAGCTGTCTTGGCTGTGCCATGCGCCATCCCAGGAGACTCTCCAACGAAGTAAGAGAATGGAATGCCTTTTTTGATCATCTGTATCATGGCTTTGAAAGCGACGTGTCAATATTGGTGACTTCTCTGCACTTTGTTTCATCAAAACTGTTGTATAAAGAAGATGCATTATATCAAGGCATAGCTGCCTCTTCGTTTGTAGCTTCAGAGATTACAGATGCTCAACCACTCTCTGGAGATGAAGCCTGGATGGTGTTTGGCAGACTGGCTTTCAAAGAGGACCAAGTTTCTATGAATATAGAAAACCGTGCCAAGAAAATTGCCGATGAGTGCAGAGGTCTGCCTTTGGCCGTAAATGTAGTTGCAGCAGCAATGATTGGGCAAACCAGTGAACAAGATTGGGATAATTGTTTGTCTTCCATGAAAAATGTGGATCCATCTTTTCCAGGCACTCATCCTCGCCTTGATGCAGAACTCTATGCACGACTCCAGTATGGTTATGATGCTCTACCCAATTCAGACGTGAAAAGGTGCTTCTTATATTGTGCTATGTACAAGGAAGATGAAGAAATTGAAACGCATACATTACTGCAAATGTGGATTGGGGAAGGGCTGGTCAAGAGCAAACAAGGAACCTAATTAATGGACATGGCCATTGGTCGCAAGTACTTAAAACTTCTTGTAGACCGTTGCTTGTTCCAGAGAGTTACTGAGAGCATGAATGTCTTTAAACGGGGGACAATAAGAGTTCACAATTATATTCGTGACATGGCCATCTACATTGGGCAGAAAGACGAGAACTGTTTATTCATGGCAAGTCAAGATCAACAAAATTTCCCAGAGGTTCACAATGAGAATTGCAGCAGGATATCAGTAGCCAATAATTTTATGGAAGATCTGCCTGCTGAGTTGAGATGCCCAAAACTTGCGAGTCTCAACTTAGAAGGTAATCGGTATCTGAAAGAGCTTCCCTCAGAATTTCTACTCAGCTTAACTTCTGTAAGGGTTCTCATTTGTCCAGCTGCAGCGAAATAACTTCAATTCCTGCGTCAATTGGGCAGCTAAGAATGTGTTGGGTATTTTTCGGTGGGAAATACCAAAAACCAAACAAGTAAACACCACAGAGCCAATGCTCTGTTTTCTTTGTTCCAGGATCTTTGCACAGGGAAGCTTTAAATCAAATATACTCATAACAGCCCATTACACAGCCATAAAAATATTTCTATTGATTAAAATATAAAGCCTGAAACAACATTCATCCTCTTTGCTGAGAGGGATTCACCAAAATTACTTTCACCCATCAAAACTCTGTTTTCACCTGAGAAATTACTGTGCTGGGTTTACTACAGTAAAACCCATTTTTACATTTGCTGGTGTAAAACTATTTTTACACATACTGCTGTAAAAATATTTTACACATACAGTAAACTTTATATTACATTCACAATCTCAGAAAATACCTGAGCGCTCTTTTCTTTTGCATTTCAATGCAAATTCAATACATAAAAAAAACTTACTTAACACACATGCGCTCCTCTCTTTTTCTTCTCTTCATGCACTGCTGTGCATTTCCTTGGCTTTGGCTCCTGCTTCATTTTACAATTATTCAACTGCATAAAAACACCAGAACATATGCGCTCCACTCTTTTATTTACAGATAGCTGCTGTGCATACATTTTCAAAATGAGCAGCCTTTCTTATGCACTACTGTGCATTTTTATAACAAAAAAAACATTCTTCATTCTTTTCGCACGAGATGTGCTTCACCCTTAATTTTTCGCTGCACCAACGCTTTACGATGCCCCACACAAAAGCATTACAACCCATGTGCCAAACAAAACAAAAATACAGAGCGCATTTTACATTGCTCCTTCGTCCCTTTTACAACTCGAGCCCTTTTCATTTTTCTTGTTATATATATGAAAACTAACGCAAAAACATATATGTAAAAAAAAAAACATTTTACGTGCCGTAAATAAAAGAACATAAATATCTACCTAATTTCTACGACACCATTTATCTTGTGTTTAATTCTTTTGCAGAAGGGACATGCGGTCAACGAAGCTTGACTTTTACTCCACGCAAATATTAAATTCGATGCAGGCCCGTGCACCTTCAAGAGATCGACGGCTGACAACACGCAACCAGATCGGACGATGGAGATTGATATCAGAAGGCAGTTTAATGCTGAGCTTTACCTCCCGATATGTCAGAGATGCTGATGTCAGGTGAGAGCCACGCGTCTTCACCAAATCGCATCGGAGCCAAACATACGGAAACCGCTTTTCCCTGGATGGCGGTGCGATATGGTCTGGGCAGTTTTGTGGTTTCAATGCGGTGGTTTTGGGGTTATATACGGCTGCTGAGTCGGCTGCCATCGCTGACCCTGTCCGCCTGCAGTTGGAATTAACATTCCAACACTCCCCTTTAATTTCAACTGCTGGGCATTCAATCTTACCCAAGCACTTCCTCACATCGAGGGATTCACCAACTGCTTCTGATGCAGTTCACAAACAAACAAATTTGTCTTCCTCTTAATAGAGGGATTTACCTGAGACTGTGCTTAAGAGCACCTTCCTCATGACAGAGGGGTTCACCTGTGTCTATGCTAAAAAGCATCATCCTCTTGATAGAGGGATTTACCATGACACTGTGCTGAAAAGCACCTTCCTCTTTAATAGAGGGTTTCACCAAATGACTGCTTCAAATGCAGTTCCAAAACAAACAATCATTGCACTGCTGTGTGTGCAAACTCATTACATTGTTCTTTTATGCTGATGCATATTCTCTGCTACACTGTTGTGCCATCTTCTTTGCTGCGTCTACCCCACACTGCTGTGTCTACACTTGCACTGCTTGTGCACTTTTCAAAGACAAAATACTATGTCTTTTCTGGAACAATTACACTGTCCCAACTTACAAATTTACACTGCTGTGTGTAAATATTTCTTACACTCACTGCTGTTGCATATATTGCATTTCAATTCAATGAACAACAAATTCATTACATTTACCTTTACTGCTGTAAGGAAAATTTCTTTTGCATGTGCTGCTGTTCAAAACTTCTTGTTGCTGCATTTTTTTATTTGCATTGCTGTGTGCTTCTCCTTCTTGCCATCATGCTGCTGCCCATAACTTCTTGCTGCTGCATTTTTCATATTCACTGCTGTCCATACCCATAACCATAGACTGTCATCCCTGGGTTTTTATTTGCTGCTGCGTTGCCCCTACAATTTGCACTATGGCTGCCTTTTGTTTCATCATACTGCTGTGTGCCCATACTCTTGGCACTTCATTCTCCACAAAAAGAAAAAAAATTAACACGGGCTGCTGCCTTTTCTTATGCACCCTTGCTTCACACAATCTTCAGCTTCATTCATTTTATTTTCACAACGCACTACTGTGCAATTCCTTTGGCTTTCTGCTGCCACACATTATCATTCACCCATGTGCATTAAAAATCTGTTGTCCCTGTTTTTCTTTATGCGTTTCTTTGCATGCTGCATTGCATATGAAGAAAAAAAAACATTACATTTTTTTACTGCTGTGTAACAAAAATTTCATTGCATTCTTAGCCACTGGGCATTTACACTCTGCTGCGTTTTGCTTTCTTCTCATTTTCTTCTCACGGCTTTGCATTTTCATTCCCAATACAAAACATTTCATCCGCTGTGCATTACACTCATTCTGCTGTGAGTATATTCTCTCACATTACATAGAAGGAAACTACCTTCCATTGCTATGCATTTCAATGCATGTGCTGCATAACAAAAATTTCCAAACCGCTATTTTGTATTTTGTCTTCCCACTGCTGTGAGGGTTTCCATGCTTTGCATTTTTCTCTTATCTCGCTGCTGCTCTTTACATTTCAGCGCTGCCATCTTTTCTTCTTTATGCATTTCTGTGCATATTGCATAAACACAAAGCAAAAACATTGCTGATTTCATCACTGCTGCATATTACCTTTCAGAGGGATTAACAAAGATTTCATTTGCAACTGCTGCGCTGCAATACATCCTCCATCAACAAATGACTGTTAATACAGTTCAGCAAACAACAAAAAAAAATTCAAGCTCCCCTTTAGTGTATGCTTTATCTTCTTTTAGCAGACTCTTCTCAAAATAAATTTAGATCCACTGGGGAGTTCAAGGGGCTTTCAGATTGCCTTTCCTTCCTTCTCCATACTTGTGTAACTTTCTTCTTTTGCATGGGTCTAGCTTGCATAGGAGCCCATGTTAAGTTACATTCACGTGCCATATGCCCAATGTTATGACACTTGAAACATTCTACATTTTTCATGAATGACATTTCATGATTTTTTCTAAAATTGTTTCTTGGAGGTTGTCGTAGACCACAACATTTATCTTTATGAAATGCTCTACAGTCTTTTGCCATATGACCAAAGTTTGAGCAAGCATAACAGTAACCAAAAAATGAACTTTGGTACCTGGGAGATGGAGGTTTCCTTGATGTACTTCTGAAGCCTTGCTGCCTTGAGATTCTTCGTTGATCACCATTACCTCTTGCCTCTTTGACATCAGCTACATTTCTTCTTGGAGCTGGTTTTCTACTTGGAGCAGGATTTCTTCTATTGCAGCCTTCATTTTCCTCCTTGCCTTTGCTGGAACTAGGAGCATCACCATCTCTTTCTGGCTTCTTCACATCTCCTTTGCTTAAAGCATCCTCATCCTTGTTTGAGGGTTCACCTACATACCCAAGTCCTGATTTATCAAATGGAGATCTGTGATAGCTGAGCATGTCATCCAGAGCTTGAGAGCTCTTCATAATCTTGTTCATCCCTTCAACCTTCTTCCTGAGGAGGACAATCTCTTCTTCTAACTTTTCACATTCATTACTTTTCTTTGCTAGTTGTCCCTCAGTTTCTTCCTTGCTACGAGTAGCTTCAGCTGCTACTACTTTGAAGGAGATAATATCTGTCTTCATTTTGGAGATTTCTTCATCTTTTGCTTGACTGCTCTTCATTTTCTTTTCAGCTCCTTGTGCCTGCTTCTTGGCTTCTTGTAGTTCGGACTTAAGGGAGGAGACCTCTACCTTATACTGTCCAATCTCTTCTACAAGCTTACTTACTCTCATGTGCCTTTGTTCAAGTTGACTTGTCAAGGCATCTGCCTGCTTCTTTGCACTATTCAGCTGATTTGTCATTGATATGACTTCTTCATGATGTTTCTTCTTGCATTGGTCAAGTTCCTTCTTAAGCTTGGCAAGCTCTTCATCCCTTTCTCTTACTTGAAGCTTGATGAGGTCAAGCTTTTCATTCTCAGCTTCTATGATGGGTTCATGACCTTCTTTTTGACTCATTGTCATGGTCAGTGCTCCCTTTGCATGAAGGTCATGCAGTCTGTCCCATATATCCTTTGCTGATGTGTATTTTCCTAGATTCCTCTTCACATAATCAGGCAGTCCATCCAAGATAGTCTTTGCTGCTTGTGCATCATACTCCATGGATTCTTTATCCATCTTGCTGTCATCAATCACTGACTCCCAGACTTCAATCCCCTCAAACATTAGGAAAGCCCTCATCTTTATTTCCCATACATCAAAGTTTCCATCAAACTTTGGGGTTTCAAATAAAATGTATTCTAATGGATTGCCTTCTAGTTTAGTAGAAGGGGGAGACACATTTTTAACAGGCCTGGAGGCTTTCTTCTTTGACCTTGCCATTCTTATCTGGGCTTTAAATACTTGACTGTGTTTTCTTTTAAATCACTGACTGTTCCTTTAATAGTAACAGGAAGGAAAGCTTTGAAAAATACCTTAACTCTTTTGGCTGAAACTTCACACTGCTGGAGAGCCTTCAGTGCTGCAACAAGAGTCCTTCCTTCAGCTTCTTTGAACCTTCAAAGAGCCTGGACTAGCTCCGATACCACTGTTGGGTATTTTTCGGTGGGAAATACCAAAAACCAAACAAGTAAACACCACAGAGCCAATGCTCTGTTTTCTTTGTTCCAGGATCTTTGCACAGGGAAGCTTTAAATCAAATATACTCATAACAGCCCATTACACAGCCATAAAAATATTTCTATTGATTAAAATATAAAGCCTGAAACAACATTCATCCTCTTTGCTGAGAGGGATTCACCAAAATTACTTTCACCCATCAAAACTCTGTTTTCACCTGAGAAATTACTGTGCTGGGTTTACTGCAGTAAAACCCATTTTTACATTTGCTGGTGTAAAACTATTTTTACACATACTGCTGTAAAAATATTTTACACATACAGTAAACTTTATATTACATTCACAATCTCAGAAAATACCTGAGCGCTCTTTTCTTTTGCATTTCAATGCAAATTCAATACATAAAAAAAACTTACTTAACACACATGCGCTCCTCTCTTTTTCTTCTCTTCATGCACTGCTGTGCATTTCCTTGGCTTTGGCTCCTGCTTCATTTTTACAATATATTCAACTGCATAAAAACACCAGAACATATGCGCTCCACTCTTTTATTTACAGATAGCTGCTGTGCATACATTTTCAAAATGAGCAGCCTTTCTTATGCACTACTGTGCATTTTTATAACAAAAAAAACATTCTTCATTCTTTTCGCACGAGATGTGCTTCACCCTTAATTTTTCGCTGCACCAACGCTTTACGATGCCCCACACAAAAGCATTACAACCCATGTGCCAAACAAAACAAAAATACAGAGCGCATTTTACATTGCTCCTTCGTCCCTTTTACAACTCGAGCCCTTTTCATTTTTCTTGTTATATATATGAAAACTAACGCAAAAACATATATGTGAAAAAAAAAAACATTTTACGTGCCGTAAATAAAAGAACATAAATATCTACCTAATTTCTACGACACCATTTATCTTGTGTTTAATTCTTTTGCAGAAGGGACATGCGGTCAACGAAGCTTGACTTTTACTCCACGCAAATATTAAATTCGATGCAGGCCCGTGCACCTTCAAGAGATCGACGGCTGACAACACGCAACCAGATCGGACGATGGAGATTGATATCGGAAGGCAGTTTAATGCTGAGCTTTACCTCCCGATATGTCAGAGCTGCTGATGTCAGGTGAGAGCCACGCGCCTTCACCAAATCGCATCGGAGCCAAACATATGGAAACTGCTTTTCCCTGGATGGCGGTGCGATATGGTCTGGGCAGTTTTGTGGTTTCAATGCGGTGGTTTTGGGGTTATATACGGCTGCTGAGTCGGCTGCCATCACTGACCCTGTCCGCCTGCAGTTGGAATTAACATTCCAACAGAATGCTCGAATTTCTATCAATAGGAGAGCTTCCCATCAAAGATTTGCCTGAAGAGATATGTCATCTCTTTAGGCTTCAATTTTTGCATCTCTCATTTTGTGAATGTCTAGAATCACTCCCATCTAATATTGCAGAGCTCAAAAATCTCAAGCATCTTAATTTAGATGTATGTGACTTCTTAAAGATGATTCCGCATGAGATATCTGAACTTACTTCACTGAGCAGACTCCAGTTAAGCTTTTATCCAGGTTTGAGTGTGGAAATGGAAGCACCCGCAAGTATTTGGAGTTTGAAAGGTCTCAAAAATATGACGGAATTGCAAGTCTGGATAGACACATCGCAGGATGGAAATTCAAGAATTAAAGATGGCATAATGGGAACCTGGTCGGAGATGAGGCACTTATGCTTGTACTACAGAAACAGTTTTCCAGTTGAAATTATGGATGATCTTCTTCCACAGGACATGCAGAATATGAAGAAGCTATAGAGTCTTATGGTGGAAGGGTTCCAAGGGTTAAGTATTGGTGGGGTTCTGCCACAACATAAGGGAGCTCTCTACATTGCAGCGCTTGCCAAATTTAAAGCTTCTGATGCTGGAGTGGTTTCCTGATCTGAAAGAGTTGGGAATAGGGAATCCAAGTGGATATTTAAGGTTAGAGAAATTGGTTCTCAAATCTCTAGACAATTTAGAGAGTCTGGGTGCACCTTCGAACACTGGAGTATGGGATGAAAGAACGCTACCTCATCTCCGTGTCTCGAATATAATAAATTGCGAATTCTTGAAAAGATTTCCCTCTGGAATGGAAATTTATGCACATTAATTTATCAGCCATTAAATTATCTGAGTGGGAAGAAAAGCGTAATGGAGTGGGGGGAAAGCATAAGGTGGGAAGATGATAATATGAAACTCAAGTTCCAAAAAATCTTCCAACCATGTAAAGGTAAATAAGTCTTATTTTTATCCCTGTAAAGGTAAATAAGTGTTAAAAAAGTGTTATTTTTATCACTTATATGTATTTTTGGTATTTTGTTAGTGAAAACTGTGGCGTAATTTTTTTTTTAATTATTTATATTAATATTTTTAGAAAAATAATAATAAAGGTAATGTTTAAATTATTTATAAATATAATAATTATATAATTTTAAGAATGTATATTTGATGAAGAATGGGATGAATTATTTTTTACAATATTAATGAAAATATTAAAATTATAGTCATTTTTATTATTATCATTATTAGAATCAACAATTTGTGTGATGTAATGATATTGGTACTTCAAGGACTTTTTAAGGAAACAATTTGTGTGATCTTATAAGTAATGATATTGATACTTCAAGGCTTTTTCAAGGTAACAAGTGTTTACGTCTTATTAAAGTTATTAAAGTTTTTTTTCTTTCCTTAAATCATCTTAAAACTTATTTTTAACATTATCAATATTTTTACAAATTGAAAAGTTTCCAATAATATAATTTTCACTAAAAACTATATTTTATAAAGTTTTAAATATATAAATGTGTACTAAAAATTTACACTCCCAAATGCCACATGAACATCTATATCATTACCACATGCTAAACATATGAAAATTGATTTTCCCAGATCTCCAATTCTAATGCCATGTCACATATACACAATAAAGACGTATTCACAACATGACATGTGGTTTGTCACCAACGTGAAATATTACTAAAATAATAGTGCAATGTATATTTGAGGATTGTTTCTAAAATAAATTGCATTTTCATGATACTAAAGTAATAATATCCGGAAGCGTTTGTTTTTGGGTTTGGAGTTGTCCATACGTAAGATTTTTTTAGAGTTTCCAGCGTTATTTTTCATGCTCAGAAATTTAAAAATCAGTGTGCTTTTTCATAAATCATAATATTGAAGCTTTTAACTTAATCAAAGAGGTATTTATAATGTTGTTTTTAATATTTTATATTATTTAAAAATATTTGTATTTGCCTTTTATCAAGTGAATTATGTATTTAGAAATATTTTTTAATAAATAATATTTAATCTACTGTTAATATTTTAAATAAAGTTTTGCAAAATATAGAAACATGGAGTAAAAATTATTATAAATATTTTGTCTATTTCTTTAAATAATTTAGTATCCAAATTATAAGTAAGAATTATTTATCTAATGATTTTTTATTCTATTAATTACAATAATAATAATAATTATTTATTATTATAACATTATCTGTTATTTACCCTGATGGGGTGGAGAATCATGGTCATATTGGGATGAAGGATGGGATTCACCCACCTAGTTCATTGATCAGGCGATATGGGGAGTTTAGATAACATGTAGTACATGATGCTTAGAAGGCTCGAGATTGAGGATGGTGGCTTTATTTGCAAGAGTATTATGGATGTTTGCAAGATTGGTTATGGGAGGACATGAGGGTGGTGGAGGTTGTGAAGAGTTTCCGTAGGTCCCCAATCTATGAATGCTTCTTCATCTCTGGTGTACTGTGACAACAAACCTTGAATGCAAGTGGTGAATCCCCTATAGTGTTCTTGGAGGCTACAGGTGCCAAATTTGGGACCTTGGTGAGCCCGAAAGGTGGGATTTACTCTATCATTGGTTGGGCTCAATACAAAAGAGACACATCCTAAATTGGGCAGTTGGAAAAGAGTTTCTGAATTGGGGGCAGTTGGAAAAGGGAATCTGAATTGGGGCTCTCCAGTAGATACTTGTGTAAGTCTCTTTGGTTGCTCCTTTGGCATTCATAGTAGAACACTTTCATTTAGTCGGGGGGTAGAGCCTCTCTGCTCTGTAAGTATCTTGATACATTCACTTCTGGTTGATGGATGTTTGGGTTGCCAAAGCCTCAAGGTCCATTGTGGCTGTAATTGGGGATTGTTATATTGTGTTTGGTTTATGGGATTTTTTTTAGTTACACGGGAGTCGGGTCTGGAAATTACTCTCTATAATGTTGTCGTGAGCGAGAATCCCCAACTAGTGGTGGTAAGTAGAAAATTATTTCTTTAGAATGGGAGAATTGGGTCTTTTGGTTTGTCTCTAAATCTTCTAGAATAACTCTTCCACTTTCGAGAGTGTAGTGTCCCTTTGGTTGGGGTTGTTGCCTTTAAGAAGTTGGTGCTAATCCACAGTGATTATTTGGAATGAAAAGGTGGAAGCCCTTGCCTAGGGTTGCCTTTATCAAGCGAGGCATGGGTTTGGTATTGTTGGAACTGTATTTTTGGGTACCGGGGTCTGGAGTTGTGGTCAGATATCCACACATGGTTTAGATGTTTGGGGTTGGTTTCAATGGGATGAGGTTTCATTGAGCATGTACAAGCAGCGTGATAGAGCACAGAGAGGGGTTGGGCCTAGAGGGTAGAGAGTTGAGCACAAAGGGGACGATGTGGAATTGGGGGGTGAAGGTGGACTTGAAGCAAAGTTAGAGGGGGAGGTGGCCCATAATCATTCCCCTCCTCCAAGATGTGTTGACCTGCCTCCTCCTTTCAACTCCTTGGACTCTTAGCTTTGGCATGTCACCCATAACCTGGAACAACTGGGACATAATCGCCATGATGATCGTAATAAGGTCATAGGCTTCATGAATGATTTAAAGTGTAATTAGTGGAACATGCAAGATGGTTGACTTCACTTCGACAGGGCCAGAGGAGAATGTATAAGTGTATGGAACACCTAGAAGGGAGACTATCTCACGTCGAATTTCATGTCCATGGTGAATCCAGGCATCTAGATTCACTAGGTAACAAACCATATAATCTAGCTATAGCAAATCCTCCTGATCCTTAATGTTTGTTGACTATATCTTCATCTTAAGGGTATTTTGAACATTTCTGTGTTTTCATTTTTGTATTCTCAATACATTCCGGCACTTTATAATTAGTTTATGTGCTTCTTTTATAACCAACAAATCTAATAAGAATAAAATAAGAAAAATAATAAAATCTAAAAAATCATATTATAACTTTTGAATTATTTAAAATATAAAAGAAACTCTAATAATAAGTATAAATTCAAAATTATATAAAAATAAAATTATAATATTATTAAAGATATTAAGACGGACTTTTAATTATAATATTATTTAATAAAAAAATGAAATCTCAAAATTAATAGTTAATTGTTTTACAACTTCGTGGATAAGTAAGTGTTAATGACAAATCCACATCCACAATGCAAAGCATTTTTATTATTATTTAATGTTATATGGAAAGTAAGTTTTTAATTAATATGATCGTTATGGTTAGGTTGGAGAGAGCATTCATTTTATAAAATAAAATAAATTATAAATGTTTTTGATATGAATACTAGTTGTTAAATTGTGTTTTGAAATTCGATTCCAATTTTATGATAATTTAACCAAGAAGCAGGTGTATTTATAAATGCTCAGATATTATTTTTTTCATTATAAAAAAAATATTATTTTATTAAACTTATGTATGAGAATTAAATTTGTTATTAAAATTTATATTTAATAAATAACTATATTTCATGCAGGTGTATGGTAATTATGAAAAAGATAAATTATGATTATTTTTTCCCATGATATTAATGATAACATTAATAGAAAGTTTATTTATTATTTATATATATATACATATTAGAAAATGTAAAATATCATTAACATTAATATTATGATGAAAGGTTAAAAACTATTATTTATATATATATACATATTAGAAAATGTAAAATATCATTAACATTAATATTATGATGAAAGGTTAAAAAAGAGTTCCATATTGGTATGGACATTTTTTTCAAGAACTTTATGTTTATATGTCTTACTTTTATATAGCTTCCGGTCAAACA
Organism: Pinus tabuliformis; assembly: GCA_031772625.1. Lineage (NCBI taxonomy): Eukaryota > Viridiplantae > Streptophyta > Pinopsida > Pinales > Pinaceae > Pinus > Pinus tabuliformis. Next base: position 889,110,532 of record CM062816.1, on the reverse strand, counting down.
CTTTTTATTCACATGCCTTATTTACTAGAATATTGGATGGAGGTTTCATTCTCTTTATCATGATTCTAGTTGCTCCTTCACCATATTCTTTCATTCCCTATACTATAGATGGTCCATTTTTCTCATGGGGTATATTTCCAAGCATAAAGCATGGTCCCTGTGTTGACATCCCTAGTTCTATCCTATTAGGAGGATCACTTATTTCTCACCATTTATCTTGTTAGCATGTGGGAACATGGGGATTGCCCGGTTCCAACACACCCCATTAGATATTGATTAATGCAACTTCGTAAATACTCTCAAAACCTCCCCCCCTTGATGGGTTGATTACCTTCCTCAAGACCCTTGCAAATCTCTCTTTATAAACCAAAAATTAAACATCAATAACCCAATATAAAAATTTCCTCCAAAAGGACCTAGAGCCAAAATCCTTCTAAATACACACTTACTATTCTTTAGGATAAATTGATAAACTAGTCCTCCTCCATTCAAATATTATTTGCATTTGACATTGATTGTTGTAAGTGATGATCCTCCTCGTTCTAGGTATCCCTATAGGATTCTTCTAGTGGTTATGAAAATAGGGCCCCTTGTACCTAGGTACTCTCCAAGAAGTTATCCATTAATGCTTGGGTACCTTTGTAGGATTGTTGACTTGATTGAGAGATATCCTTCTTTCTCCCTTGTGACCTTACTTCTTCTTCTTCTATTTTCATAATCTCTTAACATATTTTTCCACTTTCATTTTCATTGTCTTGTTTCTACATTTATTAGAGGGGCAAAAGGACACCAATGGAATGGGCCACTCATAACATATTGAAACACATCAATGTACAAGCATCACATGAAGCTTAAAGCTCTATTTGATGGTTAATTTAATCATAACATGCTTCTAAGCTTCAACACCCATTGCCCAAAGGACATTATCCAATAGTGCATTGGTTTCTTTGTAGTGATTGATGACTCAAATGAGGGACATTATTCTCTCCTATTTTTGGCTTTATATGATGAATGATTTAGGAATAACATGCTTCTAATCTTCATTAAACAAAAGAAGATGAGTGAACAATAAATATATGTGAGTTGTTAGATATAAAAATCAAGAATTTGTTGAATGTGCATTGGACTCTCCACCAAAAATAAAATTCATATGTTATTTTATTAGTGCTATTTATCATATTATTGGTAACATGATACAATTATGTCTTCATATCCTTGCGAAAGAGAACTTGAAGGTTTCTAATTTTTTGTTAATTGTATGTCTCGACTCCCTAGGGTGTTATTAATGAAAATTTGGATTTGGAGTATCCCCTTTTGAAAGACAAAAGGAGAGGAAATTTCAAACCTAGTGGTCATCAATATTGAAATTATACCACATCAACTAAGAAAAGCACTACAATCCCATCCATCTCCTTAATTTAATGATTGTAACTAGTTCATCTATCTAATATTCAAGCATAATACCCATTCTATGTTCATATGTAATAATTTTCCTTACAAAAGGCATCCCAGTCTTACACATTTCCTAAAAAGGAAATAATAATCTCATGCATCTCCTCAAAATGAAATACCAATCTCAATCATATCCTCAAAAAGAATTAAAATGAACATAATTTAGAATTAGAATGAGCACAACTAGCTCATCTATCTCACATTCCACCACAATACACCTCCTTTTGCCCATCTAATTGTATTTTACGTCCTAGAATGCTAGGATGAATCTCCACCACAATACACTTCCTTTTGTCCATCTAATTGTATTTTACTTCCTAGAATACTATGATTAATCTATTACTTTTTGTTAGATCATTTAATCTTCAAACCATCATGAAAAACCAGTAATTTCTTTAAAAAAACTCTGATTTGACCCAACATTTCAATTTTTATAGGGTGAAAATTAAATGACTAATTATTTTTAATAATAATCTCAATAATTTAAACTATAAAATTTGTCATTAATATTTTAATTAATGAAACATGTAAATGCACAAAAATAAATATATATATCTTACAATGATATAAGGAAAAAATATTTATATTATATAACAATATCATTGATTAAAATTTCATGTATCAATATCCTTTAGTTTCTCAAAAATAGATGCATTCACTCAACCATGCAAATTAGAATAGAGATCATTCTTGGGTTTATAATATATATACATATCTATATATATATACAAAATCGGAGAATATTTATATTATACAGAAATATCATTGATTAAAATTTCATGTATCAATATCCTTTACTTATTCAAAAAGACATGTATTAACGCAACAATGCACATTAAGAGAGATAAATTTTTGGGTTTTTTTTTTCAAGCAAAAAAAATACTGAAATTTGTATTAGATTGAAATATATTATTAGATTCGATATATATTGTATCCACCAGATATATTTTAGTCCAGATAATTACCACATATAGTCCCAAAAAGAAATCCCATAAACATCACCAAGAGTATGAAATAATTCTAAGATATAAGCCTTCCATCATTTACACATCCTGAGCAAAACGTTGAGATCATTCTTGGGTTTATAAGGTCAAACGTATAAAGAATGCCTTAACACATTAATGTGTGACATTATAAATTGAATCTAAGGGTTTTGATTAAATGGATTGATAAGTTTTGAACTTTTATATTTTTCATTATTTCAATTTTAATGAAATTTTATAGACCAGTAGTATACAAGTTTAATTTTATTCGTAATTTTTATTAAAATATAGTGATATAATATTTTGGTAAAATGATAATTTTCTATTTGAACATTTAAAATTTCTTCAACGATTTAAAATTATATTTTTTAAACAAATTTTAAATAAAGACAATATAATAATATATTTAATAAAAAATTTAAAATAATTAAAAAAAATTATTTTAAAATTTTCTTTTTATTATAATAGTGTAATTATTTAAAGTAAAGTAGCTATATAAATTATATGTTTGGTAAATGAAAATGTGTATTAATTCAAGATAAACATCAAAACACTTAGTAATAACTATTGAGATTCACCCCACTTTACTATATTTGTAAATATGTTTTGCTACAATAATACAACATGCCAAAAAAAATTATAGTTCATTTCACATGATTTTATGTGTACTATTAAAATATTCTAGAATAATTAATAGAAGTTAAATCTCTACCATCTTAATAATTAAATTAAAATTTTAACAATTTTATTTTTAAATATAAATGTAATATTTATATGGTTTATTTTTAAACTTTAATTTTGAAAAATTAAATCTAGATTAAAATTATGAAAAATAAATATGGTGTAAAACTATTAAAAATAAATATTGTGAAAACTTATCAATTAGTCTACGATGGAGTGATGAAGTAGAGTAGTTAAGTATTTTTTCCATGAATATTTTGAAATATGGAACATGATGAAGCAGAGTTACTCGGTATTTTTAACCAAATTTTATTAAGTTACTTTGTGGTTCTACCCAATTTTAAAAGTTGTTAGTGTGCATCCAGATAGTCTGCACCTGCAATGTTGTTATATTTATTTAATTTTTCAAATCTCAAATTTTATAATTGGTTTAAAAGTTTATTTATTTAATTTGTAATGTTTTGAATTGTCAAGATAGTATGACTAAAATATTGGAAAGATATGGGAAGGGTTCAAATATACTAGAGAGTATAAACTAGTAGTTGCACCGGATGTTGCAAATGAACGTTGTAAGGCAGTAGCATAGGAAAGAGTAGCATTCAACTATTACTCTGTCATGATGACAGTGAAAGTGTCACCATATGTGTAGAATTTTGGATCTTAGTTAAAGAGAGAGGTTGAAAGAGTAGCATTCAGTTGTTACTCTGCCATGATGACAGTGAAAGTGTCACCATATGTGTAGAATTTTGGATCTTAGTTAAAGAAGGAGGTCTCAAAAATTGCATCATCGACATGAGAGGAGTATCCACAATACCAAGCTCTCTCTTTTTTGTTAGTTAGGGTAGTTTTCAAAGAATGCATTGCAAAGATAGCAAATATCTCTATCCTTAGTAATTATTTACTAGAAGATGCTAATTTGGTCTTTTGGTTAAACATCCATATGTATTTTCACTGGTAACACTTGTGTTTGAAGTATTTTCCTACTTGAATGGTTGGAATTTATCCACACCCTATTTGAATATGCCAACTTTATTTTGGATTCAAGATTTCTTGCAATTGATATAGCTCTCTTGGGTTTCATTCAGATCCATTTACATTGTTCCCCCAATTCGAACTCTAGCAAACATTTGTATCATTATATATTTAATCAATCTATGGATAGGGTCATAGTAACCTACAGATAATGATTTTGGATAAACTATAAGAAGATCAAGTTGAAGCCAAAATATGCATCTTTTGAAATCAAGGATGTTGAAAGCAACAATCACTATATATAATAAAATTAATGATTTTCATTTTCCAAAATATCAAACAATATCCCATTTCCATCTCCAGTGCAATTCTCTATGTGGTAGGGTATAAATGTCACACACCCATATTTTAGAAAACTTGTAATTAAAAAAAAATTAACTATATAACTAATATCCTTATTTAACATATATACAAATTCGGTAATGTTTTGAATGTCAACACTATTACAATGGAAATTCTTTGAACATAAGAACTATACATTGGGTAATCTATTGCTATAAATACTCATGGTTATATCCACCATGGCTTAATGTCTTGCAGAATTATATTGTACAAGAGTATTAACTTTTTCGATACAATCACATTATATTAGTCATGTCTAAGCCTTAATTCCATTCAATGCTTACTGTATTGGCATTACGGCTATACCAAGATTTTTATGGCGTGATTTAATTTCTCCAAGTGGATGAATGCCCTAGGGTTGCGGTCCGATCTCTGGAGTGTTTTCTGTGAGCCTCCAGCTAGATTATTTGTGTAGGTAGATGTGCAAGATCAATGGTGGTGCAAGCGAGGTCCCAATCGAACGATGGAGATGCTTACCTTCCGATCAAAGTAGGGAAGAGGGTGGAAGCCATGCCTATGGTGCCTTTGTTTTTTGCTCACCGGGACTCTGGCTTCGCTAGGAGGCTCCTCCTCTGGTAACTACTCCTGCTTGGATTATCACCCTTAAACATTATTCTTTCTCTACTGGTGGCATGTTAGTCTTTGGGATTGAATTCCTCATGTTGCCACAGATTCTCTCTGGTTCAACCATGCAACGAGGAGAGGTCTGGTTTTGTTGTTTTCCACTTGAGTAGGTAATCTTCATGGTTCTGTCTTCTGATTTGTGATTATCGAGTTTTCTTTGCTTAAGTATCAACACTGAAGCTAATCCTAGATGTTTGTTGTGTTTGACAAGTTTGTCCTGCTTCCGGAGCAGAATCGTTAAGGTTTTATGCCAACTGTGGCAGTTCAAGTTTCTCGGCAATTCCCTTACCGGGTATGTGAGTTTTGGAGAGTGTTAGTTAAGAGCCTTTTGGTTTTACTTTCTTTTCTGTTTTTCATGTTGGCTGGAAGTATAACTTCTATGGGTCTGAGGGTTTTTTCGATGCAAAACCCTGTGTATTGATTTTCAGGCTTAGAGCCTTCGTTTTGACTTGCATCTACTTGTGTATGCTTGCATAATTTGTATGGGAGGATAAACCCTCATATGGGGTTTATGTCGGTATTCAACTATTTATCAATACTTTGAACTGAAGATGTAATATACTCCGGTTCTTATTTTGAATAACTTAACTCTGTTATACTGCATGGAAGTCCTTGTCTTCTCTATTTAATATATAGCATGAGTAAATGAAGATTTATCATGCGTATTGTTGCAGTATTTTATGCTTGATGATTCTGGTTGCAATATTGACTAGTTTAGTTGTATTTTTGTTCTGGCACTATCCCCTAGAGACTGAGCGGCTCTGGTAACAGGCTATCGTTTCATTTCTGGATACAAGAGCTATTTTTTTCTCTGGTGTCGAGGTGGATTACTCGTTTTTTTCCCTATCTGGGGGTTTTTGCAGTTGTTACCCTTATCACCTATTTGTTTTATGCAATCTTTACTAGAAAGATGATTTCCTTTCCTTACAGTATTTAATTCTATTTAAATTACTAGACAACAACTTTCCTTAATTTCTTTGGTAGTGAGGGCTCGGTGAGCCGCATCGATGTAATATAGTTTTAGTCAATGTAATACAATTTTAGTCTTATGATCTGGAAGAGGTAATTTCATTATTTCTTATTGTTTCTATAGTTTGACTGTCCTTTTTGATTGACAGTGAAATATCCTATCATTCTATTGTTTACTATACTTATATTTAGAAGTTATTCCTCAGTTTTTTTTTACTGTCTTCTTATAGTGACAGTGCATCACTTTGTTAACTTCCAGTTTTACTTCTTGTGAAATAAATGTTAATTATAGGTCTACTGCTTTTCTATTTTGATAATGATTACCATCATAATCTGTACTTTTCTTTACAATTTATCTTAACTACTAGAATGACATTTCTCTAATACTTGACTTGCTTAAGATAAGTAACATATACATTATGATATCTAGAAGATAATTCCTGTAGCTAGATAGAGTTATCAGATATACTTATCTGTCTTGCTTTTCCTAGTTGTACTGGATTTTTAATCCTCTGTTTGTTTTCCTCCCAACCTTGATACCAGTGCTGCTCCGCTTGATGTCTCCCCCCCTGAGCTACCCTTCACAAGGTTTCTCCTCAAGAACCTTAGTCTTGAATAGTGTAAGCTATCTGGTCTTAACCAGACGTAGCTACTATATCATTGTTTGTCCTTCCAGCACAGTTAATCTATTATTTTTTTAATATCTTTAATCTCTTCCTCTAGGTCTCAGATGCCCCCCCATCCTCTTGATCCCTTGGAATAAATTTTCTCTTGGAAGTAGTTAGGGCTGGGGTAACTACCCTAACTATTTGAGAATAAACTGTCATCCTTGGATAACTTATTCTCACTTAAGTTAAATCAAATAATTGTTGCCATAATTTCAACATTCCATTTTTCATGCATTTAAAACCAAAATTACTATTTATATAAAAATTAACTAGTATTCAGTTTGTTAAAACAAATGGAGTAAGTAAATATTTACATGTATATGGGAACATCACAATAAATGTAAAATCATATGATTGGAATCTTCATTTCCATATTGGGTGTAACTATATTATAATTTATAATGGAATTCAGAAAAAGGTACAATAATCACTATATATAGTAAATGATTGCAATTATATAGGTGGAAGAAGGGTATAAATGTAAAATCATATGATTGAAATATTCATTTCCATATTAGGTGTAACAATCTATTGATTGATGGGAATTTGTAATAAAATTCAAGAAAAAGTACAACAATATAAATAGTACAACAATATAATTAATAGTTCATAACATGGGTTTCTTCTTAAAAAAGCATAGGGTTACATTCAAAGAGGGAGAGTATCTTAACTTCTTTAATATTTGATACTCAAATAATTAATTGGAAGTGGGCATCTCCATATGTAACTTGTGTTTACAAATATCTCCTAACTATCATTAAGGCTAGATTTAATTGGTATATATGGGAAACAAAACATAGAATTGCAAATAGTTGTTTATAAATAAGGTAACCCTAAAACTAGATTTCATTGGTTAATATAAGAAACAAAGTGTACAATTGAAAAAAATAAGTTCATCAATAATGACAATAATAATATAATAGTATAAATATAATGGGCCAAGTCCTAGGGACATAATTTTCTACGACCCTCTAAAAATTATTTTTGTTAATCAAAAGTTAGATATGAATTCTTCTCTATGAAGAAATAATTCTTCTACTTTTTATCTTTTGTCTATAGTTTTTTCCAATTGAGAAGGAATTCCATAGTTTTCCCTAGCAGACTCTACTAGTTGGTAGGTAGTTCCACTTTCTTTCTTCTTCTTCTTCTTCCTTTTTCCTTATTTCAATTAGAAATTTCATTGCTTCAGATTATCTTAAAAAACATACTACATTGTCCTTCCATGCAGTGCTCATCCTTTATTCTAGATACATAGGATGCTTCTCTCTATCTTAATGGAGACCTAGCAATTCACCCACCTATTCATTACATAAAAAATAAAAAAATAAAAGCATAAATTCTAGTTATATCCTGACAATAGAAAACATAACATAAAACCAAATTACTAGTAAACTTGCAGACTATTAAGATTTTGAGGCGAAAACTAGAGCTAGATCCTTATCACTCAAACTAGGAGGAGTAGGAGGATCAAAATCACATTAAAGATTACCTTCTATATGGGCCAACCTTGCATCTAGTTTTTCCATGAAGAAACATTGATTTCTCAACATTCTCTTGATGTCTTCTAATGGGGAAAACACATTATATCTTTCCATCTCTCTGACTTTCAGTAGCGTGCCAAGAAAAGTCTTAATTTTCCAGTGTAATGCAATTGAGTTAAGGTATTATTCCCTTTGTCCCCTAGTGTGACCAAGGTTGGGAACCTAGTAGGAGACCTCTTCCAAGGCTTCAGAGTCAGGAAATGCTTGTGTCTCAGCACCCACCATGGTTTCCAAATTATGGATTTCCTAACAAGACTCGGGAGGGACAACATTTAACTAAGTCTTGCCTAATTCATGTGAAAATAAATGAGCATTGTGTTGGCCCAAGGGACTGCTTCCATTTCCATCACTTTGGCTTCACATATGCTACCTAGGTGACATGACACATAAGAGATGCACCCTGTTAAAATATCCACATAGAATCCCACAACCTTAGGTCTGGGGTTTTCACCAAGCTGTAACAACTTCACTAACAACGCACCATCTAACAACATACCATCTACATAATTCAAACTTATAACACTAGCTCAAGATAGGAAACAACCCACACCTACCAGGCTCATAAGGGTAATACCCACCTCTAAACTTATAAATTTCAATGCTCAGAGCACTAAAAAAAAGCCACAAGTAGACTTGGAAAAGAGGTGTACTGGGATTAAATCTACCTTTTTTTAAACAATTACTTAGGATATCAAACATTGATAGGAGGCACCTAGACATTACGTTACAAAACCGCCAACCAAAGACAACCTCCAAACCCATGTCCCAAATATGACCAGGACGAAGACCAAACCCTGCCATAACATATCCTAAGCCCAACATACATAGGATTAACAGATATTGAATTCAGTTAACACTAGACCATCTGAGAAAAAAAACCTGATACTTGGATAATTAACAAGAAAAATAAAGGTTACCGAACATTTCATGACTTGGACAGCCAAGATAGGAATGGCTAAGAGAGGCAATGTCTTGTTTATGCTATCGATAGGCAACCTCTCCTACGACATCACCCAACCTTGAATTTCCACCACCATTCATGAGTCCCCACAACCAAATGAGAGCCCACCAACCTGAGCTAGCCTCTTCACCTCATTGATATCATCCTCTCTCGCCAAACCATCAAAATTTAGGTTGAGAACTTCACAATTTGGACCAGAATCATACTCAGATGCCTACAACAATGGTTTTGGCTTTCTCCCCTACTTAGTCACAAACCCTCCTTTCACTCCAACAAAATCGTATTTCCCACCTGCTCCCCATGCTATGATTTAATATCCATCTAGATGATCGCATGCCAAAGACAAATTGTGCCCCCTAACTATCAAGCCCATCTCGGCGATAGGGTGGTGGGATTTCCCCTCCAGAACCCTCCTATAATTTTGAACCCACCTCCATCAGGGAAGGTTGTTCCACTTTTCTTACTCTTATAGAGACATTCTAATTTCTCTTCATGATAATTATCATAGTTCAAGAAATTTTCACCAAATCTTACCAAAATTAATATCTATATATTCTCCTCTAATTTTAACATGTTGTAAGTATCCAAAATTGATATTCTAAGTAAATTTTATGATACTTTTAATTGGCCCACCTAATAAATCCCTGATTTAAGGCCTTTTATGTTGTTTAACTTTTTACTTATTAAAACTTTTCCGTCTTTTGAATTTTTCTAAAAATGTATTCATATATGTCATATTTAGTTTTATAAAATATTGCATGCAATTGGAACTTCTGAAGAAAAAGTTATAATGGAACTACCATAACCATATAGTTTGAGCCTTAATTTAGGATGCCAAACTTCTTTGAGCATTTATTTTGCTGATATTTCAATAACAAGTTTAAAATATTGACATGAAACACCTTTGTCTATTCTGTTTATAATTCCATTGTTGGAACTCAATTTGGACCTCATAATATTTAAATATGATTTTTCAATTGAAATGGATTATACAAGCCTACTTAGAAGATTGGAAAAAAAAAACCCTAACTTGTAAATCTTGTAATTCCAAACAGACAAGGAAATCCTAAAAAATTGCTACAAAATATTTTTTTAGGTCCTTGTGAAATATGAGATTTCCATAAAACTTCAATGATTATTTGCTTTCCTACTAAAGGGACATAACCATAAAAAAAAAAAAAAAAAGTCTCATGTTAACAATATTGAGTCTAAATCATAATAAAAATTAACACACAAAAAATTCATATGTATATATATATATATATATATATATATATATATATATATATATATATATATATATATATATATATATATATATATATGACAAAGTATATAATTATAAATAATGATATTAAGAATAATTATGTGTGTTTATTTTAGAAAAACCTTCCACATTTTAAATTTAATCACCACTAATTACTAGTGCAAATATAAAAATTAAATAGTTGATAAACATGGATAGATAACAATCCATAATAATAGATATCAATCCATAATAACAGTGAAAATATTTACTTCATCATACACTCACATGTTAAAATTTAAAAGAATAAATAAAAAATAAAAAAAATTATAACTTTATTATTATTATTATTAATGACAAAAAAAGTTCATATATAAGCTAAATATATATACATTTAGAAAAAATACATAACAAGATTCATAACCATAGAGATTCACTCCACTTTATCATTGATATTTTTAATGTGTAAATAGGTTTTGCTACAATACCATGCGCCAATGCTATGGATTATCAATACCAATTGCTCAAAAAACCATAACTCATTTCATATGACACCTGTTCATATGACATTTTTTTAATTAATGAATTTAATTAAAAGGGAAAAAATAACTACTTTGGAGATAAATCTCAACCTTTGATTTGTCTATACTACTAAGAATATTTTAGAATATTTTATTAACATTGTTAAATCTCTACCATCCACCTAATAATTATTGTTAATTAAATTAAAATTCTGGAATCCCTATTCCAAAATAAATAGAACTCACGTAATTAAATGGTTGATAAATGCCAATGATCATCAAAACACTTACTTTATGATACATCTCCATTACCAAGATTTTAAAAAATCATAAATATTAACTAAATTCTAACTTTATTTTAAATTATCATTGTTATTATATTATAAAACCAATCAATCATATATATACTTTTTAAAAATATGTAACGATATTTGTAACCATGGAGATTCACCCCCAATTTATCATAAAGATTCTTAATATGTAAAGAGGATTTGTTACATAACCATATGCCAATATCATGACTTACTAATACCACATACTCAAAAAAACTATAACTCATACTCATGTTTATATAAGACGTTCATATGATATTTTTTTAATTAATCAATTTAATTGAAATGACAAAGAGAGCATAACTAATTTTAACTACTTGTGACATAAATCTCAACGTTTGATTTGTAAGTACTGTTAAACTAGAACAAACATATAAATTAAATTGATGATAAATGTGAATAGGCTTCAATCCATAACAAGCATCAAAAGGCTTATTTCATGATACGTTTCACATTGCTAAAATTAAAAAAATCATAAAAGTTAACTGAATTATAACATTATTATTATTATTATTATTATTACCCAGAAATATATATTTTTTAATTTTTTAACAATATTCTTAACCATTGATATTCACCCATTGTTATCATGGAGATTCTTAATTATAAAGAGCCAATAATTGTTACAATACCATGAGCCAATCCTATACCTTATCAATACCATATGCCTAAAAAGTCATAGCTTATTTTATATGACACTTGTTCAAATGATATTTGTTTTAGTCAATCAATTTAACTAAAAATTAAAAAAGAGCATAATTACTTTAGAGATAACTCTAAATGTTTGATTTTTTATTACTAATAAGAATATTTAAAAAAGAATATTATGTGAAGGATATATCCCTACTATCCACCTAATAACTATTGGCAATTAAATTAAAATTGTCATAGTCTTACTCCAAAATAGGCATGCATATCAACATAAATATTCTAAAATGTTCTAGAGCTTTAATCCCTACCATTAAATTTTCTCAAAAGACTTATCTAAAATATACATCTATTGACATAATTATATCATTGCTATTTACATTTTTAAAGTATATGTATAAAATATATGAAATATAGTAGTTAACAAGCACAACCACATTAATAGTTATGATTGATATATGTTGATGGGTACTACTTCCATACGTGGTTTGAAGTATATAAAATGGAAAATGATGTTGATTTTTCTGTATTAAGCACATTTACTAATATGATTTTGCTAGCATATATACAAGTAAAGCCATATAAATTAAAGGCTTCGTCTAACTTATAGATGAAATGAACTTTTTTAGGTGAATCTCATGATACAATTTCAAGAAAGATTATGACTTTTTGTTGTTTAAAATTCATTTTTGAATACAGAAAAAGATTTAACAACCTAAAAAAATCTTGGGCCACTCAAATTCTATAGCTTGAACAACTTATACTTAACTTTTTAGAAAACTTTGTTGAATTTTGGTTAAAATTAACCAAAAAAAATGCCTTGAAAAATGCCATTTAGTTGTTTGTTAGAATACGTGTAAATTAAGGAGTCAGTAAACACCAATAGGCATAAATTCATGATAAACATTAAAAGGCTTATTTCATGATTTTTAACCATGGAGATTCACCCCACTTCACCATATGTGCAAATAATCTTTGTTACAATACCATGGCTTGTCAATACCACATGCCCAATAAAAACCATAACTCAGCTTGCATGACACTTCTATATATATATATATATATATATATATATATATAAATTAATCAAATTAATTAAAAAGTAAAAAAGACCTAACTACTTTGGAGATAATATCATTCTTTGATTTATACATACTACTAAGAATATTTTAAAATATTTAATAGAAATTAAATCTTACTATTTATTTAATATATTTTGATAATTAAATTAAAATTGTAAAAACTCTATTTTAAAATAGACTTGTAACACCCCTAGTTTCATAAAAGATTACTAATATCATTAAGTGAATGTTTTACTAAAAGGCATTTTAAATGTTATTATATATTGTTGAGAACTATAGATGGTAATTACCTAGATTATAGGTAGTAATACTTTAACAAAAAAAATAAAACTGCTTTGTTTATTTAAAAGAAACAGTTGTCAAGAAATATTTACCCTCTACCTGAGAAGGGTAATATAGAGAGTGAAGAAGAGCATAAAATGGTCCTGGAGCTGGGTGGAATAAACTAGTGGGAAAAACTTGCTCAGTACAGTCAACAAAGAGTACAATTTGAGGTTGGACTGTAGTCCTGAGGCCCTTAGTACTGATTGTAACTAGACTAGATCCAGCATGGAGAAGATAGAAGGTGCTCGGGGGAGAGTCTGGATGTGATTGCCAGACTCGTGGCTGGGAGGAGAGACCTTTCGAATACATTTACAGTACAAGTTTTTCAGATAACTGAGATAGAAAACTTTTAAGGAATTTATTACTGAACTATAAATATTGTTGTGTAGAAAGAATATAAAAATGTAATGTACAGTAGCTATGTATCTATTACAGGGTAATAGTTGTTGAACAATAGCTAGCAACAATTGAAGTACCGGTAATTTCACTAGATAGAAGCTAATTGTTGCATGAATAACCAGGGGATGATGCATGGCCCAATAAATAAAAAAATAGTTACTCATACAGTCAAATTATATAGCTATCGCATGAATGAAATAAAGATAAAGTCTAGAGTAAATATAAGTGCAGAATACTTATATATAACCCCCTCTTTGAATGTAATCAATTGCATATAACCGATCATTGCAGCATTTCGGTCTCTTGAGAATATATATGAAGGCTATTACTATTAACAGAAAACAGAAAAGAGTAGCCATTAATTCCATAGTTTGATAGAATCAAAAGACAGTGTCATGAATAATACGCATATATATATATATATATATATATATATATATATATATATATATATATATATATATATATATATATATATATATATATATATATATATATATTTGATAATACTCTAGGAGTTTGTTATAGAATTTTACATAATTAAACAATCCCATCTCCTTCAGATCAAGATGCCACATACAGTAACGTTAAAAAATAAAAAAACCGCAGTAACACTTCTTATAACACATTGAGCCAAAAGAACACAGAAGTATATGGTTGTTCAAACATAATAGCCAAGGAAAAGGTTGAAGCTATCAGGGTATCCGAATTAACGACATTTGTCGATATCCTCACAAGCTTAATGGAAACAGTCTTATCAATCAGCCTTTAACATAAATAGAAGTAGGCTTGAAGGCATTTAAAACCCTTAAAAATTACATTTCTAAGATTGGAGAAAAGGGTCGACAGCTGTAGCTAGTCCAATAACCTAAAATAAATTACAGGTCAAGATTAACCGGTGCATAATCAACTACCCTATTATGCTATCAAGGAAAACCCTAATTTGAAACCATCAAATAACTTAACTTGAACAGAAACCAAAAGCTTAGCTCCAACCTGAAAAACAATGTAAACACTATAAGCCTATACGAAGTTAAAGGACGCAGTCCCGAGTAGCAAACCATCTGGCAGGTGGCATACCTGCATTCAAGAATATGAACTAGTCACTACAGGCTAAAGTGAGAAATCTACCTTTCAATACATATACTCAACAGAAAATGAAATGGGTTCTTACCTGAGTTAAGAACATGGCCTCGACAAGTCGCCAACCTGAAAAGTCAGGATGAATGCTTAGTGTCATAACTAATTTAAATATAAGAACATGCTTGAATGAAAAACCCTCTTGAAACATGACTGGGTTCAGGCTTTCAACAAGAAGCATTGCTATATGATTTTAAAATACTTGTTGTGGATGTTTCTGTATTCATTTCGCCTTTCTCCATGACCCGAGCCATATAAGTCTCCCCTAAACAGTGGCAAGAAAGCTTTAGGACAGGTATAAAGCAGTTACCCAAATTCATCATAGACTTCCAACCCCAACAATTAAACATTCAAGTTGCAGAAATGAAAGATGTACCTGCTCTGTCAAGTTTATTACCCTCCTCTATTATTATCTCTTGCAGAGAACAAAAACTAGAGCCCGTGCAGAGCAATGTGACACACAGGAGCGGCAACAACAATGAGACCTCAAGGTTTCAACACAAAGAGTTAGTTACATTAAACCCTAGCTCTTCCCTATCGTCCAATGGCAGATGGAAAAATAACAACGGACAACGACAATAGATGGTCAGATCAGATGGAGTTAACATTCCATAGCATGGATGGCAGCCACGTGGAGCCATGGATGAGGGCCCATAGAACAGAGCAAGCCATGGGAATGTGTGCTTAGTTAACCAAGAGAATCCCCGGTCGGATCTCCCTACCTTTTAAATAAATTAAATTTAATCACATTTAAGTTTGTACGCAGTATCATAGTGTGATATATGTTTCCGTGGATACGATTGTACATAATTTTTAATAGATGTGAAACCATAGTTATATGCCGAACATTGTACATAACGTTAGTATATGTGAATCCTTAGTTGTATTCCAGAAATTTTTTTATTTTATGGTTTATCTAAAGATTTTATTAGAATTGAAGTTGTAGATGCTACAAATGGTATCAAAGCCAAGTTTGTACACTGAGGCCCTTTGGGAATAGCTATGTATAGGAACCATGTGCTTAAATTTTAATTAAAACTACTTATGTGTGAATAAAGATCACAAAAAGGATCACACTAGCAAAGGGAAAAGCAAGTTCAACATGCAAGGGAACTCAGGACCACCTGAATCACCCAAAGAAACTTATGTGAATGCTAACCCAAATATTTGGATTCAGCTAGGCGAGGAATCTTGACAAGCTAATGAAGTGTTACTCGAAACTGTGTAGCAGTTGCATGTGGAAATGACTAGTTTGAGAACAGATAATGAATGCCTGTGTTTAGAACAGGAAAGAATCTTAAGAAGTTTGTCCAAACGACAAAATCAGCATCACCCAGATCCCAGTGTAGAGGATCGGGAAAAGACCCTAACCGCTCAGCATGATGAAGAAAACGCTGAATCTGCTGAAAGAAATAGAGAGGAAGATGAGGGACGCTCAGACAATGTATCTGACCAACACAAAACCAAGAAACAAAAGCCAGAACCAAGGACAGAATTACAGGGAGAATTTAAGAAAATTAAGCCTTCCCTTTTTAGGGAGAATCTTAAGAAGTTGCAGAAGCCTGGTTAATTGATATGGGAAAATAATTCCAGATTTATGAATATACTGATAAGCTGAAGGCACAATTGGCATTGTATCAGCTGAGGGGAAAAGTGACTCTCTGGTGGGAAGAAATCAAGACAGTAATGAAAATTGATGAAGAACAGGTTACATGGAATGAATTTCAAAAACATTTCAAGGATAAATATTTAACTGAACGCTATTATGATGAGAAAGCGAAATAATTCCACGAGCTAAGATTGGGAACCTTAACCATGGATGAATACGTGACCAGATTCACATCCTTACTCCGCTACATGCCTTACATGCAAGAGGAAAAGGCCAAAATTTATCGTTTTATTAGCAGCTTACCAAACTTTATGAAGGAAAAACTAGAATTTGACTACCCTAAGACAATGGATGATGTTGTGAGGAAGGCCCGCATTTGCTATCAACAAATGAAACAAAGGAATGAAGGGCCAAAAGGAGGATCAAGTAAGAAGGGTAGAAGCCTAATCCCAAGTAGACACCCAAAATTTGCTAACCATAGGAATGCACAACAAAAGACGTTCAGCAAGTTTCCAGCCAGAAATCAACCCAGAACTGCATATTCTAAGAATAGGCCAGCAGAAGGAGTCACAAAATCTGCCAACAATCAACAATCAAAACCGCCGCTACAGTGCTGGGGTTGCAAAGAACCCCATTATTACAAAAATTGTCCACAAAGAGCTAGAATAGAACAATTATCAAACATGCAAGAAGAATCCATAGTTGGCGAAGTGGCGAGGAGCATACCTAGAATTAATGTTGCCTTGGACGATCATCAGGCCGAATTCCTGCCCATAATGATCGAATGTGAAGGTATGATTTCTAAGCAACTTGTCTCTATTTTATTTGATCCAGGTGCTAGCTTAAGCTATGTCAGTCCTAAAGTGGTTGAAAAGTGTCAGTTAGTAAGCATAAAATTTTCAAAACCTTGGCTAGTACAACTAGCCACTGGCACAAAAAGGAGAGTTAATGCCAAGATAAAACGTTGTCCCATAACCATTTCTAGGCAGCCTATTTATGTTGATCTTAATATATTACCTTTGGGTTCTTATGACATACTAATTGGGATGGACTGGTTGGAAAAATGTTGGTCTCTAGTAGACTGTAAATAGAAGACTGTAAGTTTTGTTTCAGAATCAGGTCAATGGAAGGAATTACAAGGAATAAAAACTAGCACCAAGCTCCATCCTATTACTGCCAATCAATTAGGAAAATTCATTAGAAAAGGGTGTCAAATTTACGTCGTGCAGGTGGGGTTTACAAACTCTAAAAATAAAATGACCTCGCTAGAAAGTATCCCTGTAATTTAGGACTTTGTAGATGTCTTTCAGGAAAATGTTCCTGGCTTACCACCCAAGTGAGACATTAACTTCTCCATTGAGTTAATTCCAGGTGTAGCCCCCATATCCAAAGCTCCTTATCGCATGAGCATACCTGAATTGACAGAGCTCAAAATGCAGTTACGAGAGCTTCTAGATAAAAAATATATTCACCCCAGTGTGTCCCCTTGGGGAGCTCTCATATTATTTGTACAGAAAAAGGATAGGACCCTCAGATTGTGCATCGATTATTGACAATTGAACAAACTAACCATCAAAAATAAGTACCCTTTACCACGTATTGATGATATATTTGATTAGGTACAAGGAGCTAAGGTATTCTCGAAAATTGATCTAAGATCCGGTTACCATCAAATAAGAATAAAAGATGAAGACATTTAGAAAATAGCCTTGCATACTCGTTATGGTCATTACGAGTTTGTGGTATTTCCATTTGGCCTCACAAACGATCCAACCACCTGTATGAGTCTAATGCATTGTATTTTCCAGCCTTACCTGGATAAATTTATGTTGATTTTCATAGATGATATCTTAATATATTTGAAGAACCAGGAGGAACACAAAGAACACTTAAGAATAGTGTTTCAGGCATTAAGGGAAAATCAGTTGTATGTCAAATTCCGCAAGTGTGACTTCTTCAAGGATCAAATTCAGTATTTGGGTCACACTATATCTGCAGAAGGCATTTCAGTAGACCTAGAAAAGATCAAAACGATCATGGAATGGACAGCCCCCAAGAATGTCGTTGATATCATATCATTCTTGGGATTAGCCGGATATTATCATAGATTCATTGAGGGGTTTTCAAAGATCTCTTTTCCAATGACATCTTTGTAGAAAAAGGGATGTGCTTTCCAATGGACAACAGCTTGTCAGCAAAGCTTTGAAAAATTAAAGCATTTTGTTACTACCACACTAGCACTAAAAGTGGCAGATCCGGAAAAGTCTTTCGTAGTTTGCACGGATGCAAGCAAAGAAGGTGTTGGTGGGCTGCTGACATAGGAGGAAAAATAATTTTCTTATGAATCTCGAAAGTTGAAGGAGTACGAGCAACGATATTCAACTTATGACCTTGAATTGACAGCAGTAGTGCATGCACTTAAAATGTGGAGGCATTATCTTTTGGGGAAGAAATTTTTGTTGCTAACCAATCATAGCAACCTTACCAATTTCTTCAACCAATCTAGCTTAAACACTCGATAGGCCACATGGACGGCTTTCTTAAGAGAATTCGACTTTGAAATGAAACATTTAAAGGGGAAAGAAAACCGTGTGGATGACGCACTAAGTAGAAAGTTGCACTGTATTTATGAGGTTCGAATGAGCCAAGCAACTTCAAATATTCCTGAAATCATAAAGGAGGCAGCTAATAAGGATCTAGAACATACCTTCCTCTAGCAACAAACAAAAGAAGCTCTACGGAAAGAGGAAAAACCATAA
The DNA here is from genome assembly GCA_031772625.1 of Pinus tabuliformis. Taxonomy (NCBI): domain Eukaryota; kingdom Viridiplantae; phylum Streptophyta; class Pinopsida; order Pinales; family Pinaceae; genus Pinus; species Pinus tabuliformis. The sequence continues at coordinate 889,091,219 of CM062816.1, read as the reverse complement.
TTTGAAATAAATTCCGATAATCTCCTCACTTTTAAAAACATAATTTATATTCCAAATCAGACCTTGATTAAACTATTGGTATTAGATGAGTTTCATAAGAAACCTTGTGCTGGCCACCCAAGCTATTAGAAAATGTTTTCAGCCATTAAGAGAGGGTATTTTTGGCCCGGATTGAGGAAGGATATTGCAGAATATTTGTCCAAATGTTTGGAGTATTAATTGGTTAAAACGGAACACCAACACCCTGCTAGATTGTTATAGCCATGGCCCATTTCAGAATGGAAATGGGAGACTATATCCTTAAATTTCATTACTGGTTTACCTTGCACAAGGAAGCAACATGATTCCATTATGGTGGTGGTAGAAAAGTTGAGTAAAATAGCCCACTTCATACCTGTGAAATCCACTTTCAAAACAGTGGAAATCATAGAAATATTTATGAAGGAGATATTTCACTTGCATGGGATACCCAAGGTAGTGATTTCGGATAGAGATGTGAACTTCACATCCACCTTCTAGAAGACTCTTTTTGCATGACTAGGTACTCATGTCCAATTTAGTACTGCCTACCATCCTCAAACGGATGGACAGAGTGAACGACTAAATCAGGTGTTATAAAACATGTTACGCATGTTCGTGATGCAGCAGCCATACAACTGGGAGGACTACCTCCATCTAGTGGAATTTGCATATAGTAATGGACATCACAAATCACTAGGCATGAGCCCTTTCAAGGTGTTGTAGGAAGAAAGTGCATAGTTCATCTTATGAAATCAGCTCACAAAATGATAGAAAAGATAGTTCAACGCCTTAGAATTCAGCCTCCTCGAGGAGGCAACCTCCTTTACATTACACAAATGAACAATTCTTGGATGATACAAATGACAAGACCTCCTTTCTGTATATAGGAGTCTAAGCGGTCATAATATAATCAGAGCCGACATAACAATAATAATGTAAGGGAACAACAATAACAATAGTGGGCTTCTATGGGGTGCAATAATAACAACATGGTTACTACATGGGCACAACAATATAATAAGGGGGTTGCACTAATAATAATAAGGGGTTACAATAGTAGTATAGGGACCTAACATGCCCCTCTTCTTCAAAAAGTGTTGTCCTCAATGCTTGAGTAGTTATGGATGCTTCTGTATAAAATTATCATCCTTCCATGTGGAATCTTCAGCTAGTAATTTGTTCCACTTGATGAGATACTCTTAAATTGGTAAATTTCGTAGCTGTTGACTTCTTCGTTCTGTGAATGCTTCAGGTTCCAATATGATTTTTCCTTCCTTGTCAAGTTCTGGCAATATTGTTGGAACTGGGATCTTCGACAACTTTTGAATGAGTTCCCACCCTGCTTCACCATTCTTCCATTCATTCCTTTCTTTGTTTATCAAATTTGGTTGGATAATAGAAAGAGCACAAAATAATGCTTCCACATCCTCATCCTTTCTTGAGAGTGCATTTGCAACAACATTTTGCTTCCCTTTTTTGTAGATGATTTCAAAGTCATAACCCAACATATTTGTGACCCATTTTTTCTGTTCTTCTAAAGATAATCTTTGTTCTAAAAAATATTTAAGAATATCATGATCCATTTTTACTTTGAACTGTCTTCCCATTAGGTAAGGTCGCCATTTCTTAAGTGCATGTAGTATTGCCAACATTTCCTTCTCATAAATAACTTGCTTGAGATGTAGCCGTAAAAATACCCAATTGCCTACATCGAAACTTCTTTCACTGCGATGTTGATCTTCCTGTTGTTTCATTTGATTCTAGACCAAAGTAAGGTTATCCTTTAAAAGTTGGAGAACTTGTTGTTGATGCTCGATGTGATATTTCACTGCTTGAATATTTTTCTTCTTGATATGTCCTTCTATCTTGAGAGAGTGGTAATTTCTTCCATTGCATTACAAGATATGGTCAAATTCATTTCTTCTTTTTTGATGTGATCTTTCACTTCTTGAACCTTTTTCTTCTTGATATGTCCTTCTATCTTGAGAGTTTGAGGAGTGGTAATTATTGCCAATGCTTTATAAGATATGGTTGGATTCATTTCTTCTTTCTCCACGGTTGGTTCCTGATGTATATCCTCTTCTTTTGACGTTTCTTGATCTTTTTCTTCCTCCTCTTCACAATCAATGTAAAATAATTTCTTCTCTGCACACTTATAACAATGTAAAATTTGAAACGGGAACTGATACTGTTACCCGGTTCGTAGAGATAGAAAAAAAGTGACCTGATTTTGAAAATGGGTGATGCAGAACGATCATGTTTTTTTTAGAGCATAGTTTTTGGCACTTTAATTTTTTTATGTACATTACGTTTTAGAATCGTTTTAGAATGGTAGTGATTTTCATGCTAATTTAAAAAAGTGAGTATTCTGCATCACCCCTTTTTTTTAAAAGACCTTTGTTTTGGCTTTAAATTTTCTAATGTATAAAATATAAATAATTATTTTGTAAATTTGATCATTTTTGAAGTGGCCGTTTTCTTCACATTTTCTTGTTTTTTTAATTTTAATTTTAACTTTTTTTTAGTGAGGTTTTTATTGTTTTGCATTTTTAAATTAGGAGGTCGATATTTAGAATTTTTGATATTCTACATATTTATACATCCTTAATTAATTTTTCATTCCACATGAAATAATTGTTTCTAAAAAACAATATTTTTTAACAATGGACATAAAAATAACCATTTTTAACATAAATATAACTAAAAAACTACACGTTTTGATAATTTTTTGCTAGAATTGACATGTCAAAATCACAATTTTTATACGATAATTTTAACTAAAAATGATTAAATAATAGCTTTTTTTATGAATTTCATGTCAAAAAATAATAATATTCATTCTTTTTTTCAAAAAATAATGATTAACTTAAAAATCAATGCGAAAATTACATATTACAAATATTGAACGTATAACAACCTTAATTGAGTGTTTATTCTTCTCATAAAATGTCAAAGTCAAAACATTGCAAACAGGGAAAATTTTAAGAACCCCCCCTAAATTTATAAATATAATAAATGGGCGAATCTCCATGGTATATAGGAAAAATGGAAGGCGATTTTATCAGTAATATAATATGTATATATAATTTTTTGGCGAATCTCTCACCAGGCATGGCGAATATTTTACTCAATTATAAAATCTTGTAAGATCTTGGCAAGTCTTTCACTAAATAATAAAACTTTGTATGGATCTAAGATGATAGAATTTCCCCTTTAAATAGTCTATGCTCACATGAATACCATGGTATTACCATGGGTCAATACCATGGGTTATCATAAACCTGGAGCTTAAAAATTACTATCAGTAATTTATAAAAATTAATAAAATTAATAGTTGATTTTTATTTTATTTTTTATTTTAACCAAGCTAAAATGTTTAACCTACATTAAATTACAACATCCATTTTTACTCTTGACCAAGCCCCAAGAGGATCAAATATTTTTTCACTCTATGCTAGTTTGCATATCATGATATTTGATACCTCTCGAGGGTTAGTAGATCCAGAGATGGATCTATGCTGGTTTAAGTAATTCCCCCATTTAAATAGGCTACATTCCAGGTGAATACCATGGGTCAATACCATGTGCCATTTTGGTGAATACCATGGGTCAATGCCATGTGCCATTTTTATTTTTATTAATTCTAATATTAGGGTTAATAATGGTTTTTTGCATGGTATTAAAAACAATCTAGTCCATGGTATTTGTTCCATAGTATTTTGCCCATAGGTTTCACCTAAATATAACCCATTTTTTGAGTGTTCGTAAATATAAGGTGACTTATGGAGTAAATATAAAAAAATGTTTTATTTGTTTATCATACCTCTTGTTTATTTATATTTTTATTAATTTACCATACCTCTGTTACAAATATGGTATTTGGCCCATAGAATTCACTTAAATAAAACCTCTTTCTTGAGCTTTCATAAATAGAACGAGGGTTATGGACTAAATATAAAAAGATGTTTTATTTATTTACCATACGTCTAGTTTATTTATATTTTTATTTATTTACCACACCTTTTGAGTAAGTATAAAAAGACGTTTTATTTATTTACCATACCTCCACTTTACTTATATTTTTATTTGTTTACACCAAGTGACTTATGGAGTAAATAAAAAAAATGTTTTATTTATTTACCATACCTCTCATTTATTTATATTTTTATTAATTTACCACACCTCTTTTATAAATATGGTATTTGGCCCATAGGATTCACTTAAATAAAACCTATTCTTGCAAATGGGCGAATGGATTCACTTAAATAAAACCTATTCTTGAAAATGGGCAAATGGAAGGTTGTAACTCCTAATTTCAAGGGCTAAATTTACCTTTTTTACCCTCTCCCTTAAAATAAGGTGGGCTATTTGAGGTGATTTGTAAAAATGTACTATGATACAAAATATTTGCCCACTAAAAATTTAAAACCCCTTAATTTCGCCAAAGGGCGAACATTCGCCCCTAAAATTATCCTTGATTGCAAAGCTTGATTTACAAGCATAACTTAAATTTAATCAACAATGTCACGTAATCCAAACTCTTCGTCCTCTAGAGTTTCATCATTGTCTTCTTCCACAATATTTTCTGTTTCCTTTTGCTCACTTCCCTCTTCTATTGGGTCTTTGATGTTTGCGAATCTCCCAATGTATGTCTTTCCAAACATTATATGTAATGGTGGTTGGGGTTCCTTTGCCTTTTTTTCCACACGTGATTCACTAAAGTCCCCTTTATTCAACCCAATTTCTTGCATTGCATCTGGAAGAAATTGAAGAACATTAATTCTTTGCTGAATGAAATTGCACGGTACTGGATCTTTTTCAATTGCAATGCAATTTCTTCCTTTTTGAAGGCAACATGCTAGCGTTGTACCTAATTACCAAGCACAAAAGAAATAATGAACTAAATTAGTACAATGACATATTAATTAAAAAATAACATATTGAAATTCAATTCCATATAATAAAACTTACCTGAGCCAGAAAATAAATCCAGAACCTAATCTCCTTCATCTGAACAAATATCTATAAGATAGTTAACCAATAATTATGGTGTTTCATAAATGTTAACTATCTCTCCTTTTGCTTTTGATTCCAGGAATCAACCAGTCACCAGCCGGGTGGGCGGCTGGTGGCTGGGTGATTCCCACCAGCTGGGCGGGCGGCTAGTGGCTAGTTCATTCCCGGAATCACCTAGCCGCCAGCAGGGCGGGTGATTGGTGGCTGGGTGATTCCGGGAATCAACCAGCCACCAGCCGGGTGGGCGACTGGTGGCTGGGTGATTCTGGAAATCAACCAGCCACCAGCCGGGCGGAATCAACCAGCCACCAGCCGGGCGGGCGGCTGGTGGCTAGTTGATTCCGGGAATCAACTAGCCACCAGCCGGGCGAGAATCAACTAGCCACCAACAGGCCGCCCGGCTGGTGGCTGGGTGATTTCGGGAATCACCCAGCCACCAGCTGGGCTGGGCGGGCGGCTGGTGGCTGGTTGATTCCTGGAATCAACCAGCCACCAGCCGGGCGGCCAGCCTGTGGCTGGTTGATTCCCAGAATCAACCAGCCACCAGCCACTCGCCCGGCCCGGCTAGGGGCTGGGTGATTCTGGGAATCACCCAGCCACCAGCCGAGCTCGCCCACCCAACCACCAGCCGGGCCGGGTGGGCAGATGGTGGCTGGTTGATTCCCGGAATCAACCAGCCACTAGCCGGGCGGCCAGCTGGTGGCTGGTTGATTCTGGGAATCAACCAGCCACCAGCTACCCAACCGGTTTGTGGCTGGTTGATTCCGGGAATTAACCAGCCGCCCACCCGGCTGGTGGCTGGGTGATTTCGGGAATCAACCAGCCACCAGCCGCCCACCCAGTTGGTGGCTAGTTGATTCCCGGCCGGTTGCTGGCTGGTTGATTCCCGGGAATCAATCACCCACCAGCCACCCACCCGGCTGGTGGGAATCACCCAGCCACCAGCTGGGGGGGCGGGTGGTGGCTGGTTGATTCTGGGAATCAACTAGCCACCAGCCGCCCGCCCGGCTGGTGGTTGGGTGATTCCGGGAATCAACTAGCCACCAGCCAGGCGGCCAGTTGGTGGCTGGTTGATTCCCGGAATCAACCGGCCACCAGTCGGCGCCGGGCGGCCCGCTGGTGGCTGCTGATTCCGGGAATCAACTAGCCACCAGCCGGCCGCGCAGCTGGTGGCTGGTTGATTCCTGGAATCTCCCAGCCACCAGCTGGCCGGGAATCAACCAGCCACCAGCCGGCCAACCAGCCACCAGCCGCCTGCCCGGCCCGGCTGGTGGCTGGGTGATTCCCAGCCCGGCTGGTGGCTAGGTGATTCTGGGAATCACCCAACCACCAGCAGGGCCGGGCGGGCGGCTGGTTGCTGGTTGATTCCCGGAATCAACCAGCCACCAGCAGGGTGGCCAGCTCGTGGCTTGTTGATTCCCAGAATCAACCAGCCACTAGCCGCCCTCCAGACTTGTGGCTGGTTGATTCCGAGAATCAACCAGCCACCAGCCGCTCGCCCGGCTGGCGATTGGTTGATTCCCGGCCAACTGCTAGCTGGTTGATTCCGGGTGGTTGATTCCTGGAATCAACCACCCACCAGCCGCCCGCCCGGGTTGTGGCTGGGTGATTCCAGGAATCAACCAGCCACCACCCACCAGCCGCCCGCACGGCTGGTGGCTGGGTGATTCTGGGAATCAACCAGCCACCAGCCGGGGAATCAACCAGCCAGCGCCGGGCAGCCTGCTGGTGGCTGGTGGATTCTCGGAATCAACCAGCTGGTCTGGTGGCTGGTTGATTCTAGGAATCAACTAGCCACTAGCTGGCCGGCCAGCTGGTGGCTGGTTGATTCCCGGAGTCACTCAACCACCAGCTGGGCGGGCGCCCGGCTGGTTGATTACACCAGGCGGCTGCCTGGCTGGTGGCTGGGTGATTCCCGGAATCACCCAGCCACCAGCCAGGTGGCCTGCTGGTGGTAGGTTGATTCCGGGAATCAACCAGCCACCAGTTGGCCGCCCGGCTTGTGGCAGGTTGATTCCGGGAATCAACCAGCCACTAACGACTGGTGGCTGGCCGATTCCGAGAATTAATCAGCCACCAACTGGCCGCCCGTCTGGTGGCTGGGTGATTCCGGGAATCAATCAGCCACCAGTCGCCCAACTGGTGGCTGGTTGATTCCCGGAATCAACCAGCCACCAGCCGGTCAGAGCCACCAACCGAGCGGGCAGCTGGTGGCTGGTTGATTCCCAGAATCAACCAGCAACTAGCTGCCCGCCCGGTTGGTCGCTGGGTGATTTCGGGAATCAACCAGCCACCAGCCGCCAGTCTGGCTGGTGGCTGGTTGATTCCCGGAATCACCTAGCCACCAACCGAGCGGGCGGCTGGTGACATGGTGATTCCGGGAATCAACCAGCCGGAATCACCTAGCCACCAACCGAACGGGCGGCTGGTGACATGGTGATTCCGGGAATCAACCAGCCACTAACCGGGCGGGTGACTGGTGGCTAGGTGATTCCCGGAGGTTGGGTGATTCCCGGAATCAACCAACCACCAGCCACCCTCTCGGCTGGTGGCTGGGTGATTCCTAGAATCAACCAGCCACGAGCCGCTCGCTTGGCTAATGGCTGGGTGATTCTGGGAATCAACCAGCCACCCTCTCGGCTGGTGGCTGGGTGATTCATAGAATCAACCAGCCACGAGCCGCTCGCTTGGCTAATGGCTGGGTGATTCTGGGAATCAACCAGCCACCAGCCGCCCACCGGAATCACCCAGCCACTAGCCGGGCGGGCGGCTGGTGGCTGGTTGATTCCAGGAATCACCCAGCCACCAGCCAGGCCTGCCGGAATCACCCAGCCACCAGCCAGGCGGGCAGGTGGGCCGCCGGGGTGGGGCGGCCCGGAATCTCCCAGCCACCAGCCGGGCGGGCGGGCGGGCCACTGGGGTGGTGCCAACCTAGGGTGGCACCACCTCGATGGCCCGCCCGCCCGCCCGACTGGTGGTTGGGTGATTCCGGGAATCACCCAACCACCAGTCGCCTGCCCAGCTGGTGGCTGGGAATCACCCAGCCACCAGCCAGGCGGGCGGGCGGGCTGCTAGTGGCTGGGTGATTCCAGCCGCCTGGGCGATTCCCGAAATCACCCAGCCACCAACCAGCCGGGCAGGCGGGGTGGCGCGAATCACCCAGCCACCAGCCGGGCGGGCGGGCGGGTCGCCGGGGTGGCCCTGCCTGGGCTGGTGCCACCCCGGTGGCCCGCCCGCCCGCCCGGCTAGTGGCTGGGCGATTCCGGGAATCACCCAACCACCAGCTGAGCGGGCGGGCAGGCCGCCGGGGTGGCACAGCTTGGGCTGGCGCCATCTCGACAGCCCGCCTGCCCACCCGGCTGGTGGCTGGGTGATTCTGGGAATTGCCCAGCCACCAGCCGCCCGCCCGGCTGGTGGATGGGCGATTCCGGGAATCACCCAGCCACCGGGTGGGCGGACCGCCGGGGTGGCGCGGCCTGGGCTGGCGCCACACCGGCTGCCTGCCCGCCTGCCCGGCTGGTGGCTGGGCGATTTCGGGAATCACCCAGTCACCAGCCGTGCCACCCCGGCGGCCTGCCCGCCCACCCAGCTAGTGGCTGGTCGATTCCCGGAATTGCCCAACCACCAGCCGGGTGGGCAGGCTGGCCGTCGGGGTGGCGTGGCTGGGCTGGCGCCACCCCGGCAGCCCGCCCGCCCACCCGGCTGGTGGCTGGGCAATTCCTGGAATCATTTTTCTTTTGTATCTAGCATGTTATGGTTGAAAACATGTTGAATTTATACTTTGGAAAGAAAAATGATATCATTCCAAAAACATTAATGTGTTTTTTGCCTCATAAACAACTTTGTTTAGCACATAAAAAATTGGTTTTACTAGCATTTTTTAAAAAGTTTGATAATTGACCGTAAAAAAAAAATCATTGTTCCAGTATCATCACTTTCGTTTTGAAGCTATATTTTGCACGAAAATTTCGTAGTAAATTTCGTAGTCACTGCCATTTTTAAAACATGTTCAAAATTGACCCCCAAAAAATAAAATCATCGTTTCAGTATACAAACTTTTCATTTTTAGCACTGTTTTTGATGTTTTTTCGGGGTTTTTTGGCCAGAGTTCCCATTTTGAGTTTATAGTTCCCGTTTCAAAGTTTACATTGTTTTATGACCTTTAATGTATTTGTTATCACAATTGTAACAAAGCCCTTTTGCTCTGTTTTCTTCCAATTTTTGTGGTGTCAACCTTGTAGGTTCTGGAAGGCTAGGAGAAACAAAACTTCCAGCTTTATAGTTGTGATGGGTAGAATTCCTTGTTACCATAATTTTGCTTTTCACTTTCTTTCCAACCTAAATGCATTCTCCAATGGATCAAGTTCCCAAAGAAGAACCTCATGTTGAATGTTATCCTTTAAAGTCCTTATGGAGACATCAATCCTCTGCATCTCTGGAATATCATTTTCCCTTATATTCAATTTTTGAAAGTCTTCAATGTGCTCTACCGTTGAACACTTTTGTTTGAGATTTATCAATTGGCTAAAGAAGGTGTTTCTCTTTGTATCCTCATAATGTGCTATTATTTCCTCCGTGATAATTGACCATGTAACAAGTGGTTTACGAGAACAACGCCCTTTATACCATAAAAATTGATTTGGTTCTAAATATAGAGATAAAATACGCACCTTTTGTAACAGTTGCACTCCATGTAGATTAAAATATTGCTCCATTTATAGTATCCAATTTACCGAATCCTTTCCATCAAACTTCCACATATCATTGTTTCTTGATTTTAGGAGCTCGATCTTGAAACGATTGTAACTCTATACATTCAGATCACCAAGTTCTAAAAATGTCTCCTATAGTAGCCCTCTAAGTCCTCTTTTTAACCCCACAAGTATGATTAGAATTTGATTCTCCAAGAAAGTGTCATGGCCAATATCCTAAGATGACTAGATTATATAATGTTTCAGTAGAGAAAACTTGTACGATGTGCCACGTGTCACTATTTCAACCTTCAGATCTGAAAAATATACACAGAAAACTACATTCCATCCTCTTTCTATAAATTCTTAAGAAATTTCAATTTGTTTATCTGAGAGAAAGTTATGACGATTTTCTCAAGGTCACCTATTTGGAATGTAATTTGGGAGTTAGCAAAAACCATAATTTCCTCAGATCATATCTCTGAAAATATAGCGAGACAAGCTCTAAAATTCGGACTCGAGGTTCAGAGAGATTTTGGCTCAAATGGGTTTGTTTTTTAGCTTTGAAAACGTCACAACAAAAAATTTATAGCGAAAATGCCATGATCACCTGTTTGGAGTAGCGAAACCCTAGAATCCAAATCTCTGATACCAAAAGTTATGAAACCAACACACAAAAAGATAGAAAATATAGATCAATGCCTTATAAATAAGCCTCTTCAAGGGGGAAACCTCATTTACATTACACAAATAAACAATTATTAGATGATACAAATGACAAGACCTCCGTTCTATACATAGGAGTTTAAGGGGTCATAATATAATCAGAGCCGACATAAAAATAATAATGTAAGGGCACAATAATAACAATAGTGGGCTTCTATGGGGCACAATAATAAAAATATGGGGACTACATGGACACAAAAATATAATAAGGGGGTTGTACTAAAAACAATAAGGGGTTACACTAGTAGTATAGGGACCTAACATGCCCCTCTCCTTCAAAAAGTGTTGTCCTCAACGCTTGAGTAGATCTTGATGCTTCTGTATTAAATTCTTGTCCTCCCATGTGGAATATTCAACGGGTAAGTTCTTCCACTTGATGAGATACTCTGAAATTGATAGATTTCATAGCTGCCGGGTTCTTATTTATGTGACTGCTCCAGGTTCCAATATGATTTTTGCTTCCTCGTTAAGTTTTGGCAATATTGTTTGAACTGGGATCTTCTACAACTTTTGAATGAGTGGCCACACTTCCTCATCCTTCTTCCATTCATGCCTTGCCTCATTTATCCAATTTGATTGGATAATAGAAGTAACACAAAACAATGCTTCCACATCTTCATCCTTTCTTGAGAGTGCATCTGCAACAACATTTTGCTTCCATTTTTTGTAGATGATTTCAAAGTCATAACCCAACATATTTGTGACCCATTTTTTCTCTTCTTCTAAAGATAATCTTTGTTCTAAAAAGTATTTAAGACTATCATGATCCATTTTTACCTTGAAGTGTCTTCCTGTTAGGTAAGGTTGCCATTTCTTAAGTGAATGTAGTATTGCCTACATTTCCTTCTCATAAATAGCTTGCTTGAGATGTAGTCGTAAAAATACCCAATCACCTACATCAAAACTTCTGTCATTGTGATGTTGATATGTCTGTTGTTTCATTCGATTCTGCACCAAAGTGGCAATATCCTTTAAAAATTGGAGAACTTGTTATTGTTGTTCGTTGTGATCTTTCACTGCTTGAATCTTTTTCTTCTTGATATGTCCTTCTATCTTGAGAGTTTGAGGAGTGGTAATTTCTTCCAATGCATTACAAGATATGGTTGGATTCATTTCTTGATGCTCGATGTGATCTTTCACTTCTTGAACATTTTTCTTCTTGATATGTCCTTCTATCTTGATAGTTTGAGTGGTAATTCTGGCCAATGCATTACAAGATATGGTCGGATTCATTTCTTCTTTCTCGATGTGATCTTTCACTTCTTGAACCTTTTTCTTCTTGATATGTCCTTCTATCTTGAGAGTTTGAGGAGTGGTAATTCTTGCCAATGCTTTACAAGATATGGTCAGACTCATTTCTTCTTTCTCTGGGGTTGATTTTTGGTGTATATCATCTAATTTTGATGTTTCTTAATCCTTTTTTTCCTCCTCTTCATAATCTATGTAAAATAATTTCTTCTCAGCACACTTATGACCTTTAGTGTATTTGCTATCACAATTGTAACAAAGCCTTTTTCTTTTTTTCTTCCAATTTTTGTGGTGTAAACCTTGTAGGTTGTAGAAGGCTAGGAGAACAAACACTTCCATAATTATAGTCATGAGTGGTGGGATTCCTTGTTTCCATAATTTCACTTTCAATTTCTCTTGCCAACTTGAGTGCCTTCTCCAATGAATCAGGTTCCCAAACATGAACCTCATGCTGAATGTTATCCTTTAAATTCCCTATGAAGACATCAATCCTTTTGTCTCTAGAATATCATTTACCCTTATATTCAATTTTTGGAAGTCCTCAATGTGATCTACCATTGAACTCTTTTGTTTGAGATTTATTAATTGGCTAAAGAGGGTGTTTATCTAAATATAAATATGCAGTATGTACCTTTTGTAACAGTTGCACCTCATGTAGATCAAAATATTGCTCCATCTATAGTATCCAATTTACCTGTTCCTTTCCATCAAACTTCCTCATATCGCCTTTTCTTGATTTTAGGAGCTCGATATTGAAGCGACTGTAACTCTGTAATTTCAGATATTTAAGTTTTGAAATTTTGGCCTGTGATATCAGTCTGAGTCCTCTTTCTAACCTCGCAAATATGATCGCAATTGGATTCCTAAAGAAAGAGTTATTACCAATCTCCTATGATGACCTAATTATAGACTAGTTCAGTAGAGCGAACTTGGAAGATGTGAACCACATCACTGTTTCACCCTTAGGTTCTGAAAATGATACCCAAAAAACTATAGTACATATTATTTTTGTTACATTTCATGAAATTTGAATCAAATTCTCAAAGAGAGAGTTATGACGATTTTCCCAAGGTTACCTGCTTAGAATGTAATTCGGGAGCTTGTAGAAAACCTAAATGTCTTGGACTATATCTCCAAAAATATAACAAAACAAGATCTAAAATTTGGATCCAAGCTTCATCAAGGTTTCGGCTCAAATGGGTTTAAATTTCAACATTTGAAACTTTGTAACGAAAAAGGTATAGTGAAAATTCCATGATGACCTGTTTGGAGTAGTGAAACCTGAGAATCCAAAGCTCTGATACAAAATGTTATGAAAACAGCTCACAAAAAGATAGAAAAGATAGATCAACGCCTTAGAATTCAACCTCTTCAAGGGGGAAACCTCCTTTACATTACACAAATGAAAAATTCTTGGTTGATACAAATGACAAGTCCTCATTTCTATGTACAGGAGTCTAAGCGGTCATAATATAATCAGAACCGACATAACAATAATAATGGAAGGGCACAACAATAACAATAGTGGGCTTCTATGGTGGACAATAATAACAATATGGGTACTACATGGGCACAAAAATATAATAATGGGGTTGCACTAATAATAATAAGGGGTTACACTAGTAGTATAGGGACCTAATAGTACCCATAGACTGGAATAACCCAGTAAATAAGCTAGCACTAGGTCCTGACATGATAGCAGAAATGGAGGAGGCCGTTAAGAAAGTCCGACAAAATTTAAGGGCAGCCCAAGATAGATAGAAGATGTATGCGGATTAAAAAAGGACTTACAAGGAATTTCAACCAGGAGATCATGTCTACCTTAAGGTGAAGCCTCAGAAAAGTTCCTTGCAGTGGCGGGGTTGTGCCAAATTAGCACCCTGATACTGTGGGCCCTTTTAGGTCTTAGAAAGAATTAGATTGGTGGCCTATAAACTTGCGCTACCAAGTCACATTCAAGTCCACAACGTATTTCATGTATCTTTACTAAATAAATATGTGTATAACCCTCAACACATTATTAATTGGGAAAATATTCATGTAAAGAGGTCTAAAGGGTATAATGTTGGATATCTATATATATATATATTATTTTTATTTTTACGAAAGTAATAGAAAAATTTATGTTTTTGTTGGCGCAGGTCGAACCAGAAGGAGAGTTCCTAGCAGAACCTCTTTGTATTCTTGATCAATGGGAAACCAACTTGCGGAAGCGAGGCATCACTCAGGTTAAAGTGCAATGGAAGCACTTTGGCCTGGAAGAGGCCACCTGGGAAGAGGAAGAATTCATGCGAAAGGCTTCTCAAACACTATTTTATGAAAGGGAAGAGAACACCGGGGACGGTGTTCCTCATATGGGGGTGGAGAAGTAAAAGCCCTAGTTGCATAAAAGATTACTGAGATCATTAAGTGAATTTTTTACTAAAAGACATTTTAAATGTTATTATATTTTGATGAGAACTATAGATGGTATTTACCTAGATTATAGGTAGTAATACTTTAACAAAAAAAAAAATTGTTTTATTTATTTAAAAGAAACAATTGCCAAGAAATAGTTACCCTCTGCCTGAGAAGGGTAATATAGAGAGGGAAGAAGAGTAGAAAATGGTCCTAGAACTAGGTGGAATAAACCAGTGGAAAAAACTTGCTCAGTACAGTCGACAAAGAGTACAATTTGAGGTTGGACCATAGTCCTGAGGCCCTTAATACTGAATGTAACTAGAATAGATCTAGCATGGAGAAGATATAAGGAGCTCGAGGGAGAGTCTGGATGTGATTACCAAACTTGTGGCTGGGAGGAGAGACCTTTCGAATACATCTACAGTACAAGTTTTGAGATAACTGAGATAGCAAACTTTTAAGGAATTTGTTGCTGAACTATAAATATTGTTGTGTAGAAAGAATATAAAAATGTAATGTATAGTAGCTATGTATCTATTACAGGTTAATAATTGTTGAACAATAGCTAGCAACAATTGAAGTACTGGTAATTACACCAGATAAAAGCTAATTGTTGCATGAATAACCAGGGGATGATGTATGACCCAATAAAAGACAAAACAGTTACTCATACAGTCGAATTATATAACTATCGCATGAATGAAATAAAGATAAAGTCTAGAGTAAAGATAAGTGCAGAATACTGATATATAACCCCCTCTTTGAACGCAATCAATTTCATATAACCTATCATTGCAGCATTTTAGTCTCACGACAATATATATGAAGGCTATTACTATTAACAAAAAACAAAAAAGAGTAGCCATTAATTCCATAGTTCGATAGCATCAAAAGACAACATCATGAATAATCTGCATATATATATATATATATATATATATATATATAGTAATCAAAATCTGATAATACTGTAGGAGTTTGTTATAGAAGTTTACATAGTTAAACAATCTTGTCTCCTTCAGATCAGGATGCATCATACAGTAATGTAAAACAAAAACAAAGAAAACGTAGTAATGCTTCTCATAATACAGTGAGCCAAAATAACACAGAAGTATATGGTTGTTCAAACATAATAGCCAAGGAAAAGGTTGAATCTATCAGGGTATCTGAATTAACGACATTTCTCGGTATCCTCACAAGCTTAATGGAAAAAGTCCAATCAGTTAGCCTTTATCATAAACAGAAGTAGGCTTGAAGGCCTTTAAGTTACAAATTACATTTCCAAGATTGGAGAAAAGGGTCGACAGCCGTAGATGGTTGAATAACCCAAAATAAATTGCAGGTCAAGACTAGCTAGTGCATAATCAACTACCCTACTATGCCATCGAGGAAAACCCTCATCTCAAACCATCAAATAACTTAACTTGAATGGAAACCAAAAGCTTAGCTCCAACCTAAAAAAAAAGTGTAAATGCTATAAGCCTCTATGATGTCAAAGGATGTAGTCCTGAGCAACAAACCCACTGGAAGGTGGCATACCTGCATTCAAGAATATGAACCAGTCGCTACAGGCTAAAGCAATAAATCTGCCATTTAATACATATACTCAACAGAAAATGAAATAGGTTCTTACCTGAGTTAAGAATGTGGCCTCGGCAAGTTGCCAACCTGCAAATTCAGGACAATGCTCAATATCATAACTAATTTAAATATAAGATCATGCTTGAATGAAAAACCCTCTTGAAACGTGACTGGGTTCAGGCTTTCAACAAGAAGCATTGCTATATGATTTTAAAATACCTGTTGCAGATGTTTCTGTATTCATTTCGCCTTTCTCCATGACCCGAGCCGTATAAGTCTCCCCTGAACAGTGGTGAGAAAGCTTTAGGACATGTATAAAGTAGTTACCCAAATTCACCATAGACTTCCAACCCCAACAATTAAACATTCGGGTTGTAGAACTGAAAGATGTACCTGCTCTGTCGAGTTTATTAGCCTCCTCTATCATTATCTCTTGCAGAGAACAAAAACCAAAGCCCTCGCAGAGCAGTGCGACACAAAGGAGTGACAACAACAATGAGACCTCAAGGTTTCGACACCAAGAGTTAGTTAGGTTAAACCCTAGGTCTTCCCTATTGTCCGATGGCAGATGGAAAACCAACGATGGACAATGATGACAGATGGCCGGATCAGATCGAGTTAACATTCCACAAGATGGATGGTCGCTGCGTCGAGCTACGGATGAGGGCCCATAGAACAGAGCAAGCCATGGGAACGTGTGCCTATTTAACCAGGAGAATCCCCCGCTGGATCTCCCTACCTGGCAAATAAATTACATTTAATCACATTTAAATTTGTACGCAGTATCATGGTGTGATATATATTGTCGTGGATACAATTATACATAATGTTTAATAGATGTGAAACCATAATTATATGCTGAACATTGTACATAACATTAATAGATGTAAATCCTTAGTTGTATGCCGAAGTTTTTATTTTATTTTATGATTTATCTAAAGTTTTTATTAAAAGTGAAGTTGTAGATGTTACCAGACTTATTAAATTTGATTCTATATAAACATAAAAAAAATATTATTATTAAAAATAAATAATGTGAGAACTTACCCATTAATATCTAATTAAACAGAGTACTTATGTATTTTATTTCCCCTAAATATTTCAAAAAATGGAACATGATCCAATAGAGTTACTCGATAGTTTTTTTACAAAATTTTATTGAGATATTTTGTAGTTTTTACTTCTCTTTTTTAAATTGTTAGAGTGCGTATACAAAGGAAAAGATCGTCTACACTACATTTATTTATTCTTTCAAATTTAAAAATTAAATGCTAATTAATTAATTAATAAATAAAGGTTTTTAAATTTGAGTTTATTTTTAAGATCCATCATATGTTTGGACAGTATGACTACAACACTCGAAAGACCTAGGAAGTGTTCAAATATAGTACACTGTACCAACGAAGATACGCAGGTGATACATATGCCTCCCTTATATTTGCAATTAATACTTTTTTTTACTTGGGTATAATTTGATAATTTAAATTTTATTTTAAATATATTTATAGTTTGTTAAAAGAGAAAATCGATTTAATTATTTTTTTAATTAAAATAATAATTATATATTATAATTTTCAAGAAAATAGTAAATTTTTTTTCATAATGGAATAGATTTAATAGTTTAGAATCTTAAGACATTATTTCGAGAGAGTATCTTAACTTTTTTTATAGAATAGTCAAAACTTTACATGGAAGTAGGCATTTTTATATGCACCTTATGTTTAAAAATATTTCTCCATGCTCTTTAAAGTTAGATTTCGTTGGTATATATAAGAAACAAAGTATACCATAGCATATAATTGTTTACAAATGAGATGATCCTTAAAATTAGATTTTGTTTGTGAATATAAGAAACAAAGGGTATAAGTTCATTAAGAATGACAATAATAATATAATAGTGGAAATGTAATCGGTGAAGAATTATGGGTTTATTTTTCTATAAGATTTTAAAAATTAATTTGTTAATGAAAAATTAGTTATAATGTTTATTTTCTCTGTGTTCAATAAGTGTTTTCAGATTCACAACTAATTTTATAGTTGAATTGAGGCTTCTGTGATCCATATCAAGTTTATGAGAGATTTTTCTGCGTAAATCACATGATATTTCATTTGTCGACGCATTTTGAACCAACTAGTGTGGTTCATTGTCAGGAAAAGTTGAATGAACATATCATGCTTTGCATGTTAAATAGATAGAGCAGAACCTCCAATGGCTATATTCCTTGACCAGGTAACGACTATATTGACAACGGCTAGATTTGACCGGTTAGTTAGGACAGGATTATAACCATTATTTAATTAAATAAGTTACCCCGGTTAGTTATATTCTTATTAAAATAAAAGTAAATGGACCCTTTTTATACACTTACAATTATAAATATATATTAAAAAATAAAATTATAACATAAATTAATTTAAATTAATAGTTAGTTATCAAAGTTAATATATCTAAATATTAGAGTAACTAAAAGTTAGTAATAAAAGTTATTAAATATATAAATATTAGAGCAATATATAAATAGCTAGTTATATTCTTATTAAAATGTAAGTCAAATGGTTGTTTTATACATTTATTTATAAATAAATATCAAAATAAATCAATTATAAACTAGATTAATTTTAAATTAATAGTTATGTATAAAAGCTAAATAAATATAGAGTAATTTAAGGGTATGATACTAGAGTAATTTAAATTATAATTATGATATTATAAAGATATATTAAACTAAATAAAGTATAAAATAAATTAATTAAAATTAATGGTAAGTGATCCAAATTATTATATCTAAATACTAGAGTAGTTAGTTATAAAAGTTATAAATATTAGAGTAATATATAAATATTTAGTAATATTTTTATTCAAAAGTAAGTTAAAGGGATTATAAATATATTTTAAAATAAATATATTAAGGTAACAATCATAGTATGGTGCAACACTGTATATTAAGGTACTATTATCATCCCCTCAAGACTTCAATTGCTGAGGAGAGAGAAAATATCTTTAAAGCAGAATATGGAAAATTTGAGGCTATAACTAGCAAAGTGGAAAGCTTGCACAATTTTGTTTAGAGACCTCATGAGCAAGTTACAGACGCTAATACACTCTTTGATCTCACTTCCACACTCCTCGCTACTGTTAACAGATCACAAAACAATGATTGTGATACTCCAGTTGATTTTATTAGTAGTGATATTCTAAGAACCTATAGTGACCAGGCATATGGAAGTAGGTCTTTGGAGGGAAATGACGATCAAACCCAAATATAATGGAGAAATATTGGGCTTTTAGCTACTTCTATTTTCCAGCATGTGGCAGAAATTTGCACTATGCTTAGACCAATGGATAATGAACCCAAGCAAAGGAAAGCTATAGTACAGAGAAAACAGACTAAGCCGACAGAAAACACTCGACCTAAAGCAGTGAAAGAGTCCCTGGAAGATGAAAAATAAGAAACAGACAAGAATATGGCAAGCATATTTAACATTTTGCGAAAACAAAAGGAAGCCAGATTAGAGAATTTGGTTCTAAATAGAATATCATTTTCCCAAATAGTAGAAAACATCTTTGCGTTATCATTTCTAGTAAAGGATGGTAGAGTTGAAATAAATGTCGATGAAAATGGAAAACATTTTGTTGTCCCAAAAAATGCTCCTAGAGCTACAAAAATAGCATCTGGAGAAGCTTCTTACAACCAATTTGTTTTTCAATTTGATTTTAAAATCTGGAAGTTGATGATGGAAGTTGTTGAAAGTGGTGAGGAGTTGATGCCTCACAGAACCAATCCACTTATGATTCCTTGTTCTGAGAAGGCTGCAAAGACTACTATCAGAGAGATTCTAAGAAACAGGGGCAAAGTGGTACCTGCAACTCTTGAGGTGTAGGAGGATGAATGTGGAAGTGATGATGGCGGTGGAGGTCTTCAAAGACCAACACCGAAGAAGCGAAATAAGTGTCTCCTATGTCTTTTGCTGCTTTTTTGGGTGCTTTTTATTGGAAACTATCTCTATTTCTATCAGTGCATTGTAATTCATACAGGAATCTAATCTTTAATTTAAGCAATCTGGTATATAAACAATGCTATCTTGTTCTCATAATTAGTTATAATTAAGTTTACTGGAAGTGTAAACCCCCATTCATGTAGTACACCCCTTTAGGCATGGTTCCAAGGCTTGGGCAGAAGACTGGCATCACGTAAAAGGAAATTGTTAATGTAAGATGTCAAGTTTGATCTGTTAAACCATGATTAGTCTCCTTGTGACAATATGTTGTAATTTTATGTTTGAAAGTATTTATGATACCACACAAGAACAAAGTTTTTGATTGTGTAGTTGGTTTAATTTGAGAATACATAGAGATGAGAGTAGGGTAAGGCTAGGTGAAAATAGATGTAAATACAAAGGTTCAAAAAACTATCTAGCAACCCTTACCATACCCAACCCCTTTTACTAGCACTACAGGGATAGAGAGATCCACCCAAAGGCATGTGGATAATAAGTAGGGATATGCATGCTCTGGATTGGCCTCTCTTGATTGTTTCTTTATGCCTCTCTTGACTACATCTTAGTCCTCTCTCTAGACTGCGTCTTAGGCCTCTCTCTTGTTGTGGCTAAGCCTCCTTTTGACTGTGGTTAGGGTTGCCTTTTACTACAGCTAGGGCTTCCTTTTCGACTGTGGCTAGAGCTCCTTCAAGACTACATCTAGGTCTCCCTTCATTACTGTAGCTAGGGCTCCTTTGTAACTACAACTAGGGCTCGCACTATTGCAGCTTGCTAGCCACGTGCTGCTCGGGGACTCCTGCATTGTAGCACTCTCTGCTGCTTCATTCGCATCCGTCTCTACCCACATCCACCAGTCTTGCTACTCTCTCTTTGGGGCTCCCATAGCAAGGTATAATCCAAGAGGTTGGGTACCTCAAGTATCTGCCCCTCATCGCTTGTAGTCCTCCTGACTACAGCTTGATGTCTCCCCACCTCTTCTCTAGATGTACATGAGCACTCCCTATAGTCCCTAGCATGCCCTGGGACACTATGACATGAGCACTGGTGCATTAACTATGCTAAAAGGTCACTTTCTTATTTTGACCATGAATATCTCTTCTACAAAGAAATATTTCTTAGCTTTGTTTACGTTAGTGGTTTGATAAGAACATTTCTACAGTCTCTTCATTGAATTTCTTAAATTTTTTACATTTATGCTTTTTGACAAAAATGGGCTAACATTTTACCCTAGCTAAGTAAGGATTCTTTAAATAACCTTCTAGCTTGGTTCCTTTTTGTTCCATCTAAGCTTGGAAAAGTGTCATGAATTTACATTGAACAATGTAAGAATCTAGTCTTCTCCAGAAACAATCAAGCCAACTCTTTCATTTTGCAAATTACCTACCACTTTTGGACATATTCTTTGAAATTTCTATGGTGAAGGTGTTGGATTTAGGTAAGTGATACAGAATGCACACCTACAGTTCTATTTTTCACCTATTAGACCAGTGAAAATTATAGGCAAAATTGGAAGGGTTGGACATAAATGTTCCAACCATACTCTTATTGGCCTGCAATACATATATTCATAAGACATACCTACAATACTATTTTTCACCTATTTTCCTAGTGCATATTGTAGGCAAATTGTTAATATTGGACTTTTTTGTCTCAAGTTCACACACCAGTGCTAAAGATGCAATGTATTGTGTGCATCCATAGATAGGTTTGACATTGCAAGCTAACTGTTTAAATAAATGCATGTATAAAACTTCTATATTAGCAAAATAACCATCAATATTTTTTTCTAGCATTTTGGGTTGAATTCACAATAGTATGCTAAAAAGTGTCATTTCAATGTCTGGAAATTAGGATATATAAATGTGAGATATATACTCTACATCTTTGGGTTATCTCCTTTTCAAATCTGAGTTTTTTAAGGCTACACATTAATTGTTTTAACTTTGAACTTTGAATAAATTCCTGAATGGACTTCATAAGGTAGTGGTACCATAAATTGTGTTATTTCAAAGATTTGACTTCCATATTTTCACAAAATACAATGTCCTCAATAAATACTTATATGTATAGATACTTATGTTTAGGATTATATATGTGTTGGAGCAGTTCCTTTATGTTTTACTATAATCCTGATGCTGACAAGCTTTAGCTGACTTTTTTCATCAATTGTTCATAGAATATGCAAAAGATTTCATTGTCAAAATGTGGCAAAAATTACATTTCTCATGATTTATTTTTTTACTGTTCATGACAAGATAATCAGGTTGCATGAATGAGGTATCCTATAGTCTATTTCAATTTGTGGATATTTTTTTTCCTCCCATTTTTTACAAGGATGTAGATTTGATTTTCATGTTGATGGTTTTTGCATGTATCTTATCTAACCCCAAATGCTGGTAATGGAGCGGATCTTGAGAAATAGTCGTGGAAACATACTATCAAAGGTTAATGTTACAATACCACGTCCACCTGGTATCAAAAAAAGTTTAATGGTAAGTGACATAAAGAAGAGTTATTTAACGACAGGGTTGAAAGGGCAACCTCATGTCTTAGTTCTAAGTCATTTATTTGCGTTTCTTAGCTCTAGTTCATCTTTTTTTGAGCTTTACCAGATCAATTATTTCAGTAATCCAATATGCATGGATTGTATTTCTCACCCGATGTTAGTTACTTGACATGGTTGATATAACATTCAATTCTAGGCCAATTTTATTTTAAGTCAAGGATTTTATTAATTAAAAGGATGTTCATATTTTGATTGGTTTACTTAGAGCTTGATTTAATTTTTTTTTTCTAAATTCCACGTGGATGTTATTTTTTCAGGGTGAGCTCTTTGCACTAGTAAGATCAGATGAGTCCTAGAACATAGGTATACAACACGAATATCTTTGGTCTTTGTTGTGTATCTGTTATTCTTGATATCATTGATGGATGGTTATTGATTATGTAAAACAGAGGATGGGAAGGTCCTGCCAACTCTCTTGACAAAACAAAATAAAATGGAGTGGTAGAATTGTGTCTTAAAGGGTGAGCCAGAAGTCAGTACTTGAAAGGTAGAACTTGAGAATGGCAAGCTATTTGATCTGGATCTAGAGATACAATAGACTGTGGAAAAAAAATGATGGTATTGACGAGTCTTCCCAGAAAATAAGCTCTAATTGTTAGACCACTGCCCAAATTTCAGTTATCTACAATGGAAATAGTGACTCTAGCTTTATTTGTATGAATAATGACTTTGGCCATTGTCCTATTCATTTCCTATGAATGACTTTGATTTTCAAACTCCAACTAGTTTGTTGTTAAATTAAGTAAAGCTTTGATGACAAACTTATATTTTTCGAATCTCTTTCCTAAATCTATTTTCTTGAGAAAATTTGTCTTTTTACTTTAGGTAATGTAGATTGATACTGTGTCACATATGCTATGATATAATTGTTTGGATAAATAGATAGAAGTGTTGTACAACATAGTCTTTTTTAAATGTAAAGAAATAGTATTTCCAAATACAAAGTTTATTAATTAAGAACACCTTTTAGACTTTTTTGTTAAGTTATGATTATATTTCGGTAGGGGATTTTGTGTACGTTGATATTGTGTTGTCTCTTTGGTTTTTGTTAGGTAATAATGGTTAATAAGGAATGTGTCCTTTAGCAGCAGGCACACATCTTATTCTACAATCAACAGGAAACTCCATGGTTTTCACGCATGGCAACAAAAATGCAAATGTTAGTGGGATATCCAAAGTCCGTGTTGGATGAATTTAATACTAGTGATGATTTTGATTCCTTTTCAGATAAAGAATGTCATGAGTCAAATTCAAATAAACAGAAGCAGCTTAAGAATGAAGGTGAAGCTATTTCTTTCTGTCCAAGTCAATTTCTTTTATTTGCTGATTGTTGTCATGTTTTGAGTGTGGACTTGTGAAATTCCGAATTGCATGTTGGTTTATGTAAAGGGTATATATATATATATATATATATATATATATATATATATATATATATATATATATATATATATATATATATATATATATATATATATATATATATATATATATATATATAATTTTTTTCTTATCATATGTTGTTCATGTTTTCCAGAGATCCATGTTACATTTGCAAAAAGTTTAGATATCATTCAGATATCTAAACACCAAACAACAACAACATTGAAATTTTTCTTTCACTCAACCTATAACATATTGCATCTATCTTAATCAATGTTCTTCTTCCATATGTTATCAACTTATGACATTTCCTTTGCAATATTTGGTGCATTTTCTAGTTATAGGTCATTTATATATTATAAATGTCTTCAGACTTTCACTTCTAATTGAGTATTCAACTGAACACATCGATTCTCTTATACATAATTAATTTTCCCTCCACCCACTTTTCATAACTTCCATAACCATTAGGTAGGGACCTGCAGCTTCAATGTTTCTCTGCTTGCTTAGTAAAATATTTTCGAGACTTTAATTGATTGAAAGTTGTAGAAATTACAATTTATGAAGTTTCAAGGTATAATTTTAAATGTCTAATTCTTTAAAGGGTGCTAGCTCAATGGAAGAGCACCTGCTTTACAAGCAGGAGGTTGGTGGTTCGATTCCATCATGCCCTGACATGATCCATATGGAATGAGCTTTTGACCATCACCAATAAGCTTTGGTGATATTTTTTAACCGTCACCAAAATATGAAATGGTGACGGTCAACGAATGCCACCATATATGTGCATCAATAGTGACAAACCTCAAAGGTCTGTAACCATAAATCATTGTTGTTGATATGAAATGGTGACGGTCGATGTCTGTCATTATAGTCATTATTCGTGACGGACCTTGAATGTCACCACAACACCCATACTTATGGCAATGTGGCTTTTTGTGAGGGTCAATTAACATCACCATATATATGCGCTAATGGTGACGACCATGAAAGATCCATCACAATAAATCATTGTTATTCATATGTAATGGTGATGGTCACTATTCGTCATTATAATCAATATTCGTGACTGACCTTTATTGTCACCATAACACCTATACTTTTAGTGATGCCACCTTTGGTGACATTCAGTTTTTTGTGATGGAGGCTATGGTACGTCACCATTGCTCATATGAAATGGTGATGGTCGCTATCTGTCATTATAAATCATTATTAGTGAGGAACTTTGAATGTCACTACAATACCTATACTTTTGGCGACGCCACCTTTGATGACGTTCAGTTTTTGGTGACGGAGGCTATGGTCCATCACCATTGCTCATATGAAATGGTGACGATCACTATTCATCATTATAAATCATTATTGGTGACGGACTTTGAATGTCACTACAACACCTATACTTTTGGCGACGCCACTTTTGGTGACGTTCAGTTTTTGGTGACGAAGGCTCTTTTGACTGTCACCAATGAGCTTATGGTGACATTTTTTTCCCCTCACCAATGTCCTTTTTTCTTGTAGTGAAATGAGTAAGCTACCCTTAAAAGTCCTTGTTAATGTACATTTTATAATCCAATTAGAAGCAAGGAACCTAATTGCAAGGATTATTTTGTGTTTTAAATTGGAAATATCAAGAAAACCTCAATTAATGCTCCATAAACAACACAATAACAAATATATGCCTCCATTATTAGCAACTGATCTTTGGGGGTACAACAAAATCAAGAGAAATATGTTGACTAGTTAGTGGGACATGGTCAACTACACATTATCATTACCACATTCTTGTTCTCATTGGAGAAATACAAACCAATTCTATCCTAGGACATTATTTAATATTATGGGAACATGAAGGTTTACCAACTGACAGGGTCAAGTGTGTACATCATCACATGAGCTTATGTGGCATTCCATGAAGACATCATGAGGTTCTCAACTGAAGATCCACTAAGATCATAACAACTATCAACCCATTCTTGAGAATTTCAAAACTAGCTTACTTTGTTCAATTTGTAAGTTAGAGGAAGTGAAGAGTTGTAAGTAATCTACTCTCAAGATCAATAGTCACGGATGGAAATTACAAAAATATGCCTATAAAATCATAAAACTATAAGTTTGAAAGGACTTTTGGATCATTGATTGATTTCATTGTAGACCAAAGTTAGGAGGTTGGTACTTTTGAACTTACTATTTTAATATTCAAAATCTTGAAAGGCCATTGTTGGATCTGTAATGTTAAAATCATCTTGTGCTTCTTTTCCAACTATTGATGAGTAATCTAGCTATGTGTATACTTTATGGGATATATATTGCTAGCCTGTACGCTATTCTATAAATTAGATGGTATCTTGCACATTCTTATTTCAATTATATACTTTCATTCATGAGTACTTTTTAGATATAAATGATGATTCATTTGCATTTTTCCTAGTGAATTAAACACCCACAATTGTCCTATATTAGAGTTAATTATTTCCTTGCATGTGTATTGGTGCATTTATGGGCTCATTGCTTCCAATTTATTTTTTATCTCTCACTACTAGCTAACATATCATTTTTTATCTTACTACATTAGTTAGTTTTAACTTGGAATTCATACTCCCCTTCATTGTGATGATCATCCATATCTGACACAAGTTCCCAAAACTTAGATTGTTTACTGGGCCACAATCTTGATGGGTCTCTCTTGAACGATGTGAGGTCTACTTGTGAGCTCATACTAGGGAATACACCTAATTATTGATAGGAAATTTTGACTTTTAAACAAATAATTACATTAACAAATTAAAAATAATAATGAAAAAATATATTTCAATCTTTGTTGTAAATAAAATATTTCAATTTCCACATTGATTTTACATCAAATTTATCTAAATGGATAGACCATGGGGGGAAGCTAAATTGGTCATTACCATGTTACAAAGCAATATGTAAATTGGGAGATTCCAAGTTCAAATACCCTTGTGGGTTCTTACCCTACTTAAAAAAAAAATTAACAAAGAAACAAACTTTATCTTAAAAGGTAATGTAATTAGAAGTGAAAATTTTCTAATTTAGTTTATAATTTATTTCTACTTCTTATTACGAGGGGGATAGTGTAATTCCTTGACTATTCAATATGGAATTGACAAATAGTATCCAAAAATAATATGATATTACAATCTAGACTGAATGAGATGTGTAATTAATTTTGTGCTCAGTTGACATGTAGTGTGTATGAGTGTGTGTGTAACAAATAATATTCTAGTATTATCCATAAATGAAACGTAGCCACCCCTCCCACATTTACACACTTTCACTGACCTGTCAAGGTAAACATGAGTTGAGGGCTTCTATGACATGATTAGACATTCTAGGTCCCATTAAGGAAGCTAGGCTGACAACTGACGACAAACTAACCTTTCTTAACATCCTATAGGTTCTACAGGACACCCATGAGTCAAATGGCCACTCCCAATGCCCAAATCCTAAGATGGAATTATTTTTTAGTGACCTCGTCTCCCAAATACATGCATGAAAAGGAATCCATGTGGTTGAGGGCCTCCAAATGCATGCATAACCTTACCAAGTAGTGGTTGCGACCTAAAATGTCCATGCCAGAGTGTGTGGTCCCAGATTCTCAGCCTAATTTCTAGGTCAACCTCCATACAACTTCCTAGAACTTAGTGATAATTTCCATAATGATAAATGGCATCAAGACAATCTATTCATACAAAACTTGATCAAATACTTGACTTAACCAGGCTTAACCATGACAGTCATTTCGTCAAACATATTGAAAACATGTAATCTACAGGTCATGAATGCATATCTAAACATGGGGTTCTGATACTTATAGTCCGAAACGTTGGTTTCAAAATTGTTCACAGGTTTTTCCACAAAAATAAAAAATCATAAAGAAGGTCTAATTCCCTCTCAAAATAGTTACAATAAAATTTATTAGCTCGCAAATTCATTAACCATTCATCATCTAATCAAAGCATGTCAAGATCCATAGCTAGAACTTGTTATGAAACTATGCATATAATCAGGATATAACAAGAATAATAAACATAATAGAACAACCATCAAATCCTCATAATAACAAGTACAAGTACTCAAGAAATACAAGAGGAAAATATCTCTTATTAACATATGCAAAAGCCAATCAAGTCAAGGACTTCCACATACAACCTGACCATAGATTGGGCTAAACCAAATCTTTCTTTCAGCCAATCACCCCCTGTGCCATATTCGAAGCATGAATGTGGGACTCAAGACCAAAAATAACTAGGTCTTCTTAGATATTAAATCACCTCCACCCTTAGGCTTTACCACAATCTCACCAAATACGGTCAAGGGATTCCTAGGCCCAAAGAAAGCACATAAAAAACCATTCTTTATCACAATCTTGACAAAACTAGTCAAAGGATCACTAGGCCCAAAATAAACACATAAAAAAACAAGCTTTACTACAATCCTACAAAAACTGGTCAAGGGATAGCTAGGCCCTAAGAAATATTGAATGCCTTATAATTTCTTGACCAATACCTTGAGGAATTTTCTCGTCTCCATCCTTAGGCTTTACCGTAATCCCCCCAAAATTGGTCAAGGGATTCCTAGGCCCTTGGGATTTTTCCTGAGACCACCTCACCCAGTTTCAAAACCATTTGGAAATCCAAAGCTCAACTAAATGATAGAACCCCATCACACCATGGCGACCCAGAAATGGCAGGCCAAGGCTGAAACCATTGTCACACCCAGAAAAACCCATGTGAATGAGAACAACAGAACCAAATACACACATGCATGTACCATGCATTCAAAAACTAGCTAGGAAATGATACATGCAACCTCTTACCTAGAAATATTCCTGTTGAAGATGCTTGATCCAACATTTCCTTGCTTTACCCTTGGTTTCCTTGTCCTTCATTTTCATTCTTTCCTCAATGCTAGACTGCTCAAAGAATGCTCCAAGTGTGCAATAGTATGAGAGAATAGAGAGAGAGCTCCAAAACTGAACTGACAAAAGTTGTGAACTAATCCTCATAAACCTTTTATTATTGTGGCCGAGAATTTCTTCATTTTTCCTTCAATTTCCTTCTCACGCAATTTTGTGACCTTTGACCTTCCTTTTCTCCTATTTTCCTTTATTTTCATAAATAAAATCCCAATTAATGACTCTTTTCCTTTTCAAAGTCTTTTCCAATGCATTTTTCAATTTCCTTAGCCATAATAAACTAATTGAACACCCACTAAGATGTTTTCCCCAACATTTAGTTTGGAATGCATATCCCATGACCTACGTCTTATTTTTCCTTTATTAACTTTATTACTTGATATTTTAACCTAGGGCTATTATAGACCCCTCTCCTTAGGGGAACACCATCCTCGGTGTTCAATGACACCTATGTCTAGCAAGACCACTGAAAACAAAAAAATTTTTCCCATGGAGCTTTATAACTTAGCTCGATGCAGTATTTACAATGAACAACCTATTGAAAAGAAAAACCAACATGAAAATCATGACAACATGACAACCATACCACTTATTGGAGCTTTATGACAGATCTCATTGTGGTATTTACAATAACAAATGTACATAAATATATAAATATACATAAACTCCTTTGCCTCAACTAGAAAATAATGAAGGATATATAGCCTGCATCTGATCATCCATCTCCCATGTAGCTTCAATGGGCCAGAAGTGCTTCCAATCCACTTTAACTTGCTCGATTTCTCTATTATGAAGCATGAGTTGTTTCCGCTGCAATATGCACTAAGGTTCTAGATGGAATTCTCCTTTTGGCTCCACCTACAATACATAACTTTCAATCACATGATCAACATCCTTCACATATTTTTTAAGAAATGAAACATGGAAAACATCATGGAATTTCATTGTCAAAGATATTGCAAGTCTGTAGGCCACTGGTCCAATACTCTCAAGGATCTCGAAAGGCTCGCAATACCAAGGTGCTAACTTGGCACATGATCAAATCTTCAAGGAGCTCTTCTTTGGCTTCATGCACAAGTACACACATTCCCCAACGTGAAACTCCTTAAATGCCCTATGTTGATCTTTATAACTATTTTGTTTATCATTTTCTTCCTTTATATTCTTCTTAATAACCTCCATTTCATGTTCCATATTTTCCAAGATGTTCGGTCCTATCAGTAGCATGTTCATTAGATCACTCTAGCCGGTGGGAGTATTACAACTCTATTGATAAAGTGCCTCAAATGGACTCATCCTAGTGACTCCTAATACAAATTATTGTAAGAAATTTCAACCATTGGAAGATACTCCTCCCACCTCCTCTACTGGTGCATAACATACATCCTCAACATGTCCTCCAAAATCCTATTGATTTTCTCTGTCTGTCCATTTGTCACCGGATGATAAGTTGTACTGAAGGATAATTCTATATCCAAACCTGCAAATAACACCTCCCAAAACCTAGAATTGAACTTGGCATCTCTGTCTAACACAATATTCTTAGGAATACAATGCAATATCACTCTCCATGATGAAGGCTTGTGCTACCTCACTAGTTGAATAAGTAGAACCAACCGTTATGAAGTGAGCTACCTTAGTCAATCTGTCAGCCACAACCATGATGGAATCATGTTGTCTATATGTCCTAGAAAAACCTGTAATGAAATCCATAGAAATGACCTCACATTTCCACTCTAGAATCGAAATCAATTGTACTAAACCACTTGGATTCTTACACTCTTATTTTACCTACTGACAATCTAAACACCTGGCAAGGAACTCAACTACCTGTTTCTTCATATTTGGCTAATAATATAACTTCATAACTGCTTTGAGAGTCTTATGATATCCCAGATGACCTAAATACAGATTAACATGAAATTCCCTCAAGATAATCTTCTTGAGATCGTTTTTTTCCGGCACATATATCTTGTTCCTAAATCAAACCAAACCATTTGTCATGAGATGATAATCCACATCCTCATCACTTGTACCCTACTTTTGTGACTTGTGTAAGCTCCCTATACCTATCA
The DNA here is from genome assembly GCA_031772625.1 of Pinus tabuliformis. NCBI lineage: Eukaryota > Viridiplantae > Streptophyta > Pinopsida > Pinales > Pinaceae > Pinus > Pinus tabuliformis. The sequence goes on along the minus strand of CM062816.1, from coordinate 889,060,577 downwards.
TCCTATTTTCCTGCCTATAATATTCGATCTTGTAAATTTGTCCCATATGAACTCATAGATGCTATGTGATTTTCCTGCTCTCTTCTACTAAGAGAATTTGCAACCTTGTTCTCTTTACCCTTAATATACCTAATATCAAAGTCAAACTCACTTAGTGTGGCCAACCATCTAGATTACCTAGCATTTATATTAAGTTGATCAAATAAGTATCATAGCCCATTTTGATCACTCATCAACACAAACCTCTTTCCCAAAAGATAGTGGATCCACATCTTTAATGCATGAATGATCATTCCCAACTCAAGATCATGTGTCACATAGTTCTGATCATGCTAATTCAATTTACTTGACTCGTAGCACACTACATGTCCTTCCTGCATTAGGACTCCACCAATTCCTCTCTTGCAATCATATGTACATACCAAGAATTGTTTATCTAGATCTACAATCTTTAGAACCAGAGCTTTTGTAAGCAACTACTTCAACTGCTCAAAACTAGTTGCACATTCCTTTATCCATTCAAATTTATTTCATTTCCTTTGCAATGATGTGATAAGATAGGAAATTCATGATAAGTTCCTGATGAACTTCCTGTAATAACCTTCTAACCCCATGAATGATACGACCTCATCCACATTCCTAGGAGCTTCCCATTCCATGATAGCTCTGATTTTTTTCGAATCCACTGCTATGCCTTCCTCAGAAACAACATATCCTAGGTGATGTACCTTTTCTTGGAAGAAACTACATTGACTAAGCTTGGCATACAACTGATACTCTCTTAGTAATATCAACATTGTCGCTACATGTTCATCATGCTCTTCCTCATTCTTAGAATATATCAATATATCATCAATGAATATAATCAAAAACTTGTCCAGACAAGGACACAACACAATAGTCATCAAGCACATGAAATTATATCTGATCTCATACTTTTGTGATCCATAATGATGTTTGAGAATATCTTTCGTATTAATCACATTGAATAATTTTATGGTCAATGTTTTGAACCTACCAATGAGGTTCATCTTTAGGACCAAGGTAGGTTCAAAACGTTAACCATAAAATTATTTGATGTGATTAATCAGAAATATAGTCTCAAACAAGGGAAAGTAGTTGTAGGATTATTAAAACAAAAATGAACTATAACAAACTCATAATGCCTATGCCTGGTTTGGAAAGTAGTCTTTTAGATGTCCTCTTCTTTACCTGATGATATCTTGATCTCAGATCAATCTTCAAGAACATTGTTTCTCCCTTCAAATGATCAAACAAGTCATCAATCCTCAATAATGGATACCTATTCTTAATTGTCACTTTCATCATCTTCCTTTGATTAATGCATAACCTGAGAGTACCATCCTTCTTCTTCACAAACAATATTCGTGCACCCCAAGATGACACACTTGGCCTAACGTATCCTTTCTCAAGAATTTCCTTCACCTGTAACTTCTATTCCACTAGCTCTAGAGTGCTCATCTTGTAAGGTTTCTTTGATGCTAGTGTTTCTGCTGGTACCAAATCAATCGAAAAGTACACTTCCCTATAATGTAGAAACTTTGAAATATCCACTAGAAATACATCCTGACATTGCTCCAAAACCGGATACCTCATCAAGACTTCAACATCCTCAACATCCTTACCTTTATCACTAGAAACATGCATTGCGAACAATACACACCCTTTCCTGAAATTGTGCTTTGCCTACATAGTTGTAACCATTCTAACTGATTTCACCTTCTTCTTACCCTTCAAGATTCTTTGTTCTCCATTGTCATCCAAGCACTCAATATCATTTTCATATAAATACACCTTAGTCCTATGAAGGTACAATCAATACATACCTAGAAACATATTGCATGATCCTAACGGAAATACATTCATATGTGCTAATGTAGGAATACCATTAATCTCAAATGCATAAGCTCTTACCCAATGATGAAATATTTTCTTAGTACCTATAGCCAACTGCACTAACCAAGACTCTACATACGCTTCTTTTCTCAAACCACACTTATCCACCTTTTCAAGGTTAACATAACTATAATTAGATCCAGGTTCAATAAAAATAGAAACAAATCAATCACAGAGCTTACCTTCCATCTCAATAATAGATGTCTGGTGGTCCACCTACCTATTATTCAATGATTCATAGATCTGAGGAATTCTTTGCCCAACATCCATAACTATCCGTGCCTCCTGAGATCTATAGATCTAAGTCCTACCACCCTGATATGATGGGAAATCATTCTTGATATGCTCCTTTCCACATATCCATAATTTCAACTCTTCCCTACCATTACCTCTATTATGTTGCGCTCTAGGCTGTGACCCATGTCCCTTGTCAACTGCATTAAACTTCTTATTAGGAGTAACATTCTCTTTCTCACCTACATCCCGAGTTCTTGTTCGCTTGAATGGCCATTTACCTTTAATTTTTTCATTTCATTTCCAACTTTTCTTAGACTCGGTCTTACGCTTTGATTTATTATAAGAGCATTTTAACTTTTCAATCACTTCTTCCAACAACCAAGGTTCATCATACTCAATCGAATCCTTAAATGTTAATGGTAATACACTGATAAATCTCTAAACTTTGGTTCCTAATCCTTAAGATACAACACATACCTCAACAACTCAAGGAACTTAGTCGTGTACTCATATGTCATTGATCCCATATTTATCTCATATAACACCTTGGCTTTATTGTCATAGTACCTCTCTCTCTCTATAGTCGCAAAATGGCATCCACCCATGGTATTCATCCACCAATTAAATTTACGCATGGTATTCATCCACCCATGGAATTTACCCATGGTATTGTAAGTGGCATCCAACCATGGTACTCATTCACCCATGGTATTTATCCACGGTATTGTAAGTGGAATCTACCCATGGTATTGTAAGTGATATCCACCCATGGTATTCATCCACCCTTGGTATTTATCCACCCATGGTATTGTAAGTGGCATCCTCCCATGGTACTCATTCGCCCATGGTATTGTAAGTGATATCCACCCAATATCTAAAAAATGAAATGGATCCTGGGGGGAGACCCGTAAGATCTGAAAATTCGAAATGTGAGAAGAAAAAGAGGAGAACACACAATAAACAAAACCACAAAGAAACGTTTTATAATTAAAACATATAATAATTGTAAAGCTACAATGAGGTGGACAATTTGTCATTTTACAAAATGTGACTTATTACTTATAGATTTTTTTTTGTTACAATACAATAGGAATTCCATGGGTGGGTAAATACCATGGGTTAATGAATACTATGAGTGGATATCACTTACAATACCATGGGTAAATTCCATGGGTGGATAAATACCATGGGAGGATGAATACCATGGGCATATGGCACTTACAATAACATGGGTGAATGGGTACCATGGGTGGATGCCACTTACAATACCATTGGTAGATTCCATGGGTGGATAAATACCATGGGTGGATGAATACCATGAGTAAATTTAATGGGTGGATGAATACCATGGGTGGATGCCATTTTCCATTTGGATCATTCCTCCCTCCTTAAGAAGCAATGGTCCCCATTGCGTGAAGTTCCCTCCTAAGAAGTTTGTGTTGAATATGAAGAGCCACTAAAGAGGATGGTTTTGTGTCATTAACCCATAACCGCGATGAACGAAGATCCAAGGATAGAGATACCCTATAATGCTTGTGACGAACTGTGATATTGACAATGTGCAGCCTAACAAATGGACTTCGATGAAGTGTGGGTTTGTGGATGACCCATTACCATGAAAAATGAAGGTCCAATGATAGAGATACCTTGTAATGCTTGTGACCAACTGTGACACTAACAATGTGTGGCCTAACAAATGGACTATGATGACAAGGATTATGTGTGGTTGACCCATAACCGTGATGCTAACTGTTGAGGAAGTAGTAGGTGCCTACATAGGCTAGAGTAGAAGGAAATGTCTCCAAAGAACCTAATTCAGATGTTGCTATGTTGAAACTGATGAATGTGAAGCAAGTGCCTACTAAAACAGGGTGGGAAGGCACATCTCCAAAGGGAACCCGCTCTGAATGCTGCTCCAGATATAAAAACTAATTTAAAATGGGCATAACTCGTTCAATATAACTCATAATCTTTATTATAACGTGTTTTTAGAGATAGAATGACCATTCCGCATCTTCCCATGTCATTGAAATCCCTATGTGGACACTCTAGAAACTCATATTCACACTACAACTATCCCGTTGTCACACAAGTTCTAAAAAAATAACATGTTTTAAATTAGCGATATCTCCCTCATCTGAACTCCAATTCGGCCGATTGTTTTCTTGAATTTGGGTATTTTTTCACAAGGAATCTAGATGTATTATTTTTTTGTAATGTTTTCACCAAAAGTTTCATATCTAATCTTCAAACTCGCTGCCCAAAACATTCCTAAAAACAAAATTGAAAAAAAAAACTTCCCACTTTACCCAAGAAAGTGTTCTGTGGAGGTCATAGCACGTGCATGAAGTTTGTTGAATATTTTTGAAAAACTTTGAAACTGAAATATGCATCAACCCCTTATTCTCATGGATTTGTAACCTCAATCTGATACCACTGATCCAATTTTTTGGGGGAGGCCCCCAATATCTAAAAAATTGAAATGGATCTTGGGGGGGAAACCCCCAAGATTTGAAAAATTGAACTGCTAGAAGAAAAATAGGAGAACACACAATAAATAAAACCATAAATAATCTTTTTTTATTAAAACAGATAATAAATGTAAAGCTACATTGTGGTGGACAATTTTTCCTTTTACAAAATGCGACTTATTACTTATAGATTATTTTTTGTTACAATACCACAGGTAAATTCCATGGGTGGGTAAATACCATGGGTGAATGAATACCATGGGTGGATATCACTTACAATACCACGGGTAAATTCCATGGGTGGATAAATACCATGGAAGGATGAATACAATGGCTAGATGTCACTTACAATACCATGGATAAATACCATGGGTGAATGAGTACCATGGGTGGATGCCACTTACAAAACCATGGGTAAATTCCATGGGTGTATAAATACCATGGGTAAATTTAATGAGTGGATAAATACAATGGGTGGATGCCATTTTCCATTCGAATCACTCTCTGGCAAGTACTTATTCCTAAAGAGTCTCCTGAATTCATGCCAAATCAACTCCTCTATCCTGATGTCTTTGACATGCTTCACATATTCCCACAAAATGTAAGATTTCCCTTTGAGATCAAAAATAACTATCTTGGCCTTCATGTTCTCTATGTAATCATGCAGCTCAAAGAAATTTTTCATTCCAAGTAACCATGCCTCTGCATCCTTGGGTTTCTTTAGCTCTCCATCAAACGTAGGTAGAATGGCTTTCTTAAACTCATCTGGAAAGTATCCCCTATCACTCCTCCTGTAAGGATGATAGTCATTGATGACCATGATACCTGTCTGAACCAGAACTATAGTAAAATCCTTGTCCACTTCCTCTCCTATCAAGTGTATCCAAGAATCCACCATCTCTAACTGTGTCATCTATATCTGACCTGTTCCCACCATGAGACCTATTGTCATATGCCCCATTAGTCTTGTCCTCCTATCCTTAATTGATCTGAGGTCTCCCATGTTTCTACAAATCTGATAAACTCTAAAGGATAACTGCATTGACCTTTTCTTGTTTCTCATGTGCCCCAAAAAGTCTTTCCTATGACTGAATAATTTTGTCATTATATACTTTGCAACTTCTGATCTCTACCTTTAAACTTCTCAAGGTGTCTACTATGTCTAAAGAGTACTCATCTCTTGGTTGCTCATTTGAACTTTAAGGGGAGTCTTGTGAACTGTAATCCACCATTTTTCTATTCATCTTTGATCCTCTTCTTCCTGCAACCATACCAGGTCAAATAAACCAAATATAAACATAATCAACATACCTCAGTGAAGTTCAGGGAAGCTATCTCATCTGCAAAATCAATCTAGATTAGCACGATACATGTATATACATAATCATATAAATATATCGACATCATCTCAATCATCATCCCAGTTACCATGCATGATGTCACAAACTATAACATTGACTAGATACATGCTAATCATAGCCACTATAATGCATGCATAACAATAACCATAACAATGTAGGCATAACAACCATATAGACACAGACATTCATGCACGACAAAAAAATTTTGCCCATCGAGTCCAAGTATTGAACCATGCTCTGATACCACCCTATGGTATCAGATATTACCCAAAGAGAATGAAACTTGCTCTGATACCACCCTGTAACCACCCCTCCCACATTTGCCACTTCCACCGACCTGTCAGGGTAAACATAAGCTTAGGGCTACTATGACATGACCCAACCTCTTACGTCCCACTAAGGAAGTGGGGTCAAAAATTGACGACAAACTTCCCTTTCTCAACATCCTACAGGTGCTACAAGACACCCAGGAACCAAACAACCACTCCAAATGCCCAAACCCTAAGCTAGAATGTTTTTTTAATGACCTGAGCTCCCAACTGCATGAATGACAAGGACTCCACGTAGTTAAGGGCCTCCAACCACATGCATAAGCCTATTAGGTGGCGTTTGTGACCTAAAATGTCCAAATCAGAGGGTGTGATCTGAGCTTTTGATCCTAATTTCTAGGTCAGCCTCCAGAACACTACCCAAAACTCAATGAGACTTCCCACAATGATAAAATTACATCAAGGAAAATCCATTCAGACAATACTTGATCAAACATTTAACCTAACCAGGCCTAACCATGATAGGCATTCCGTCAAACATATTGAGAACATGTAATCTATAGGTCATGAATGCATATATGAACATGGGGATCTGATACATATCTAAGAATCATCAACAAGGTCTAATTCCCTCTCAAAATAGTTGCAATAATATTTTTTAGCTCATGCATTCATTAATCATTCATCATTTAATCAAAACATTTCAAGATCCATAACTAGAACATGTAATGAAACCATGCTTATAACCACCATATATCCAGAGTAATAAGCATAATAGAACAACCATCAAATCCACTTAATAACAAGTACTCATGAAATACAAGAGGAAAATAACTCTTATTAACATATGCAAAATCCAACGAAGGCAGGGACTTCCACGTACCACCTAACCATAGATTGGGCTTAACCAAATATTTCTTTTAGGAAATCACCCTTGTGCTATTCCAAGCATGAATGTGGGACTCAAGGTAAAAGACAACTAGGGCTTCATGAATATTAAACCACCTCCACCCTCATGATTTACTGCAATCTTACCGAAATTGGTCAAGGGATTCCTAGGCCCAAAGAAAGCACATAAAAAACGAGGCTTTACCTCAATCTCGAAAAAACTGGTCAAGGGATCACTAGGCCCAAAACAAACACATAAACAACCAAGCCTTACCGCAATCTTGCTAAAACCGGTCAAGGGATAACTAGGCCCTAAACAATATTGGATGCCTCAAAATTTATTCACCAGTACCTTGAGGAATTTTCCTATCTCCACCCTTATGCCTTACTGCAACCAAAACTAGTCAAGATATTCCTAGGCCATTAGGAATTTTCCTGAGACCACCTCACCTGATCCTCAAACCATCTGGCAATCCAAATCTCAACCAAATGAAAGAACCCCATCACACCATGGTTATCCGAAAATGGCAAGGCAAGTCGGAAACCACTGTCACACTGTAAAAACCCATGCCAATGACAATAAGAGAACCAAATACACACGCATATGTACCATGCATTCAAAAACTGGCTAGGAAATCACACATGCAACCTATTACCTACAAGTATTCTTGTTGAAGCTGCTTGATCCAACTTTTCCTTGCTTGTCCCTTGATTTCCTTGTCCTTCCTTTGCTTTCTTTCCTCAATGCTAGAGTGCCCCAAGAATGTTGTAAGTGTGCAATAGTATGAAATAATAGAGAGTGCTCCAAAAGTGAACTGGAAAAAGTTACGAATTGATCCTGAGAAGCCCTTTTATTATTGAGGTCTCTACTTTTTTCAATTTCCTCTATTTTTCCTTCAATTTCCTTCTCATGAAATTATGTGACCTTTCACCTTCCTTTTGTCCCATTTTCCTTAATTTTCATAAATAAAATGTGAATTAATGTCTCTTTTCCTTTTCAAAGCGCTTACTAATGTCTTTGCCAATTTTCTTAGCCATAATAAATCCATTGAATGCCACTAGGATGTTTTTCCCAATATTCATCTTGGAATACATGTCCCATGACCTTGGTCTTATTTTGCCTTTATTAACTTTATTACAAGAACTTTTAACCCATCGTTGTTACATGAAATATTTCAATATCCATATTAAATAATATAATTCTACATCAAATTTATATAAAGAAGGATAAAATAATTGAAATTAAAAAATTTCTTATGTTTTTAACTTGTTATTGTAAGGGGGATTTGTAATTTGTTCAAATCTTAATAGAGAGTTGATATGTCGCATTTAAAAAGTATCATTAAAAAGAGTCCTAAGTATTTCTAATTCAAGAGATAAGGGAGATTTGTAATTTCTTCCATGTTTAATATGGAGTTATATATATATATATATATATATATTTGAGTGTCAGTGTGTGTGGGAGAGAGAGTTTCTATCAAGTGGTTATATTCTTTCTAGTTCTTAATATGAGGAGGATGTGTATTTAAAATGTACTAAGAATATAAAAAAAATAATGTTGAAAATATGGGTCATTCTACACACACACACACATGACCCATATCATCCACATTTTTAAATACCCCCTCATATTGAGAAGTAGAAAGTATATATATTGAGGAAGATTATATACATCTTCGAGCATAGTATATTCATTATTGGCCTTTACTCTTCACTTTCTTTCACCCTGATCCTTCAATGAATGCCAACAATGGCTAAGCCACCTTCACAAGTAGAAATTTTGAGGTGCAATACCCTCCAAGGTAGAAGCTAAATTTGATATTCTCTTATTCAAAGAAAAAATAGATGTACATGCTTTGGTGAAATGACTTAAACTATTAGAGGTATATTACTCTATCCATGATTTTCCCAACAATGAGAAGATTTCTTTTGTGCTCTTGAAAGAGTTTCCACATGTCAATATATTGTGAGAAGGTTACTGGGAGAGAAATAATGAAGAATGTTTCATGATATTCGATGCATGCCCCAATCGGGGCCACTTCTGTTGATGCCCCCAACCCTGTAGGGAATTATGATAACAAGTACATGAGATGGATGACTCTACGACAAGAGAAAGACTAGACAGTGCCATAGTACACCAATATTTCATACCTTTCACTCAAAGATGGGTATCAAATACTCTGATAGGAAATTGGGTTTGAAGTATTGTAGTGGCCTACATAGGTACATCGAAATGGAGATGGATTTCTTAGACATCTTCTCACTAGAAGTCACTTATAAATATGATTTCAAACTAGAGCAGAAATTGAAGAAAAGTAATAAGGGAGAGTTTGGGTCTACAAATTGAGTGCAACATAAGCCTACAAAAGGAGGTCCTAACTCATAGAACAAGGGACAAAGTGACGAGATCAATCATGAAGATATGAAATGCAATTCATAGGCAAATAAGTATAATGGGAAGTCAATGAAGGACACTAGAAAGAGGTGTGAATTCCAAAAGATCCCCAAGAACACCACTAATGAATGTTGTTTGAAAGAATTATTATTGGATAAGATTAAAGAGAAAAGAATGGACTCTGGATTAAATTTCGATTTAGAACAGGAGAAAGAAAGCTAATCGTTGATGTAGAGCCAAATTCTACCATTGCAGTTGTTAACATGAAGGGGACCCTACTACATTTCATTGTTAGCAATGGGAGTTGGAATAACTGGTGTTAGACAAGATCATCTAGAGATTGAAGTTGTTGATAGTGCCACACCCCCCACCGTACACCATTAGTTGATTGAATGTTGGATCAGACATATGTGTAAGATGACAATGTTGCCTGTCATATGGCATCAAGCCCTACAAAGGTGATGTAATATGTGATATTTATCCACTTAGAATTTGTGATGTTCTTTTAGGATGACCTTATATGTGGAAACATTATGTTGTTTGAGTGTTGACCCCGTAGTGTAATTGTTACTCTATAAGATACCATACGTAGAACCAACTATAGGAAGTTCATTAATCTTGGAAAGGAAATGCAAAAGGGTATATTTTCCTACTTCCAAGTTTGTCCTCTTCATGGTTCAACAAATAGGAGAACAAAAGGCCATCACAACCACCACAAATTCAACACAATCTCTCTCTATAGAAGATAAACATATGGGAAATCGTTGTAGAATGGTCTAGAGACATACTCACCTCACCTAAAAGGGTGCCCCTACACTTCTAAGCCACACATCCACATAAATGGGATGACATCCTTCAATATTCTCACCATGGTTATAACATCTCTCCACAACTCTACTGGCCATAGCTCTTTTAGAACATGTTTGGGGTTCCATTTAGTAGTCCCCATGGATGCCATTCTTCTGACTGCATCTTCACCAACAAAGTCTCATGCTCAGACCAAAGTAGATGAAGTAGCCAAAATTGTTGAACAGATCCAACACTTCCAACAACATGTTCATGGCGTCCTGTAGAAAGCCAATGCCAAGTACAAACATTTGCATGACCAACATTGAGTTCCATAGAATTTTTAGGCTATAACAAATTAGATTATGGACACCACAATGAAGGATACCTTCCAATAGAATATACAACTTAATAAAGTTGTTAAAGTAAGACAACTTATTCACCAAGACCAATGGCTCAATAAGAGCCAAATTTAGCGAAAGCTTCCCCATTTAATGAGGGAACTTGATGCGATACAAACCATGTAATTTCCTAAAATGAGAAGATTGAACCATGTAGATTTCCATGAATCACAATAATCAGTAAGTATTTTCTACTCTTAATAATTAATAACACCATAATTTTGATAAATCATGATATCCACCCATAATAAATTCAATTATTTTGAGCCAATTCACTTTACAATGCACATAAAGCTAAAGATTATTCTTACATTTATAAGATCAATGTGGAAAGTTATATTGTGAAATTAAAAATCCAATCGAGGGTTTTGATCCCTAGTCAGCTCTTTTAACCCAGAAAAAGAAGTTAAATATTATTTTGATAAAAACATTCACGCGGATCTATCAGTTTTGAACTTTTGCATTTTGATTGTTCCAATCCTAATGGAATTTTAAATTAATTGTGGACTTGAAAAAGTTCGATTCATTTTAGGCCTTTTGATTGAAATATAATAACATAAATTAATGTCAATTTCTGGTTTCAGTGTGTGAAAAAAATTCTTAAAACTTAACAATTTAAAACTCCAATTTTTTTTTATCATTTTTAACTGAATTTCAAATTACATTTATAAGCAAATCTGCTAAATCCACAAAAGTAAATTTAAAAATTAATAAAATTAAAAATATTAACATTTTTGAAATTTTCATACTGACTTAATGTTTCCCATTGTAAGTTTCAAAAGTTAATTTTTACACCTTCGAAAAGCAGTCCGTAATTATTAAAAAAATATTAGCTTCACTCCTTATAAGAATTTGATTGTGCGTCTCCGGCAATGAAGAACTTACTGTAAAATTGGATTTTGCCGCCGATCTCTGGTCACGAACGTAATCGTTTGATGGGATTTTGTATCCAATCTCTGGTCACGAACGTAATCGTTTGTTGGGATTTTGTATCCATTCTCTGGTCACGAACGTAATCGTTTTGACTCTGAATGTATGGTAGGTCGGGATAAGTCAATTGTTGCTGCTGCCACGAACTCATTTTCAACAGTTTGGCTGGAAGGACACGTGATGGCATTGAATAATGGCAAAGTTACGTTAGGTTTATATTTTGGACTTGTTTATCATCTATTCCTTACTAATGTTATGGATAAGATTACTCTCCCGCGTCTTTTGTTAAGTTTTTTAGGTTTAATTGATTTGTTTTTGTTGGGATTTTTTGGAAGTTTTTTAGAAGTTTTTTGGGTCTAATTTCTCTAAAATCTTGTAAGAATTTCTCTAAAATTTTATAAGAATTTATTAAAATCATAAATTTGATGAGTAACCTCTACACAATGAAGTGCCCTAAAGATTTTTATCATATCAAATTTATATACAATTAAAAGACTAATTTAAATAACACAAATCAAAATCTTACACGCAGGAAATTTTCTATCCAATTTTAACACAAAAAAATCTAAAAAATCACAACTCCGTGTTTAATTTGCACGAAAGGATCATACAATTTCCCATCCAATTCTAACACGAGAAAATCCAAGAAATCACCACAACTCCGTGTTTAATTTGCACGAAAGGATCAATACAGTATTAGCACGTCTTAAGACGCCTCTGTGTTATTGTTGAATACTAATCTGCACCTGAATGTTCATTCGACACTTGTCTCTCAATTCTTCAGAACTTTTCTGCTGCATATTTGACTTGTCCTGTCCTGCATTTAATGCTGTTTTGCGTTCTCATCGCCTCTCACCTGTTACATGTATTACACACCCCTTCTAATTTGTCCCCGTCTTCTGTGGAAATCATGTCAGTTCAATACTTTAATGTTGGTTTCAGAAAGATTTTTGAGATATACGTAAGGGTTGCAGAGAGGATTTCAAATGTTTTTGAGATATATACTTAACCTTGCAGAGAGGATTAGAGAGAAGCAACAGCTCCTCTGCTCACGTAGAGTTTGGATCATCGTGATGATGTAAGGTGGCGTTTGTCGCTTAAAACAGGAAGACCATCCTATTCTGTCCATAGTGTGGATTGACTTTGGTCGGTCGAGTAGATGTCATTGGTAGAAAACTGATTGATTGAGATCTGTTGTCAATGGTGTGGTTCCCAGGCATCATCAAGATGCGGGTTGAAATTGGAAGACAGTATAAAAAAGTGGTGAAATTGGGAAACAACATAAAGGAGAGGAATAGTAAAGAAGCAGTGAGTACATGCTTTGAAAGTATGTTTACGTTCCGTTCACTTGATAAAGATAATAAATAAATTTTACATACATGATAATAGTATTTTTATTAAATTTTTTGAAACATAATTAGTAGATTATCTATTTAGTATAACGTTAATTATTTTTTATTTATATATTATAGATTTAATATATAATTATAATATTAATTTGATTATATATATATATATATTATATATATATATATATATATTATATATTATAGATTTAATTATAATTATAATTATTAATTTGATATATGGATATAAAATTGTATTTTATTTAACTAAAATGAATATATTCACTATTTGTATTTTATAGTATTAAGAAAGGGTTGAAAATATAAATAATAATAGCATATATTATCTATTTATAAATAAATAAATAATATAAAATTATTTAAAATATATATAACTTCTGAGATAAAAATATTTTCTTATAATTGAATTTATATAGTTTATTTATTGATGTATTTATCAATTTTTTGGATGTGTTTTTTTCAATACATTGGTGCCAATAATTTACATAAAGTGTTTTGATAATATTAAAAAAATCATGGAAATGAAAATTATGTACAATCATGTAACAAAATAATTGATATGAAGAAGAAATAGTAACTTAGCAGAGCATATCCCTCTATGTAGTATATAGATAATAGTGGACATTAGATAATGTCAAACATGCTCTACTTATTCAACCTATGGATTTTTGATTCACATGAATAAAGGAATACGCATGATGGATTAATAATTGTGTGTCATGTAGACAAATGAACAGAGTAGATAACAATGAAATGTAAAGGAAATAGATGGACATATTACACAATAATGTACAAGAAATTTATCATAGTGAAGAGGGAGTAGAAAACATGCATAGAATTTATCCAACAATCAATTAATAGAACTTATGCATTAAATGTGAGAAGTCCGAAGTAAAATTCACACGAAGTGTAAGAATGAATACCAATGGAGAAAAACTTTTAACAGACTAGCAATAACGATAAAGACATAGTGATAAACCCATTTGAGTAAAATCTCTAAGTTAATGGACAACTTTATCAATGTAGATGATGCATAAGTAGAGAAGATCAAATAAAAGTAAAAGAGTATAAAGCAAGTGATTCTTACATTTTAATGCCCACAAATTTATAAGATTATATAAAATTGTAATTTTCTTAATCTAGTAAATCTTAAAAGGGTTTTGGTCATTCCATACATTATCAACCTTTATTTTCTTGCATATATTTCCATCTATATTTGTTTACTCTGTAAGATTCTAGCATTTTAAAAATATCTATAATTTTTTACATATAGTACTTTTGTTTGAATTTTTAAAATACCTGATCCCATACATATTGGTAAAAAAATAGATAAACTATGAAAAAACAAACTAGTTCCAGACCATTGGTGTAACCATAACTTGTATATACTCATGGTTACATGAAGTGTTATGCAGGTTCATTTTTTAGTATCCTTAACTTCTATCATGAGTTAGCAACTTAAAGATTCCTAAGCACCCTACAAACTATATTTATCCATCCTACAAACTACATCCATCCATTCAATTTTAGTCATCTAAAAATAAGTAAAAATATATAATCATCAACTTTAATATGATTAACAACCTTTTGTAGTAACCAACTTTTATAATAATATATTATATAAAAAAAATTAACCCACTTATACAAAATCTCTAATAATATGTAATGTTTGATCATCAAATTTAATATGATCATCAACTTTTTGCAGCAACCAATATTTATAATAATATATTACATGGAAAAATGTCCAACTTACTTTATGCAAAAAAATCTAATAATATTTAAAAACTCTTTCATCTAAATTCACCCAACTTACTTTAGGCAAAATCTAATAATATTTAAAAACTCTTCGATCTAAATTCACCAAACTTTACGAATATTATTACAAAGAAAAATATATTCCTAAACATTATAGAAATATCCAAATTCTGAAAATGAATTCTAATTTTAGAGTTTACAAAAAACAACGTATGCCCTACTTGAGAAAGGACATAGACCTTTAATGGTTTGTTATGAAGGATATAGAGGCTATGGCAACCAAAGAGGCCACTTTAAAAGAAATTCAAAAGGAGTATTGTTAGGTTAAGATGAGAAAAGTTGTGTTTGGTCGAAAAGTCTCATCAAAACTCTTGCGAAAGAAATTCAAAAGGGGTAGGGTTAGGTTAAGATGAGAAAAGTTGTGTTTGGTCAAAAAGCCTCATCAAAACTCTTGCGAAATTCAGGAAAAAAAAAATGATGAAAAGTAAACTTCAAAGCAAGTGACGATTATGATATATTTATATTATTAAAATCATGGTCATGAAACTTTATTGCAAAACCTCATTTGTAATTAGATCAGGGACCATAGTAGTGTTGTTTATTTAATTATCAAGAAAAGATGATCAGAAAAAAAAAAACAATTTCCACAAAAAGAAAATGGGAGAGATCATTTAGGAGTTTGAGAATCGAGAATAAATTGTAAATTGTGGATAACGTTGTAATTATATATATACATATATGCGTAGTTTTTTTATTTTAGTGTATATTTTATAACTAAAAGAAGATTAATTTGTTTTATTAGGCTATGTTTTTTTTTTCTCAAAATAGTGAATCATCTATTTTTATTTTAATTAGCTATTGAAATACTAGTCTCAAGATTATCTCTTCAGGTGCGAGGCCAATATGTATGTTCATATATTCAATTATATGTAATATAATCTTCAACTTCATGAGTATTATAATAAGATTGAGCTTTGAATTTTTTTTGTGCAGTGCACATCAATTTGATAGACATGCATATGCATGTAAAATAAAAATAAATAAATTTTAAAATATTGTGCTCTTATAATATGAACTACATTTTACACACAAGCTCATAGGACATCAAGGATATAAGGCCATTTCAAGAATAAGGCCTTATGCATGGTCATTCTAAGCTGCAAATCATATATCTGCTAGTTTGGAGCAATTATTAGCGCTATAACATTTATGTTGATTGATCAAGGGAAAGAACATACCATTTTCCTAACACCTAACCCTTAGCATCAATCACTACATGTGGATGTAAAACTAGATGAACAGCAATAGCATTTTATTGTTAATGAAAAAATATCAAATAAATATCAACATAAAAAATGGATCTATAAAAAATAACACACATATCTAAAATGTAATTTGGCTTTCAATTTTTAATTACAATAATAAACACCTTGAGTTACATAAATATACCACATTTTGAGTTACATAAATAGGTGGTATATACATATTAGCTATGAGAGCATATCCTAATTGGATTGTATGAATTTAGATTTCTATACATAAAATCTTTATATAATAACAATTAAAATGGGTTTATATATTAAGATTTGTTTAATGGTTTAAAAAACACATATCCTAATGGTAAAGGATAAAATTCAATGCCTCTTAATGGGATCCACGGAAGGATTCCTTCCTCACTAAGAGAGACATCACAAAATAGTATAACATACACAAATAATACATATACAATGAATAAATAACTTATGGCTTAATAGGGAAGTCAGTTACCACATTTTTGTTTTCCTAATGGAATGTTTTGGCAAAGGATTCCACATCTCAATCATGTATTAAACAATATCTGAAAGTAAGCTAAGGTTTGGAGCATAAAATAGGGTCTCTACAATATGTTTCAAGGTTTTCTAATGGCAATGCAAACCCAATTACAAAGAAAAGTAGTTGTAGGTAAGCCTATCGTCTTATGCTTATGACTAAATCACTAGCTTCTACCTTCATTGTAAGGAATTTCTTCTATAGACTAAGGTTTTCTTTAATTTTACATACCTAGTGTGGAACATTATTTCATAGTTTCTCCTTTTTTCTATGCATGAATATCAATTTTGAATGAAATAAATGTATAGATATTAGTATTCTTCTAGGTTATTCTTTGAGCATCAAATTGAAACCCTATACAAACATAATATTTGTAGCAAGCTAAAAAAAATCATAATGTTCCCATTGCTTACTTTGAAAGTGAAAGATGAAACTCTTGATTTAAATGTAAAAGCAATAATGAGAAATGGCTCAAAAGAGAATTCTTTAAATTAATAAACCACTAATTGAAACATAAACCAATATACATCTGAAGGTTGCAAATAGTTCAACAAGTTTGATATGTTTAATATCTAAGATTCTAATATTTATATCATGCCATTGGTTTTTTTATTTTTCTTTCCTTGCAAACAAAATTTTTAATATAAATATTAACAAACAAATGTAATGGACATTCATAAACATAATAAGCCATTAATAAGTTAAAGAAAAATCATTGCTATACTAAAATGGTAATAAATGGAATAAATTGCACATGAATGTATTTGAAAAAAGATGAACGAGACAATGAATTTTGAAATTTTGGGTAAGCAAGGGAAACTAGGAATCTAAAAATGAAGAAATAATGATTGAAAATGAGAATGTCCAAAAGTTTCCAAGACAATGAAGCAATATTTAGCATATCCACCTCATTCCCAAGAACTTAAACTACTTACTTTATTGGTTACATGAGGTTTACACACTCTAATGAAGTTACATAGTGAAATGACACATGGAGTAGTCAAGGAAATTGCATAATGTAAATGACAGATGGACTCATAGCCAATCCCTTGGTTTTTTTAGTTCT